>QEPC01006951.1:2990570-3045347 GCA_003113815.1 Sphenodon punctatus
GGCTTGGGGGACAGGCAGGATGGTGACTCCATCAATAGTTATTGACAGTGAGGAAGGAGAGGAAGGATGAGGGGGGAAGATAAGGAGTTCAGTTTTAGCCATGTTGAGTTTGAGTTGACGTTGAGACATCCAGGTAGAGATGTCAGAGAGACAGTTGATGAGACGAGCTTGAACAGAGGGAGAGAGAGAGGGAGTAGAGAGATAGAGTTGAGAGTAGAGAGATAGAGTTGAGTGCCCCTCCAACATCAAAACCCACCAGCCGCCCCTGTGTAACAGGAGATTATTTAAACTAACAGGTTAGTTTGAGATCAGAGTGGAAGTTTTGGGGATAAAAGGGAGCTCTGCTGGAAGACAGTTTGGTTGGACTCACAGAAGACTGAGTTCTCAGGGATGGGACAGCTGTGCCAGGGAGGATTTGCTTAGACTCAGTGGAGAGTAGGGGTTTCAACGTACAGATGAAGAGGATGTCGGCTGAAAGTCCACGAGCAAACTGTGGGTGTCTGGTCCCTGAGTTGTGAGGGACCAGTATGTCTTAGTGTTCAAGGTCTGTTAACCTTAACTCCTTAACATGGAATTTCCTTGCTTTGGGGATCATGGTTGTATGTATATGATCCTTAACTCCATTGTTAACCCATAGGTTTTTTGTTACTGAATCGCCTTGCTTTTTGTAAGGCATTTCTTTTGGAAAAGCATCTTTCCCTTCTGTGAAAGTGCAGCTGTAATGTGTTCCCTTTGGCAAAGATCACATCCCGTCCTATGCATCTCACATGGCAAGAGGTGCACAATACCTCATGCCACACAGGGTGGCACCCTTTCATTATGCTGGTAGGTGGAAGCATTTGGAGAGCTGTTCCGCTGCCTGAGATGTGATCAGGTTACAACTCAATTGATGGAAAGGCATACCAAGTGGATGCAAGCCTCAGAATGGAGCTGCGCCTGACTCTGCAGCCAGGTGCTGAAAGAGTCTGCAGCATGTTGGTAGCAGTTAAAGGAGAACCTCCATTCTGTCTTATTGTCTCTATTCACTTTTGGATGGAAGGGGCTGTGTATGCTTCTCCCAGCTCTGCCCTGACAGGGTGTCTTCAGGATACATCAGTGCCTCCCCCATACCCCCATGCAATAGGACAGTCATCTATTCCTCCCCCTCCCCCCCCACCCTATGAATTGGGCTGGTGTCTGTGCTCAGTTTTGTCCATGCAGGATTGTATCCCTGGACCCTTCTTCCCTGTGCACTGTGTAAGGGGCAAGAATCTCTGCATTAGAAGGCACAGCCCTGTGCCCACCAGCTTGTGCACTGGAGATCCTTGCGCTGGAGGAGGCCGTGCGGGTTGTGCGGGGGGCCCTGGGAGTAGGAGCGGAGGCTGGGGAGGTCAATTTAGGACTTGGGAAGTTGTGGGGTTGGGGAAGTTGCATGGGAGACTGGGAATATGAGCAAGGGGTGGGAGGGTTAATGTGGGACTGTGGAAGTTGTGGGGGGGATTGGGAGTAGGAACAAGGGGGGTCAGTGTGGGACTGAGGAAGTTGCATGGGGGTCTGGGCATAGGAGCAGGGGGGTGGGAGGTCCATGTTGGGGAAGATGGGGTAGGAGTAGGGGGTGGGGGATCAGTGTGGGGTGTGGGAAGTTGTACAGGATGGGTGGGAGTAGAAGCTGGGGGGAATTTTTCTGCTCGGTACTCCCCTCCTCCAGGGAGAGAAGCCCTACGCACAGGACTATAGTGCCTTTCCCCGGAACTGATCCTCTCAAACTCCCCCTGCTTACACCACCTCCACCCCCGCAGAGTTCTATGCCTCCCCTCACAGCCTACCCCACACACACTCGTCCACCTGGACCTGATCCTCCCTCCCCCTTCCCTTCACCTTCCTGCCCAGACCCGATCTTCCCAATCCTGCCCATCCTTCACTGCACCCGACTTGACCGATCCACCCACCCCCTCAGCTTGAAATAAAAACTTACTCTGTCTGTATAAATGGCTCCTCCAGCCACACACAGACTGAGTGAGAGATAGACAGACGCCCTCTACTGGTGTGCTGCTTCTCTCAGATTTTCTCCCAGGGCACATGCACCCCAGTACATTACTCATCAAAACAATAATTATAATGAGGTTTTAAGACCTTAATATCTCTGCAACGCCTCAACTAAATTAAAAAATTCCAAAAGCATGTTCTACACCACGCTGACCCTGATTTTTTCAACACAAATATAACACATAGGAAACAGTCTGAAAGCAATTATGCTGCATCAAAAAACTATCAGATCCTACCATAAAAATGCACTTTCATCACTTTTTCAAACAGCCATAACTTTTTGGTTTCTGAACCGAATTTCACAAATCATTATATAACGTAACCCTCACCACCACAATAATCTATAAAATCATTCATATCCTTAATCTCAAATACTCTCACTTTTATAAGCACTAGAATGTTCATGATTTTAATAGAACTTGCAACTCACCTTAACTATACAGGCATACTGGTGCCTGTATAATTATTATTATTTATATGGCACCATTTATGATGGTGTACCTAGTACTGTATAATCAGTAGTTATAGACAGGTCCCTACCCCAAGAGGCTTACAATCTAAAAGAGACAAGAAAGGGGGAGACAAGGGAGAAGTGAACATCCGGAAAGACAAGGATACATTCACGAGGCTGAGAAAATGCAGGTGCAGGTGCTTAATTTAGTTACAGGGAAGAAATTCTGAGTGAGGGAGGGAAGAGGATGCAGTTTCACTCATGATGAGCTAGGGAAAGACTGATAGAAGAGGTAGGTTTTCAGGAGGGATTTGAAAGTTGGAAGGGAGGGAACAGAACAAATGTATCCAGGGAGGGAGTTCAGGTATGGGAAGCAGCAAGAGAGAAGGGGTGAAGACCTTTAGAGGAGTAGTGGCGTTGCAACCAGGCAAGGGTGGGGCAGAGGAGAAGTGAAGTTCCTGTACAGGAATGTGGTTGGATACAAGAGCAGAGAGATATGGGAGAGCAAGGCCATGAAGAGCCTTGAAGGTGAAGACCAGGAGCTTGTGCTGAATGCATTCTCATAGAGGGAGCCAGTGTAGGGCAGAGGAGGGACTGAACCGGTCAAAGTGACAGGTGAAGTGGATGACTTTGGCAGCAGAGCATTGAACGGAGATGAGGGGGACAAGATCAGAGCAGGGAAGACCCAGTAAGGAGGAAGTTACAGTAGTCAAGGCGAGAGATGACGAGAGCGTGGAGTAGGGTTTTTGCAGTGGCAACAATAGGTAGGGCTGGATTTTAGTAATATTATACAGAGAAAAGCAACAGGATTTGACAACAGCCTGGATCTGAGGTGTAAAGGAGAGGGAGGCATCAAAGATTAATCCTAGGTAACTCGCCTGAGGGACATGCTGGATGGTTACACTCTTAGTGGAAACAGAGGGAAGTAGGAGGAGAACATTTTTGAGGGGAAATGAATAGTTCGGTCTTGGCCATATTAAGTTTAAGTTGGTGGCGAGACATCCGAGCAGAGATGTCAGAGAGACAGTCAGCGATACAAGACTGGATGGAGGACTGGATGGAGTGTGGCAGTTGATATGCTGGATCAACACTTGTATGGAGAGTAAAGGACATGTAAAAACTAATTCCCTGATTGCGTGTGACTATTGAGCTAAATTCCCTGTAACAGCGTGATACTCATTCTGTAGTAGCCATTTTTATTAGCAACTCATGACTTATAAATCATCAGCAGGTGAAGTAGGAATGCGTCCTATATCATTATCAGGTATGTCCTCCTCCTCAAATGGAAGATGCTAGGGAGCAGTATCACTTACTTGATATATGGTCTGCAGGTCCTAAGGATCACATGGCCATCCCTTTAGCTAAGGGTTTAGCATACCCTGTGGAGGAACTATGGGCTACCCCTGCTTCCATCCCCTCAGTGGTCATACAATTTTTATGACTGTGTCCAGCCCCCAATTCTGGCCATTATTTTCTCATCTACACTGCTGCCCCGAACTCCCTTAATTGCCATGGCTGTGACAGAAAGGTATAAAAGTGGCAAGGTACCATCTCGGCCCCTGGACAGAGAGGGAAAAAGGGGAGGAAAATGTGTTCCAAAGCCTCTGTGGGCATTTGGGCAGAGAAGTATTTTGCCTTAATGTCATGATTCAGTTATTAATTATGGGATTCGGTTTCCTCTGTTATGGCTGACCTCCCAGAAGACATAAGCTCCAGATTGGCTCCTGCAGTGAGGGATGGGGAAAGAACTGTCCAGACATCTGACAAGGGTGTCATCTGATGTGGCAACCCATTCTGCCAGACATACGGGTTCTAGTATACTTACGCTGCATAAAATTATAAATGTGTTTATGACTTTTGTGGCTAAAATATTGGGAATTGAAACCTATACCTCCACCCAGGAAATATCGTGTTGTTGAGTTACTTTGGTCCCAGTTTTGCAACACACTGGGATGTCTCATCTTTTGTCTGCCTTTACTTCCCTTTCTATAAACTCAAAACATGTTTAATGGAAATTTGCTGAGTAGTTCAGAAGTTGACTAAGGGAAACCTATCCTGTATATGCCGAAGTGATATGGCCTATATGTCCAAACTATAGCCAATATGTTCAGACTATAGCCAATATGTTAAATGTATCCTGCTGGGTCAACGCATCAGAGGTACAGAAAATGGGAATTTTTTCTTTCAGTAGAAAAGGATTGTTTGTCTACTAGTCTACTAATCAAAAATGTAAATGACTCAAAACAGAGAGAAACTACTGCACAATCTATGGAGTTCAGTGTTCATACTGGACAACCCCAGCAGCAGCTCCAGATCCCTAAGGGCGATCTCCCACAAGGAGTTCTACCTATGCAACAATAGACCTAAGCACCCTAAGTCGCAGGGGAATTACAACCAGGCTAGGCAGAATCCACTTTCATTTCAAAATCTGAAAGCCCCCCTCCCACACACACAGCTTTGCCGGCAAACAGCCGCAGAGATACAAAGCAGGAAATCCTGCTCTGAATCTCTGCAGCTGCTTGCCAGCAAAGTTGCACTGGGGGGCCTTCAGACCAGCGGCACCCCATGCATATCCTGACTGCGTATTCCCTCTTGCGTATAAATTATGATAAAACTAAGATTTTGGTAGCTGCCCGGACTAATATTTATTATCGCTGGTTTATGGATGATGTAAGAATCTAACAGGTTCGTTTATTTAAATACGTAGGAATTATTTTTGCCTCTTCTGGCAGCTGGCTGCCTCATTATAAGGCTACTCTGCTCCAAGCCCAGAAGTCGTCTAAAGTCAGTTTCTCTTTTGTTCAGGGAGGAAGACTGGTAGGGCCCGCACTTTGCCTGTTTAAGGCAAAGGTAATAGCACAGCTGCTGTATGCAGTAGCTATATGGGACCACTCATTGTTAGCTAACCTAGAAGACCCTCAGAATGCTTTCTTGTGGACAATTCTTGGTCTGCAAAACGTGCTCCTCAGGTAATTTTGTGGTCTGAACTGGCTATAAAATCTACACGGGTGCAGGCTTCTCTGGCTTTATTTTAGTTTTGACTTAAGGTGGCTGTGTACCCACCAGCAACCCATTCCCTATTGTTTTTTTACTGTAGGTGAGAAGACCATTAATCAGTGGGCAGTACCTATTGAGCAAGCTTTTTGCTCTTTGGGTCTTGTGAAGGATTTGTTGAGGACTTCGGACTTTAAACATGCCTTCCTGGTGATCAAACAAAGGGTTATGGACCAAGAGGTTCAATTGGAGCAGGCAGCTTTAGCCTCTCAAAAGATAACCCCTGATTATGACCTCTCCTTTCCTAATGTAGCTCCCCCAGAGTACATCAATTGGGTTAATGATCAGCAGAGGAGGGCGTTAATGTTATTACAGTGTAATTTATTTCCCTCTGCACTGCTGGAAGGAAGATATGCAAAAATTCCGAGAGAAGACAGATTGTGCCAGGGCTGCGATTTGGCAGTGCCAGAGACCATTACACATGTGTTATTACATTGCCCAAGATTTAATGACTTGAGGGAGAAATTTCTAAAGCATTTTATTATTTCATTGCCATCCCACCACACAGAAGACTCTAAGGTTTTGTTATTGCTGAAGGGGGATGATTCTAGCCTCACTAGAGCGGTAGCTGCTTATGGTGCCTGTGTGGTTGCCCAAAAAGTGGCTGATGGTCATTTCAGTGGAGTTACTGTTTCTGACATTTAACTCTTATGGGCATATGATTAAGTTGTTTGGTATACCCCTGCAAGTTTGACATATATACGGTGACTTTGTAATTTTGTATGTTGTAGGCAAGGTGATATGACACTATGGCTAGCGCTGAATCCTTGCATTTTGCTTCTGGAATGTTGGCTACTTTGTACTTTGCTTTGCTGATTATGTATTTTATGTTTTTTGTATGTGGTTATGGCGAAAGCCAACTACTAATAAACTATTTACTTACTTACACACAGAGCTTTGCCGGCAAACAGCCGCAGAGATACAAAGCAGGAAATTCTGCTCTGAATCTCTGCAACTGCTTGCCGGCAAAGCTATGCTGGGGGGCCTTCAGACCAGCGGCACCCCATGCATATCCTGGCTATGCATTCCCTCCTGCAGCCAGAATGTGTGTGCTGGGGGGTGGGGGGGGGGGGGGGGGGCAGTCTGAAAGCGGCCTAGATTCCAGTCTTCCTATGGTGTAGAGACTACTCTTGTCAGGGTGTTGAACAATCTGATGATGACCGTTTTGGTCATGCTGGACCTTAGGGCAGCGTTCAATACGATTGAACATGGACTGCTGATTTGGCAGCTCTGGGATGTCGTCGGTGTAACTGAAGCTGCTTGTCAGTGGCTTGAGTCATACTTAGAAGAGCAGAGTCGGTGGTGGTGATGAATGGTTATACGTCATCCCTAAGGACCTGAAATACGGCATCCCCCAAAGTTCTGTCCTGTTGCCCATGTTGTTCATTTTATACATTCAACCCTTCGGGGATGTTCTGGCTAATCATGGGGTTGAGTAACATCAGTATGCTGATGATGCACGACTATATCTCTCTTGCCAGTGTGAGCCCTGTCAGCTCGATCTCTGCCCTGGAGGAACATCTGAATGATGAAGTCAGCTGCATGCCTCAGAACTATCTCATGCTCAATCTGGGGAAGACTAAGGTGGTGTTGGTGGGGAGGGGCAGCTGATAAGAGAAGGCTCTTTTCTCCATCAAGACGCTGCATGTTACGAGGGTCCAAGTGGAAGTAGTGGACCAGTTTTGACCACTTTTGACCATGTTCTGTCCATGCAAACTCGGGTATCGGACGTGGTTCGAGAATGCTTTTTCCAGTGTGCAGTCTGCCTAAGCTACACGCATACTTATCCCAGGTTGTGTGCCACAGCAACCCATCCTCGTCATGGTCACCAGGGCCTTGATATTTGCTATTCCCTCTTCTCTGGGCTTCCAGCAATGCTGCTTCATCACTTGCAGCTTGTTCAGAATGCAGCAGCACGGCTGTTGAGTGGACAGCCATGACCATATTAAGCTCCGCCTGCTTTATTTGTATTGGTTGCCTGTAGAGCAGTGGATTGAATTTAAAATTGCACTGCTGGTTTTTAAGGTCCTGAAAGGCATAGACCCTGGCTATATTCGAGATTTACTCCTTTAATCTCATCCTACTGGCTGTCTGTGCCCAGATGCCACCCACTATTTGGGGATCCTACCATCACGCCTCAAGACAGCAGGCAGTTGGGCTTTTGCTGTGACTGACCTCTCTGTGGAACTCCCTCCCTCCATTTTTTATCTTAGTCCCTCCATTCTCCCTTTCAAAACGGGTTTCTTTTCCAGGTGCTTTTAGAGAATCCACTGCTGGTTCCCCCATCATGTATTCCCCCCCTCCCTTTTTTACCTTACCTTTTAAATTGTTTTAAATTTATTTTATATGGATTTTAAGTTATTGTGTTTTATTGTATTAGATTAGATTAGATTAATTTATTAAGGCGTGACCAAAGGCCATAGCCAAAAATAGCAAAAGCAGTACAAAAATTAGCAGAACAATAATAGAGGAAAACACAGCATGAAATTTATACTAAAAAACTAAGAAACCGGGTCACCCCCATTACTGATAAAAAAATTATTAAAAATAAAAATGCTAACAATTAGCAAACAAAGCATAATTTACAGTCAATCAAAGTTAAAAATTGTGAGAACTAAAAAGGAACTGAAATAAAAATCAGTCCTCCATTTACAGAAATCGAATCACTTTATCAACATACAGTCCCATGACTCAAGAAATCACAGTCTCCGTCCCATCCAAGGGAGATTTGAATTCCATAAATCTCTTTCTGTACTCAAATGCCCTAGTAAGAAATTTAATTACCTGAGATGTAACCTCTTGCGATCTGTAGCAAAAAGCAGTCCATTCTCCCTGGTAGCCCACTTATTATTGCCCCCAGATAACGTTCCCTCAGCTCATCGTATAACTTACAACGAAGTGCAGAGGGGGCTGTGACTGGTTGCTGTGTGCAGAGGAGGGGAGAGTGCCCGTTGGAGGATTGCCCTGCATCTCAAGCTTGCATCCCTCCCTCCCACAGGTATTTAAGACAGTGCGGGGCCCTAAGGGTGCCAGCCCTTGGGCGCCACCCAAAGGGTGTCGGCAGTTGGTCGGGCCGTTGGTCAGCCGGTGTGGCCGTGGCCAGACACCCTGCCCCAAAAGAAGGAAACCAAAAAGCTACTCGATCCCCCTGTCAGCTGGCTGAGTGAGTTGCAGCAAGCGGGAGAACACTGCTGAACCCCTGAACCGGAAGGAGTGCTGCCTGACTACTAGTAGAGTAGCCCTGTGGACACACAAAGGAGGCTGAGCGGGCTGGTACAGCGGGCAGAGCTCCTATCTACCTGGCAGTGTGAGCGGCAGGAGCGGGACGGAGCTGGAGGCTTGAGGACACACAAAGGAGGCAGCAAGCTGACGGCCGCGCCTTAGCCCAAACTACCTTCTCAACGGAGATCCCTCCTTATCCTTGACTGGGGTCCCACCCCAACGCATCAGGACAAGTTTGGCTCCTTACTGGAGGTGGAATTGTGGTGGACTATAAAGGACAGACTTTGTTTTATCTAAGGTGATCTTTATACCCCCGCGGGTGAGACCAGACAATAAGGGAGTGTGGTGGGCGGGTAGCAGTGACTATCCCAAGAATTTAATACCCCCCCCCCCCAATACGTTTCCTGAACCACTAAAGACTAATATATCAGGTATACTGGACCTAGCTCGCTGTAAGGAGGCAACAATGGAGTTAAGGTCCAGGGCGCTCCCGGCCCTGATATCATTGGCAGAGGAAATAGCCCAGGTGGAGAGTAGTTATGGGCTCTGAGATCCTCTTTGGTAAATCAGACTAAGCTTACGCACTTTTTTTGCACGAACTCTGTCAAGATAATGCAAAAGGAGGCCCTGCCAGAAACTGGCTGGTATAGCTAAGGGGATCACCCTGCTATTCAAACGCAGGATCATATAGGGCTAGAGCAGGTACCCTCGTTGCATAATTGGGAGCAGCATTTTAATTTGCTAAACTGCAAATTTGATGATCTAAATGTGAGGCTAGAACTTGATATTGATACCCAGCTCAAAGAAATGGAAGCAAAACTTAATCAAACTAACGAACTATTGTTTGCGATGAAAGTTTTGGTAGGGGGATTGTGGCTCGAATTCAGTACATGGACTGGTAAGATGAATTCTCGAGAGGTGTCTAGCTTAAACCAAAGAGATGCAGCTACACAAACACAGCCCAGCCTACAGTATAGTGAGGATAGATCTAACCCAGGAAATAAAATAAGAATGGGGGTTAAATCGGTGAAAGAACTACCCATAATGCAGGAAACCGGGAACAGCCTTCAGTTGGCAGTGGAGACTTCTAAGGAAGCTGTGCAAGGTGCTACCTGCCCCAATTCCTTCGGAAATATGGGGCGGCAACCTCTCGCTACAGCTAATAGGAATAAATGGCCACAAGACACTAATGTAAGGTGGGCCCCTGCGCTGGTATTCCACTTTAATAAGAAAAGGAAGTACCGATTTCTCAAAAATGGTGCCCTGGATGCTCATCAATTTATAGCATTTATTCAGGAGAGAACGTCAGTGGGTGTCTCAATGGAGGAGGTTGGAGAAGTAAAGGTACTGTTAGATAGAGGGCGGTTCCGTAGGTGGGAAGTTACATCCTCCTCCCTGCAAATCCAAGATAGCCTGTGGAAAAGTAGAGCTTGTATGAAAGCGACCGGAATCTTTCTACAAAGGGTAGAAAACACCCTGGTGCGAGCTTTAGTCTCTGGGCAATACAGTTCAAATAAGGACCTAAATGGCTGGCTCCGCTAAAGTTATGGAAGGTCATGATCCTGATATGCAGGAGTGGGTTGAGTCAGATAGAACTGGATCATGCAGATCTAACTGATCTGGACAGACTTATGACAGTAGGAATGGGCAAGGAAAGTGTGGGAGGGGACACTGTGCAGGCAACTGAAACCTGCTTTGACTCCTCCCTCCTGGAGTGCACGGTTGTTCATAGGCCTCAGCCCTCTTCCAGTGGAGTTAGTCAATTCATAGGAAGAGCTCCCTTGGAAAGAGAACAGGACCTGATATGTTATGTTGTTATGATATGTAGGCAGTTGTTATGCCCAGAGTCAAAAATTTATATTTTAACAATTACAGCAATCAATCTCAGGCAGCTTATCTGGGGATACTCTGGGATCGGAACTAATACTGGGGGAGAGGGATAAGCCGGGACCTTTGGTTCAGCAGCCTTTCCCCCTTTTGCCCTTGCTGGTTGCTATATTCAATGGTCCTCCTTTGAATTTTTGTCCTGGAATGTTTCAGGCTGCAAACTTAGGCTTTTGGACTCAGATTGGGCCGCCTTCTTGAGGGACTTCGACCTAGTTTTCTTGCAGGAGACTTGGTTATTAGAAGGGGAGACCATTTGTATTCATGGTTTTCATGTTTATTCTTTTCCCGGTATCAAAACAAAAAAAAAGGGTCGCCCATCGGGAGGCTTGGCTATTTTGATCGCTGATTGATATCTCTCTCCTCTTATACTGCTACCTCTGGTGAGGCGGGAACTTCAGGTAGGTACCTGGGAAGTAGCTAGTGGTATCTGGCTGCTTTTGGTTAATCTCTATGTCCTGCCCTCTAACTCAGCTTTCTTTGACTCAGATATCTGGCCTGTGTTGGATGAGCTCTCGAGCGAATTGGAGAGCAAGTTTCCTACAGAACTACTTGTCATGGCTGGTGACTGGAATGCCAGAGTAGGCTCACGATTAGATTTAGAGTCACCTGTGATCCCGGGCAATTTAGGATAGTCGATGGCAGAAAGATCTATATGTGAGCGAGGCTGAGTTGAGTTTGGTACTCCAGAGCCTCAAACAGGGCAAAGCGCCTGGTGGTGACTTTATAGTTGCGGAGGCCTTACAAGTATGCCTAGATTGGTGGTCTCCCCTACTGGCTAATTATTTCACTTAAATTAACAAAACTATGAGAATACCTCCCGAATGGGGCGTATCTATGATAGTCCCGATTTTCAAGAAAGGCAATCCTAAAGACCCGGGATGTTACCGCCCTATCAGTCTCCTTCCAGTTATAGGGAAGGTATATTCCAGATTCCTTCTTCATCATCTGGAGGCATGGGCTTATGGGCAGAATATTATTCCCCAGGAACAAGCTGGCTTTCAGAAAAATGCTTCCACCTTGGACAATTGTTTTGTTATATCTCATGTAATGACCAAATATTTGAAGATTAGGGCAGGAATGCTTTTTTTTGCATTTATTGATTTTCGCAAAGCTTTTGATTCGATTCCCAGATCTAAACTTTGAAGAAAGTTGCATAAACTGGGTATCAATGACCATCTCTTGGCCCTTCTCATTTATGTTCATGCTAACAATTCTGCTAAAATCAAGTTGGCAACTGAGGGAAAACTTTCCAGGCCTATTCACATTCTGTGGGGGGTTAGGCAGGGATGCGTCCTTGCCCCCATTCTATTTAATCTCTGTCTAAGTGATCTTATTGCGAACTTAATGGCATCTGCTGACCATCCCCCTAAGGTTAAGGACAGACCTTTGCCCGCATTGATGTATGTGGACGACATTGTCCTAATGTCGCAAACAAAAAAAGGGTTGTGTAACCAGCTGGAGAGCCTAATAGTTTATTGTGCGGAGAATGAACTGGAAATTAATCCGCAAAAATCACAGATTATGGTGCTGGGCAAGAGAAAAGATCCCAGGCACAAGTGGATCATTAAGGGAAATTTGCCCAGGTTAATTCCTACGTGTATCTTGGCACGGTACTTACCGATAATAGATCATGGGGTAAACATAAGAAGTTGATAGCCTTAAAGGCCACTGTAGTTGCAAATGGAATTTCCTGGCTTGCTGTGAGATCCCATGGGGTTCATACCTCATCTATTCTGAATGTCTATAGAGCTAAGGTACAATCCCTATTGACCTTTGGCTCGGAGATCATGCCTGACTCTGATTTTCAGACCCTGGAGGTTACTCAAAATAAATTTCTGAGGAAGTTGTTAAAGATCCCACAGAGTGTTCCAGCAGCTGTTGTCAGGGCGGAGACAGGTACCCTGGCAATTGACGGCCTGGGCCAGCAAGTGGCCCTTCGGTACTGGGTAAAGGTAGCTAATCAGTCTGAGCTACTGCTACCCGCCCTGTGCCTTAGGGAGGAACTGGAGCTGCAGGGAGGCCTTTTGTATCCATGGATTTCCCAAATATTTTGTTATCTGAGGCAGTCTGGGCTCTCAGTCTCCTGCTTTTTGGGGAAAAGTATTGCCTTGCAGAAAAATCTTATCAAGCTCAAGACAGGCGATATTTCCAAGCAGGATGATTTGGCGGCAATATCGGCTTGGAGGGTAGCACCATGCTTGCAGCATATTAAGCTTCTGCATAGGTTCGAACCCTATCTGGATGGTCTGGTAGAACCTCTGATACGTAGAGCCTTTACGATGGCTCGGTTCCAACTGTTTGATTCTGCTGTTGTGCGAGGGAGATACCTTAATGTCCCTTATGGGAACAGGCTGTGTCCATGTGAAAACTTGGTAGTGGAGGATTTAATACATCTCCTCTTTGACTGCCCCCTCTATGAGGAGCTAAGACAAACATGGTTTGTCCCAATTCTAAAGGGGAGGGAATACATTCAGCTCCTAAACCTTACATCATGTTTGTTCTCTGGCAGCACAATATGGTCATTGATTAGATTATCAGGACAATTTGTGTCCCTCAAAATCCTTACATTATGTCTGTCTTGGGACAGCACAATTAAATTGTCAGGACAATGTTGGTGCGTCTCAAAATCCTTTTTCCAGTATAGTGATTTCCTATTTCCCTTAGCCAATAGCTAGGTTTATAACTATTTATTAACTGTTATTTTGCATGTATGATACAATAAGGTGTGTTACTACCTTTGGATGCACTCCATTAATACAACCGTCATTTTGTTTTGTGCTGGTATGAGGTGTTCATATTTTCTTCTGCCAAGAACTGGTACAGAGACATTCCCATATTCCTCTGCCAAGAGCTGACTTATCTATCATGGCTTCACTTATGCTAACTGCAAAAGGAGAAGGGTCTATTGCTCTCTATATGTTTGGCCTATGTGTTAAGTGCCATTGCTTTATGCATCGGCTATGCTGTGCCAATGTCCCTTTCAGCACTTCCCTCCTTTTTAGAGCCATCTGCCCAGCATTCAGTGGCATCCAAGGCAACATCTTATCTAAGAGACAGGACACATTCCTTAGGGTGCCTGGCCAAAGTGCCCCTAGTTGTTGCCAGTGACAAAGGTTATTGTTGACACCCCATTGCTGATAACCGTTGTATATTCAATTCAATAGACAATAGACAGTTGGCATTCAGGAGTTAAAACAGACATGGGTATTGTTTTTGCCCCGAGGTGACTTCTGACTGTTCATAGTAAGGGGAGTGAAGACTGAAGCTGGCAAAAGAGTATGCCACAATTTTAACCCATCATGCCTAGCACAAATAAGGCACAAACAGGGAGGAGACACCTTTGAGTCCCTTGTTCTCCTAAGAGTTGATTCTGTTACATTTGTGCTGCCATACATGCCCGCTTATCTGGCATTCAGCCTATACAGTTGTTTCCTAATGACATATTGTTTCTTTCCAATTATTAATTTGTTTCTTGTCCCAATTCTTTTATTCTGCTACACCTGGATAACCTGAATTACAGGTACTTCATTTAATACATTTCTTGGGAGTTTTCCGGGGCACACTGTTCTGTTTTGTAATGCTGAGAATAGTGTTCTAATGCCAAGTTTTAGGCTGCTTTCCTACTTTTGTTTATCAGGACCTCTGTGTGTCTGTATTTGGAGGTTTGGGGCTCCTGTTCCCAGCAAAAGGACTGGAATTGTGATTCTTGGAATAAAATTATGAAATTTGAAATTTCACTGAAATGAAATTTGAAATTTCACTGAAATGAAATTTGAAATTTTGAAATGTCACTGTTAGGTGCTAATCAAACTCAGGTTGGTAATGCATCAGCAGGAAGAATTTAATGCATTGCACTTTCAAAAGAAGGTGGAAATTCTCAAAGGGGTCTCATCCCTGTTTGTGCCTTATTTGTGCCAGGCATTATGGGTTAATATTGTGGCATATTCTTTTACGAGCTTCAATCTTTACTTCCCTTACCATGCATAGTCAGAAGTCATCTCAGGGTAAGCACAACATCCTTGTCTGCTTTAACTCCCAAATGACAATTGTCTATTGAATATACAAAGGTTATCAGCAATGTGGTTTCAAAAATAACCTTTGTCACTGGCATCAGAACCTTTTGTTTAAGAGGGAAGTTAAGACTCTTACAAATTCAATTATAGTCCAAAAAGCATGAAAATTGTTAGTTAAGGCCTTAACTTGTGCATCATGTAAGCACTAAAACATTGCACAGGCTCGCATATTGTGCTTGCTTACAATGTTTGCTTACAATGCTTTGCAAACAATGCTTACAATGCTTGCTTACAGTGCTTGCTTACAATGCTTGCTTCATGCACGCACACTTTCCTTAGCCTTTCAGCCCCAATCCTCTTCCTCTTACTCAAAGGTTTTTTGAGTATATAGTTTGTCTAGTATAACATGCATTGGAATACTGTACTGTATTGGAAAGGAATTTGGCTGTCTGTATCCTATGGCTCCTGACTGAGGATTGGTTGCCATCTGCTTTCCCCTTGGGTATAAGGATCAAACTACTTGGAGCTCATAAAAACTACGAAGCTGTACTGCCAGAAGAACCCATCTCTCAGCCATCTCCCACCATACCCACCCCCAGAACCTGGGTACCTTTTCCCGTACAGGCACTGCTCCCCACCCCAGCCTTAATTGTTAGTTAAGGCCTTAACTTGTGCCTCATGTAAGCACTAAAACATTGTACAGGCTCACATATTGTGCTTGCTTACAATGCTTGCTTACAATGTTTGCTACTTGGAGCTCATAAAAGCTACTTGGAGCTCATAAAAATTACAAAGCTGTACTGCCAGAAGAACCCATCTCTCAGCCATCTCCCACCATACCCACCCCCAGAACCTGGGTACCTTTTCCCGTGCAGGCTTTGCTCCCCACCCCAGCCATGTCCATCTCTCTGACTTGTCTGTACATGCACATCACCCATTTCTCAGCCTTGTCCGCCATAAGGGGAGATTGGGCTATTTTATTTACTTCTATGGTAATTATTTTGATGAGGGGTGTGTTTGATGTTGTGGTTTTATGTTGTTTTATGATGTTTTAATATTGTTAACTGCCCTGATCTGCCTGAGGCAGGAGTGGCGGGATATTAAATGTTTTAAGTAAAATAAATATAAATAAACAAATAAGCACTCCCCTAGCACCTGGCTGCCTCCTCCCCATACAGACACTTTGGCTGCCTCCACTCCTGTTGCCCTGTACACATCCTGCATTCATCAACCTTGTATCCTGCATATACAGCCCCCCAGTACCCAGATGCCCTGTTCTCCCCAACCCAAATTAAAGCATACAGGGAAAGCGGGGGGTCATTGGACAGCAAGCTGCCCCTAGGCCTCCTGCTGTCCCCAGCTTCAGTGTTGCCCCCCAACCTGCAGAGGAAGAAGATTGGGGCTGAAAGGCCAAGACAATGTGTGGGTGCATGGAGCCTAAGTTGTAAGCGAGCACAATATGTGAGGTTGTACAACCTCTTTACTATTTACATGGCAGGTTAAAGTGGAAGCCTTGACTTACAATTTCCATGCTTTTTTGAGCACAACTGAATTTGTAAGGACCTTAACTCCTCTCTTAAACCAAAGGTTTATTTATCCTAGAATTGTTTTTGTTATAAGTCCTGGCTTCTAGACACCCCCTGCCCCGCTCTAAACTACTCCTCTCCCATTGAACCCAGGAGTCCTGGCTCCCAACCCCCATTCTGTAACCTACTACCCCCACTCTGGTCCTAAAGAATCCAGGATCCTGACTCATAAGAACACAAGTAGTGCCATACTGGGTCAGACCAATGGTCCAGGGAGCCCAGCACCAGCACAGTGGCCAATTTCAGTCACTTGGAAGAAGTACCCAACAGGTCACAATGGGGTAATTCGTTCCCTGTCGTTCACTCCTTGCTTCCGACAATAAGAGATTACGTCCCCCAAAACCTGCCTGGCTAATAGCTGCTAATGGACCTATTCTCCAGAAACTTGCCCAACCCTTTTTAAAAATTCAGCTATACTACTGCATGCCTGCTCTAAACCACTAGCCACTACTTCCCTCCCATTGAACCCAGGAGTCCTGGATCCCAATCTCCCTGTTCTAAGCCACAATCTCCCATTCCCCTCCTAGAGAATCCAGGTGTCCTTGCTCCCAGCCCCTCTGGCCCATTCCCCTCCAGTTGAACCCAGAAGTCCTGGCTCCCAACCCCCTACTCTAACCCACTACCCCCACTCCAGTCCTAAAGAACCCAGGCGTCCTGGCTCCTTGTCCCCCTACTCTAGCCCCTGCTGCCCATCCATTGAACCCGCAAATTTTAAAAGAATTTCAAAGACTGCAAGGAGAAGAGTAATTAAGAGTAATCAAAGAGAGCACAGTAAAGAGTCCCTTATCTATGGCATGGGAGGGGCTGCTTTGAGCCTACCTGGAGAAACCTGCTTGGCACCTTCAGACTGGAGAATCCAGATTTTAAAAATGCAAACTTAGGAACAGACTAGAATTCACACTTGAATTTTTTGAACCCTGTACACTTCCTAAGGAATAACTTTAAACAATTTTTTCTGGGTCAAGAGATCCAGTTGCAAAAACCAGAAAAAAACAGTTCTGCCTCTGATTCTCAAACTTCTATAACTCAGCTGGTTTTCAATCCATGTATATGAAATGTGGACAGGTTCTACTCCTCACCCAAGCGATCCTCCCTGAAAAATTTCACAGTGACTGGATAAATTATCTTGATTTTATAACAAGTAGAATCTTCCTGATTTGAACACAGAGTGTAACTCGCTTTAACTATAGAGCCACTTCCTTGGTTCTATAATGCACAGACAATATTACAGCCATATTCTATCTCAACAAGTTAAGGGGATCTTGCTCCTCTGACCTAATCAGAGAGAGATTGTCAATATGGGACTAGTGTATCCAGAGAAACATTTATTTGATAGCAGCCCACCTGGCAGGGGACAACAGCAGTTGGGCAGACTGGGCTGGTTATTGCGCGAATAGGAGCTGAAGCACTCAGTGTTCTTGTCCCTGGTGGATAAATGGGCATCCCCTAGCATAAATTTGTTTGTGTCTCAGCTCAATGCAAAGGTCCCAAATTCTGCTCCAGGACAGGTGAAGCAGCAGTTTTCTGGAGGAATACCCTTTCTACATTGTGGCTCAGGGATCTAGCATATGCATTTCCCCCTTTTCCACTTAACACCTTGGGAGCCCAGGAGCGAACGAGCAAGCTTAATTATGATAACACCAGACTGATCTTGTCGATTTTAGTTCTGAGAGGCCATGGGTATGCTAATTTGCTCTGAAAATAATGCTCCAACGAGTGCCAAATCTATCAACCCAGCAGGAGGGCAGACTACACCACCTAGAGCTGGGCTGCTTTCACATGAGTGTCAGGAGATAACTTGGGAGGCACAGCTTTAGCATGGGCCACTACGCTTCTCATTAGCAATAGTTCCTTGCTGACCAACTATACAGATTTTGTAAGAGAATTTACCTTTCTCTTTGACCACCTTCACTGCAAAAGAGATGCAGAGACAGCAATAATGACATTAAAATAAGGCAAGGGTCCTCTTTTGGAATACATAACGCAGTTTCAACAACTAGCGGTAGAATTGCAGTGCTTGATGATATCTTAGCATGTTTTGTAAAGGCCTGAATGAAGAATTGAAAGACCAGCTTGCCTACACCTCGATACCTGACAAATGGGAGCAACTTGCCACCTTAACCTTCCAGATCGATGACCAGTTAAATGAAAGGAAACACCTGGAGGCTAGAAAATTCTATAGTAGGACCCACAAATAAGTACTACACGAACAGATGGGCAAAAGCCTGAAGATTCCGAGCTAGTGCAATTAGGGGCCTCACGTGGACCCTTAACCCCAGAAGAGTGAAAAAGAAGACGACGCTCAAAGGCCTGTTTCTATTGCGGAAACCCGGCTCATTTTGCACGTGAGTGTTCCCTAGTACCTACTCCACAACGAGAGATGGGAAACACCAGGAACTGAGATGTGCAGGGGATGTCTCGGTAAGTCCTAAAATCCCCCTAGGTGTAATGATGGGTGGCCCTCTAAAACGGGGCTCTTATTTCCAGATCCCAGTAACACTGACAATCAGCCCAGCCAAGTGCCTTGTTCTCCTGGCTCTTATTGACTCTGGGGTCTCCAGTAACTTTATAGACAGAACTTTAGTACAGATGTACGGAATTACAACGAAGCAGAAAGCCCAGGTAGAAGCCATTCATTTTATAGCCCAGGTAGAAGCCATTCATTTTATAGCCTTTAGTGGCAGGGTCGTATTACAAAAAGGGGAGTTGGCATGTTGCATAGGTACTCATGAAGAGAAGTTAACTTTTGATGTGGTCTGTACGCCCTTGTTTGCCCTGGTTTTGGGAGTACCCTGGCTACGACACCGTGACCCACAGATTATATGGAGCACCCAGAAATTGTACCTTCCTTCCCCATATTGTACCCAAAACTGCATGGTCAGGCATCCTTCACCCATACTATCTCAAGTCCTTTGTTCCTCAATAGACAAACAAGAGACCGCTATTCCCCCCGAATATCAGGAGTACCAGGAAGTGTGTAGTAAAAAACAGGCCACGGAATTACCCCCACATAGGGCTTATGACTGCCCTATTGATCTCCTACCAGGAACCAGCCCCCCTTTGGGAGGATTTATGCTTTATCTGCTCCCGAGTTGGATATCCTTCGGCTGTATATAAAGGAGAGCTTACAAAACGGTTTCATACGGCACTCTAGTCCCCCCGCAGGGACACCGATATTTTTTGTCCCCAAAAAAGATGTGGGATTAAGACCCTGTATAGATTATCAGGGTCTGAATGCAATCACCGTATGAAACAGGTACCCCCTCCCTCTGATCCCAGAGTTACTAAACAGACTGCAGGGGGCACGTATCTTTACCAAATTAGACCTTCAGGGTGCCTACAATTTGCTTAGAGTACGTGAGGGGGACGAATGGAAGACAGCCTTTAGAACCCGGTAGGGACATTTTGACTATACCGTAATGCCATTCGGTCTGGCCAAAGCTCCAGCTGCATTTCAACATTTTATAAATGATATTTTGCGTGACTATTTAGATATGTTTGTTATTGCCTACTTGGACGACAACTTAATTTATTCCGCCTCCAAAACAGAACTTGTTCAGCAAATACGAAAGGTGCTGCAGCGATTGCGGCATCACCAGTTGTACTTAGTTAGAAAAATGTGCCTTTCACCTGACCACGGTTGAGTACCTCGGCTTTGTTATTTCCCCAGAAGGGATCCACATGGATAAGAAGAAGGTTGAGGCAATTCGAACCTGGCCAGTTCCAAAAGGGGTTAAGCCCCTGCAAAGGATTTTGGGCAGCACAAATTATTATCGGCATTATATCCCATGCTATACGGATATAACAACACCCCTCACTCGTTTACTACAAAAGGGACAAGCATATATTTGGGAAGCACCTCCACAACAACCCTCGACCGACTGAAAGAGACCTTTAAGACGGCACCCATTTTACACCACCCTAGTTTTGAATGACCATTCTGGGTCGAAACAGATGCAGCCAGCATAGCGGTTGGAGCAGTGCTGTCCCAAAAGGATGAAGAAACAAACATGCTATTTCCCTGTGCTTATTATTTCCAGCAGTTGATGACTGCAGAACAGAACTATACTATCCTGGATAGGGAACTCTTGGCAATCAAGACCGCCTTTGAAAATTGGAGACAGTATCTTGAGGGAGCAAAACATCCCGTCACGGCATTGTCTGATCATAAAAACCTCATGTATCTTCAAACAGCGCGTATAGCCAATGCGCATCATGCTCACTGGGCACTCTTTTTCGCACACTGCACTTTTACTATAATATATCGACCTGGTACATTAAATACCTTGGCCGATGACTTATCCCGTAGTCAAGAATTGCTTGTATCATCCTCCAGACCAAAGGGGACCATACTACACGATAATGTATTTGCTGCTACGTATGTTTCTCTGCGAAATCTCTGACAGGCTACTGCACAAGAACTGACAAGAATGCAGATCCCTCCTTCTCCGAAGAGGAGGGATTGTGCTTGATTTGAAGAGCAAAGGCGCCTGCGGCCGGAACTGTCGTGGAGGGAAGGTCAGGGATGAAAGCCATAGGTGATAAAGAAGGGAGAGTACCCTAAAGAGGCATTAGGAGCGTTGTTATATGCAAATTCTGCAGATGAAAGCCAAGTATACCAATCCGATTGTAAATAATCAATATAGCAATATAGATACTGTTCTAAATTCTGGTTGACACGCTCTACTTGTCCGTTTGCCTGAGAATGATACGATGTAATTGGGGTTAGTTGGACATGTAGACTTTTAAAGAAGGTTTTCCAAAATTTCGCTACAAATTGGGTTCCACAATCGGTGATGATTTTGAGCGGCCAGCCATGCAATTTAACTACGTGTCGTATGAACAAGAGTGCAGCGCATTGTACTGTGCGCAGACCTTTGAACGCCACAAAGTGGGCTAATTTTGTAAAGTGATATACCACTACTAACATGGTATTATAGCCCCGGGAGTTAGGAAGCTCAACTATGAAGTCCATCCCTATTATCTGTCAAGGGCCTTGGGGTGTCAGATTTAATTGTAACAGACCTCTGGGTTTTTGTTGTGGGATCTTGGTTTGAGCACAGATGTACATATTGATGTACATCTTGACGCATGGTTGGCCACCAAAAGGATCGGCATATTAATTGTAATGTTCATTCTTGTCTGGGATGGCCGGCGAGAGGCACATTGTAATGTGCCCGTACGATGGCTTCCTGACAAGAAGAGGGGACTACTATCTTCCCGTGTCATTTTATGATGCGCGTTGGCTATACGCGCTGTTTGAAGATACATGAGGTTTTTATGATCAGACAATACCGTGACGGGATGTTTTGCAATAAAATGACACGGGAAGATAGTAACCTCTTTAGGGTACTCTCCCTTCTTTATCACCTATGGCTTTCATCCCTGACCTTCCCTTCACGACAGTTCCGGCCGCAGGCGCCTTTGCTCTTCAAATCAAGCACAATCATTCCCTCACTCTATCACTCCTCAGCAAAGCTCGGCAACAGTTCAAGCGGTATGCAGACAACCAGCGACAAGACGCTCCCACATTTCATCCTGTGGATATGGTGTGGATTGTTCAACGTCATTATCCGTCCAAGCATCTGTCTCCTAAATTTGAGTATAGATTTATTGAACCCTTTCCTATTGTTCATTGCCTCAACAATGTCACCTATAAGGTGAAACTACCACTACTCCCACAGGTATGCCTGCACCCTTCCTTCTATGTGTCCTTGTTAAAACGATGGGAACCTTCACCATATCCAGCTACCACACCGATTCCAAAACCAGTCCCGGTGCCTGGCTCGGAGCCGGAATACAAAGTTAATACCATTTTGGATTCCCATTACCACAGAGGCCAAATCCAATACCTCCTGGATTGGAAAGGGTATGGGCCAGAAGAATGCACCTGCGAGCCTGCGTCACACGTCTCTGCTCTGCACTTGCTCCGCTTATTCTATTGCCACCACCCCTGGAAGCCGGGACCCCGTTTGGTTGCCTTATGGAGTCTTCGACGGGGGAGTACTTTCAGGAGCCACAGATGGGGCCGCCTCTGCCAGCACTATGCCCAGGCGGCCCAAGAGACGCTCCCCCATCTCCCCTGCTCCTCCTGCACCAATTCAGTGGTGGGAGCCCCCTGACAGAGAGACAGGGGGGCCAGGTGCTCCCCAGGAGTCAGGGTGGGTGTGTTCGGGTATGGGGAGACCACGCCGACAACTAGCAGAGCGGCACGGTCTGGGGTAGAGCAGGTTGCTAAGGCAACCATGAAAGAGGCCCAGACAGTGCTACAAGAAGCTTGGAGCAGCTGCGATGCTTAGCTCCAGGCTAAACAGGAAGGCGGGGCTAGGGGCATAAAAGCAAGCACCAGCTGTAGCTGAGTGCTGGTGATCAGAGCTCCTGAGAGACTGGCCTTGTGAGAAAGCTAAGTGTTATTGTCTGTGCTATAGTGTTTGTTGTTGTATACGGTGATATTCTTGTGACCCCTGAGTGAACCTCCCCCTCTCCCTTACCTATCCTACTGTTTTGATTGGAGAGTGATTGCAGAGAGTAGTGTGGTCACGATTACCTCCCCCATTCCTGGGTTCCTGGCCTCCCTTCCCTAATCCATGTAAACGTATGTCCTTCCCTTACCCCTTATTCATTGGGACCCCCCCTGCCCCTCACTCTTCAACTCACGACCTTCCTGAAACCCCGTGCACCCTGTGTGAGAGAGAGGCTGAGAGAGACAGTGCGAGAGTATCCCCGGTCTTACTTGGCTCTGCGCCCAATGATGATAGTGGCCCGATTCCAGCGGAGTCTAAGGGCCAACATACTATCCTGACGGGCCGTTTTCCCTCAAGAGTCTTCTTGCAAGCCTTGAGACCAAAGTGGGTGCTCGAACCCCTGTTTTTTCCCTCTTGATCCCCCTACCCCTGTGACAATGAGACAGTGTCACCCACGATTTTCTCTTCCGGTCATCTTAAAATAGTGTGATTTTATTTTTTGGGTACTCTTCTTATGAGATGGACCCACCATTTTTTTTCTTTTATGACATCATTAGTCACAGGATTTACTATTCTCACAAATTTTGCACAATTTTCATCCTCCCCCTTCTGCGCTGTGCCTGCTGCCCAACTGATTTCAGGGCAGGATTGAAATCCACACTCCAACAGCAGATTGAAGTTAACAAACTGGCATCAGAGTTGGGTGAAACTAATAAATTGGCTGAAATTAACTAGCCAGGAACGAACCACAGCTCCATCCTGCTGGCTTGCTGGTTTCCATGTTTGCTGTCCTGCAATTGTAATACCAACAGGTATTCCCAGTTTGCGCAACCTTAACACCCATCACTGTAAGAGTAGGGTTTCGGAGCCTGGTAATGCGCTAGCACTTAAGGCATAATTTATGGGATTAACGTGGAATAGTTCACTGATGTGCAGTTAACTTGCAGGAGCAAATTGCAATCCCACGATTAGCATCCCGTGTGAAAGTAGCCTGAAGCCTTCAGTGCCCTGGAGCCTTCAGCCTGTCATGTAACCAGACCCTTCCAGTCACATGACTCTGCTGTCTGGATTCTGGCTTAACCCCTTTTACGGGCTGATCCAGGTGAGCATGTGCTAAAGTGCTGACACGTTGTGGGCTTGCTCTTGCAGGAACTTACCCACGGTACTTCACCATGTCCAACCAACCTCCCCCCTGAGAGTTCTGTTTTCTGAGCTTGGGATTAGAACTGGGTGAGGCTGGGAGCAGGATGATATTTATACCCCCTGATGTCATCACAAGGCTCCTGGCTGTGGCCGCTTAGCTAGTCAAAGTCTAGTTTTGAAACCAAGTGGTGCAAATATCCGAAGTGTGACTATCTAAAGCCCCCAACTTGAAGAACCAATATTACAAGTAAATAACTAATCCTTCGTAACCTTCCTCACAAAAGAAAGGTTTCACCCGAAGGGATTCCCTTGTAGTCTTCAGACCTCATTACAGCCTTGAAAGCATTTATCATCCTCATCTTAAGGGGAAAAGGACGTCATGTCCATGCTAGTTTTATTAGAACTTTGAGAATGGTTTCTTATTGTGGAGAATGCTGTGCTGCCAACTGAGAGAACTGGACTCTTATTAGCAGAAGCTAACAGGTGGATTCCTGTTCTTTGAATGCACTTTATTAACTGGAAAAGAATCATTTTTATCAAGAGCAGAATTAGGCCCAAAGGAAAAAGCGAACTTAATTTTTCCCTTAAATGATGCAAGTTGCCATATTACCAGGGCCAGTGGGGAAAACAGAGTGAACACAGGTGGTAGAAATACGTATTTTGCAGTAAAGTACTGCAAAGTTCAGCTCAGTATATGAGCTAGATTTATAATCAGAGTTTTAATGTGTTGAGTCTGGCTATTATATGGAAAAGTACATCTTCAAAGATGTAAGTTTGATTAAGTTGTACGTTTGCTTGCTTAAAAATCTCCTTCCTTTAATCTGCCAGCCTAATTGTCTGTCAGAAGGCCCTAATTGTCTCATTTACCATTCTAAATGCATTTCACATATATATATAAAAAAGCCTCTTCTAACTTCTTTTTCTTCTTCAGTTAAGAAGTGGAGCTCCATTTACTAGGTTACCTAATGACAAATTAAAAGCAGTTATTCCACCTTTCTTACCGCCTTCAAGTTTTGACCTATGGACTTCTGACCGAACTCCAACAAACAAACATGGCAAGTCAGAGCATATGAAGCCTGCCCTGCCACAGAGAGTGCTGAAGCATGATTTTAACAGCAGTGGAAGCTCAGACAAAGTAAGTGACTGAATTGTGCAACAAAAATATTTCATGGCTTGATTTCCAGAGAATTTTGTGGTTGACTTCTCAAGAGCTGTTATCCGTAAACCACTTACTTTGGATTTCATTGGGACCACTCAGGAATAAATGATTTGTGGATCATGGCCCAGGTTTTTTTCCTCCCTCCAATCTATGGGCATAGAATCCTTTATTGTTGATTGAAACTATTGAAAGCCATATAAAGCCCTTAATGGCTTGGACCCTGTTCTGCCCTATATCCCGTCACGTTTCCTCAGGTCAGCCAGGAGTACCCTCTTGCAAATCCCATCACTGCATCAGGTCCGAACAACTCGGGCACACAGAGAGGCATTCTCGATAGCTGCCTCACACCTTTGGAATTCGCGCCGGAGGTTTGCCAAAGTCCAAGCCTGAACATCTTCAGAAGGAGATGTAAGATCTTTTTATTTGACTGGGTTTTTAGTGGGTGGGGACAGGGTTTGGAGGGTTGGAGTGGGGATTATTTTACTTGGGTTTTGATTTTACTGGATTTTATATTTTTTTTATTGTAAGCTGCCCTGAGTCTACAAGAAAGAACAGGATATAACTCAAAATAAATAAATACATCAGTGAGCTAAGGAAAGTATACCATAGTGCACCTAAGTGAGGGAGAGAGACGGTAATGGATTAGTTGCCACCACAGAGATAGACTGTGTCTGTAACTGTGTCGGAGAGAACGACTCCCAGCACATACACTTGTAGCCTTGGGGAATGTTTCCAGAATTCAGGAAGAAGAGGACATGTTTCTGAATATTGCCACCATTTACAGTAAGTCACTGATTGGCTCCCTAGAGGAGCTTAGGCTGTCAGTCAACCACAGTTAACAGCTGCAGCTGCTGAGCAATCCAGTAAAGGGCTGATTGCTTCAGACTGGGTATAAAGAAACATGAAGGTAGAGGGCTAGAATAACCAGAGTGAGCTGCTTGAGAGCCAGAGCACCAGACACCACAGGGCAGGGGGAGCTTCAAATGGAAGAAAGAACTGCTGTGGAAGGCCTGCTTTGGAAGAAGGCTCTTGCTGTTGAGATGGAAACTTACTTTAATTAGTTACGTTGAATACACTGTCTCATTATAATCACAAATATTTTATTGGTTATAAAATAGGAACCAGACAAGCTAATTGTTTGAATATTGGGATTGGGGGTATATTCAGTCTGTCTAAATTTGGTGAAAATTGATTAAAGAATGTCAGAATTATAGGCAATCAAAATTTTGTGGAACATATTATCCATTTCCACCTACGGGTGTTCTAAATGATAGTTTCATCCAGACTATTGTTTCATGCGGATCATTTTTTCATCCACATTGTTCTCATGTGAATCATTGTGGTGATTTATCTACAGCCCCCTGGACTGCTCCCTTGCAGTCTAAAGTAGATACCTTCTTCTTCTGGGAATGGATTTATATCTGATTTGAGGTACATGGGGAGGAATTGCACTGAACCAGTGCTTAAGTTTGTTAATGTTCACCTTAATTACTCCATTACTCCATAGGTTTTGATATAAGAATTGTGTATATGGGACTGACATTATGGTACTGAAAGAAGGGTGAAGATGCTGCTGTTCACTCCCATCCCAGCTTCTAACTTCCCACCCTGCCATCCACCTATATCCTGGACACCTTTGCACCCCTTGACAGTTTGTTCTGCTCCCGTGCTTCAACTACAACTCCGCTCCCTCTTATTGCCTTACACTCCCTCACCACCCAACACCCATGGAACGGCTCCTTGCAGGAGGGAATCTACCCTCATAATATACGTCACCTATCACAAAGTGGAGGCTTGCCTCGAGGGGCAACCAGCAGCTGAGGTGCCACTGCCTACAGAGCAGCAGTGGGAGGTTTATAAAGAAGCAATGTCTTACTTGTGCCAGCTATAGATGCAGCCAAGCCTCACCACCCTTGCTCCAGTGCTGGCACCCAGACTTTGCCTGCCTTTTCTTACTGCTGATCGCCTGCCCCCTGCTCCCACATCAGACTTCTGGTTGCTGGCTCCTGCTGCCCAGGCATAGCCTGCACTGACTTCCATGCTTCCAACGCTCCCCAGCTCCACTAGCGCAGCTGACTCCTGTGACCATGCCTCGTGACCCAATGCTGTCTGGCTGCTGGCTCCTGTTCTGGCTATGGCTCCTGCAGCATCCCAGACTGCAGCCCCCACCAGATGCAGACTTCAACAATACCCTTGACCCTGGTTCCAGACACTGATGTCGCTGATGCCCCTCCAACTACTAGTCTGGCTATGGCAACCCCACGGACCATAGCTCCAGATGTGACTGCCACCACATCCTATGACCCCCAGGTTCCAGCTGCCTGCACCTGCAGCCCAAATGCCAGTGTTTAGATGCCACCGGCTCCTGTCCATTGCTACCTGATGTCATCATGCACCTGGCACCCCTGTCCAGCTTCAGCCTCACTTGCCCTCTGCCTCATCTTGCTAGCCTGACTGACTATCTGCCCAGCCTGTTGTCTACCTGCCCAGCTTTCTCATAGCATTTCCCTGTCTTCTACTCCTACTACTACTGATAATTTCTATAGCACAAATAGGCGTACACAACGCTTTACAGTCACAGAATTTCAGAGACAGCTCCCTGCCCAGTGGACTTACAGTCTAAGATGGACATGGGTGAGGGGAACATGAGGACAGACACACACACAAACCCATTTTACAGATGGGGAACTGAGGCTGAGACTTGCCCAAGGCCACCCAGTGGGTTCATGGCTAGGTCAGCATTTGAAACCTAGCTTCCCAAGTCCAGCACATTATCCACTACACAACACTCGTGCTGTCCGTGCTCCCCAACAGCTACCTCCTACAGCTCTGGCCCCCACCTCTGTTGCATGTCTAAGTGCTCCTTTTTCTGTCCTGTTTTTGCCCCTTATCCTGTCAAAAACTGCAAAAGGAAAATCCTGTCTCCTGGAGGGGGTGGGAGGGAGTACTGTCAGACCTCAGTCTTGAGTCCACATCCCCAGAATTCTTAGAACAGTGACCAGGCCTGCAGCAGCACTGTTTTACTTTGCCTCTGGCTCAGCCACTCCTCTTCAAGAGCTCTCTCTGCTGCCCTAGCCAGACTGCTCCCCTTGTCTGTCTCCAGTTCCTGCCATAACTCCCAAGTTCCTGGTTGGCTGACAACCAACATATAAGCTTGGCTGGTGGCAGCTGGAAGCTGGTGGAACATCAGTTCCTGTGCCCCCCTTCAGTTTCTGTCCCTCATCTGTCTGCAGCTTTGTTTTCCAGCTTAGCTCCCTGCTTTGTCCCTCAGTTATGTTCCCTATCTCACTGAGAAGGAATGGAATCTAGAAGAGCAAGCGGGGAAAGGTGTAATATTTTGTGGGTTTTGAATTTTTGTGGTGGTTTTGCTTGTTTTTTTAAACCATGGATTTACAGACCTTCAAATTAGAAAAGACTGTTGGGAGTATATGATAGAATTACTTCAGGGATGGTGGTTAGGAAAAGTGTATTGAGTAAGTTCTACATATTTTATTTTATATTGCACTTTTAATAATTACTAATAGATATGAGACAAAGTAGGTCAGATGATCTTTTATTGAACCAACTCCTCTTCTTGAGTGTATGCAAGTTTTGTGGGCACAAGCACCCTTCCTCAGGGTAGGAGCAAGCTAGAGCTAAATCTAAACACCTTCCCCAGTGTTGTTTTTGTGTATATACACCTATTGTGTGGTTGTTCAGATTTAGTTTTGTAGTCTGAAGAAGAGCCCTCTGTTGCTCAAAAGCTTGCATACTCTAAGAGAAGTTGGTCCAGTAAAAGATACAAAAATTGGCCACCTACCTTGGTGAATTTGTTTCTTCTCTGTTGTACTGTCAATGATCCGTTGGGTAGCTCTACGGATGACCGTCAGGAGGCAGAAGAAGAAAAACCTCGTGTGCATGCGTGGAGCTGCCCCTCCATCTTGTTTCAGTCCATAACCAAGCCGAGGAACGTCCACACTAGAACTACTTAACAGAACATTTATGCGCCCACACACTGACCCCGTGTGGAGTGAACAAGGAATCCAAACTATAACTGTGCTTCTCCCTAACTAAAAACTAACTCTGATTAATTAAGAATACACCCCGGGAGACTCCCTGATCTAATTAGTGCTGTTTGACAGGGAGGACTGGATCACTGACAGTACAACAGAGAAGAAACAAATTCACCAAGGTAGTTGACCAATTTTTTTTTCTCCCTCTGTTTCCTGTCAGTGATCCGTTGGGATGTACCCGAGCCCAACACCCTAATGAGGGGGAACAAACAGCCCTGGGAGACTCCAGAACCGCTTGTAGAACCCTCCTGCCAAAAGCCGCCTCAGCGGATCTAAACAGGTTCAATTTGTAATGCTTCACAAAGGTATGCAGGGAGGACCAAGTAGCCGCCCTGCATATCTCCGCATACGAAGCTCTTGATTTAAATGCATAGGAAGTTGCTGTCCCACGCACTGAGTGAGCCCAACCCTGTAAGGGGGGCACCTTGCGTTTGGCCTTATAAGCCTCTGTTATGCACTGCCTAACCCATTTCGAAATTAGGGTCTTGGAGGCCTTTCTTCCCCCATAACTAGGCCTAATGTTAATAAACAGGGCCAAGGTGGACCGAATTCCCCTGGTTCTTTTCAAATAGATTTTTAGGGCCCTTCTAACATCCAAGGTGTGCCACACCTTTTCCTTAGGATGAGTTGGATTAGGACAAAAAGATGGCAAGATAATGTCCTGTGACCTATGAAAGGCTGAATTAACCTTAGGAATAAAAGCTTCGTCCATCCAGAGGGTGACCGACTGACTTTGGAAAGAACAAAAATTACCCTCCATGGACAAGGCCCCCAACTCAGAAACCCTTCGGGCAGATGTAACTGCCACCAAGAACACCACCTTCAGGGATAGCATGTACAGAGACTCATGCTTTAGGGGTTCGAAGGGTGGTCCGGTTAGGGCATCTAAAACTAGACTAAGGCTCCAGGAGGGGCACCTGTGAACCACTGGCGGACTGATATTCCTTGCTGCTTTCAGAAACTGTCTGATGTGCCTATGCGGGAAAATTCTCCTGTTTGACAACGACCATAGCACAGACGCAATAGCAGCTGCCTGGCGCACTAGTGTGTTTGGCCGTAACCCTTTCTGCAAACCCTCCTGGAGGAACTGGAGGATGACCTGGACCCCTGCCAGACATGGATCCAACTGCCCAGAGGGCGAAAACTTTCCAGGTAGCCCCATAAGATTTCCTAGTTGCCGGCCTCCTAGCCTGTTGAAGGGTGGCTAAAACTGCTTCTGAATACCCTGCCTTTCTTAATGCTGCGCACTCATGTGCCATGCTGTCAGTTTTAGCACAGAGATGCTGTCGCACAGCAGAGGGCCCTGTGACAGCAAGTTCAGGCAGCAAGGAAGAGACATTGGCGACTCCTGGCTCAACTCCACAAGATCTGAAAACCACGGTCTCCTTGGCCACCATGGTGCAATCAGAATCACCTGTGCCCTCTCCTTGAAGATTTTTGCTACTATCCTGGATTACAGGGGCGTCGGTGGGAAGGCATATAGTAGGCCTCGTGGCCATCTGTGGTTGAGAGCATCCACGGCCTCTGCCGAGTTGTCCCCTGACTTTGACATGTAACGGTTTAGTTGTCTGTTGCTCTTGGTCGCAAACAGATCAATTATTGGAGACCCAAAGTTCTCCACCAAGGTCCTGAACACCTCCGGGTGAAGCTGCTATTCATGGGGATCTACAGACTGGCGGCTTAGCCAGTCAGCCTGCACATTCTGTGAGCCTTTTATGTGCAGAGCCTTCAATGATTTCAAGTTGTTCTGAGCCCAAGTGAACAGCCGTACTGATTCCCATTGTAGCCGAATGGACCTGGAGCCTCCCTGGTGATTTACATACGCTTTCGCAGTCACGTTGTCTGTATACACCAGAACATGAGTCTTGCCGATGTTCTGGCCACAGATCTGGCAGCCCATGTCATGGAGTCCATTGTTGCATCGGCTAAGAAGGCAGATGTCAAATTAATCTGTGCTGACAAAACTTGTGCCGTTCTGTCTGGAATGCTAGGGTCCTGGGCCTCCTGCAACCAGGCTAAGAGAGTCCTGGCCACACAGGAAGAGATCACATTAATTCTCATTGTAGTGGCTGAAAAGTCTAAGCCTCTATGCAAAGCATTCTCCACGGCTCTATCGGTGGAGTCCTTAGGGTAACAGTCACCCTCCGTAGGGAAAACGACCGTTTGCTTGGCCAATGAGACTGCTGCCGTATCGACTTTAGGATTTTTTAAGAGGGGTTCCTTCCTTCTAGACAACGAGTGCAGAGAAGCTTGAGTCTTATTCATTCTCTGACTCTTTTCAGGGTGTTTCCATTCCTGCAATATCATCTTCTCGAAGGCCTTATCTAACGGGAACCCCACGTCTTTCCCATGGACTGAGGGAATATAATCACTCTCCTCCTCTTCCTGAGAATCTGAAGACACTTCCTTTGGGGGCTTCTCTACTAGTTGGAGTGTCTTTGTCACCAGCTGTTACATGTCAAAGTCAGGGGACAACTCGGCAGAGGCCGTGGACGCTCTCAACCACAGATGGCCACGAGGCCTACTATATGCCTTCCCACCGACGCCCCTGTAATCCAGGACAGTAGCAAAAATCTTCAAGGAGAGGGCACAGTTGATTCTGATTGCATCATGGTGGCCAAGGAGACCGTGGTTTTCAGATCTTGTGGAGTTGAGCCAGGAGTCGCCAAACTCCCCCTTCTATTGTAAGGGGAACTGTCTGTCCCTATCTTGTGATTCCTGGGAAGGTCCTTGAAGATCAAGGTCCTCCACATCCTCCCAGTCTTGATCGGAGTCCGAAACCAGCTCCGAGGTGGGCTGGGTTCGAGTTTTCTTTGCCTGGGTCTCATCCTCACTCTCCACCTCTGATGACTGTGGAGATCTGAGGAACCTATTAAGGGATCCCCCTAGAGGGCGCTTGTGCCCCTTGCCTTTTCCCTTGCGCGGGACTTTTCCCACTCTCTTTTCTGAAGGAGGAGGGGCTATCTCCACTCCCCCCGGCGTTACCAGACCCTTTCTCGCCCCGTCCCCTGGGGAGGGAAGTCTTGGTGGGGGCAACCCTGTCCCAACAGCCTGTGGTGGGGAACCGGGGGGTGGATTAGTCAGGGTCCCTTTGCCCTGTACCTCTGTGAGGCGCTCCAGCGCCAAAAGGATCCTGTCCATTGTGACCACCATGCTCAGTGTGTCGGGCATGCCGCCCTCCTGGGAGGGAGCCGCTTGCTGTGCTCTCTCAACCCCTGTTCCATCCATCCTGCTGGGAGGCGGTCGGGAGTCTCTCGCACTGGCGCGGTCTGACCCGACCCCTGCCGAGCGGTGTTGGGGCCCTGAGCGGGGGGAGACTTTGCTGGTCCGTGGCTACTAAGCCGCCGGAGTAGGCTGGTGCCTCTTGTCCCCGGAGTCGAGCTGCTCCCCGGTTCCCGGGCACTTTGCGCGGCAACCTGGCGGGCAAACCCGCGAGCCTCCCTGTGCGTGGAGAGGGAAGGTCGCTGCCCCTATTGCCCCGCTGGCCTATATTTGTTTTCTTTCTTTCTTTTTTTTTTTTAACTGTTTCTTCGCAGGTTGGGAGAAGCTGCTTTTTACCTCCGAAGGCAGAAAAAAAAGACTGAAACAAGATGGAGGGACAGCTCCACGCATGCGCACGAGGTTTTTCTTCTTCTGCCTCCTGACGGTCATCCGTATAGCTACCCAGCGGATCACTGACAGGAAACAGAGGGAGAAATCTGAACTACTTTGTCTCCCATCTGTTAAATTTATGGCAACATTAAAACCCCAAAATAAAATTTAAAGTGAAGTGGAACATATTACTGCTTTGTTCCTTGAATTTCATGATGATTTTATAATGTTCAAAGATATAAGCTCATTTCTGCTGTCTGTTTTGGTCTCCAGAGAAAAGTCACTGACCTTTTTAGGAGTGTAAAATTGTGCTTAAAGCTTCAGTTGCAGTCTCCTCAAGAAAGAAATGCAAAAAGTTTATTTCTTCTATTTCTAGACATCCATAAGAAGAGGTACTAGACCGATCAAATTGTCAAAATTTCCAAGAAGACCTGCTTCTCCTTCTAATGCAACCAATTTCAGCCATTCTCCCCACTCTTCAAATGGATCCAACAGTCTACCTGGGATTAACAGACATGCTGGAGAAATTAATAGATCAGGTGCATACCTTTTAACTTTCATCTCAACTAGCTATTAGCTCACAGTTAAAGTAGAAGCTGTAAAGTCAAATTGCTTCACTCTAGTTGTAGAAATGGGGCCTCAGTCACTGTGGCTGTTTTAGAAAGTTAATACCAGTTTGGCAACTAGAATGATGCAGTTGGACCCCATCCAGTGTCTTTGACAGGTGCTCTATTAGCTTTAAATAATAGATGTTAAAGTCAGAAGGAGACATGATTATCTAGTTAACCTAGAGAGAGGGTGTTGGAGGGCACAGCCTTGCGGGGCTGCTGCCCCTTTAAGAGTAGAGGGTGCCAGTGGCAGGCTGAGCAAAGACTGGGTAAGGGCTTGGCAGCCTAGCAGGCAAAGTGAAAATACAGCAGATACCTATCAGTGTGGCACAGGACACTGGCCCTTTAAGGGCTAACCGCCTGGGAGGCTGGCCACACCCACCCTTCTATAAGAAGAAGGAAGCCAGTCAGGAGGCAGTCTGTGTTTGACTGGAGAAGGAGAAGCACCTCTTTGCTGGAGCCTGGATCACTGCATGAGCCAAGCTTTGTCCATAGTTCTGAAGGCTGAGTGGGATAAGCAAGGGCAACCTGACTAGAGTGTTGAAATAAGACTCCAGGAACTATGAGTAGTCCCCTGGCTGAGGTAGGAATAGATAGGGCTGGTACCCAGCATTAGTGAGAGTGTTGCTGCCTATGGACTGGAGACTGTGTGTATGAAGGAAATAAAAACTTTGTGGTAGAACTGATCCCCAAGATTGTGACTCTTTGGGCTTGATCCTCTGGGGACTTGTGACTGTGCACCTTGTAACAGAGAGATTGTGGTTGCCATGATGGTCCCAAAAGTAGTAGATGGAAACAATGTAGTTAAGATGATATTTTGTATTGGACCAACTTTGGTTGGTGAGTGTGTGCAAGCTTTCAGGGCTCTTCCTCAGCCTGAACAAAGAAGGGAGTCAACGATTCCCAAGTGGTTTTTTGTTTTTTTTGTTTGATTATTTGTTTTTGCCTGCATGACCCCATTTTGGGATTTAAATATAATTCCATGACCCTAAACAACAGCAAAGGCATGCAAAGTACATCAAATATCATCTGCAGATCCCTTAAATTGGGAACCTCACATGTAGCCTGACCTTCCCTGTAACACTGGCCAGGGAAATGCCCAAAGTAGTTTCTACAAGAGCCTGGAGTAGAACATGTTTCTAGGCTTTGTTCACACGAGGAGGTGGTAAGAAATAGTCTAATCCTGAGAAACCGCCTCAGCCTATAACCTCCACCTCTGAATCTGTTCAGATTAGCATAGCTTTGCAATACCAATCCCCCATCCCCTGAACATCCAACCTTTTTTAGGACAGGTAATAACCCCAACACTTAGTCTTTCTATAGCCTGTGGGTAAAAACAAAAGTGACAGTGGACTGGCGGTGCCTGGGGTCAGATCGAGGAACCCACACGTGACCCCAGCCGGGGAGCCGGCCCCGTGCTGTGCCTCGTGCCCCACTACCCATCCCCATGTCTTGACAGGCAGCCAATCACAGACTGCCATGGCAGCCCTGATCTGGGATGGGTCACGGTGAGTCAGAACACTTGTTCTAACCTGCTGTGGCCCACTTTGCCCCAGACTGACCTGAGGGGTGGGGGTGGTAGCCTGGTCTGTGACTTGGTACTTTGCTGAGTAACAGCCCAAGCTAGCTACTGACACGCCTGGGGTCAGTCTGGGGCAAACATCTGGGGGCCCGAGCACAAACATGACAGTGACCCGCTGGCCAGAGTGGATTACTGTCAAATTTGATATTGCTGTGTGATAACGCAGGTCTGACCAGATGATCTGACCTGTGTCAACCCCAAACCCATCTCTTGCCCCTTCTGATCTGATCTGTGTCAACTCCTCTAGGAGTCTGCTAAGCTGTCTTCTACACCTAAGCATGAATGTGAGACAGAAGGGAGTGATATCCCTTGGAGCCTGATTCCTACCACTGCAGCCAGAGCAAACACTTCCTGGAATTTGCACCAGAGCTGAGGATATTGCTCTCCAGTCTGTCATGCTTTTTGGAGGGGGTGGAATTCAGGGTGGAGAGTCATGTAGGTTTTTTATTATTAATATTGAGATATATTTTAAGACCACTTTTATTTTGTTCTGGAGATTGGTTACAGGCATAAAGTATAGCAGACAAAACAACAAGATTTTCTTTTTCTTTGTGGTGTCTTTAGGTAAATGCTTGGGTTATGAAACACAAATCTATTATCAGAATTAAAGCCCATTAATGTTTCTTTGCTCATAATTTGAATAAAATTTTACCATGCTGAGCAGTGTTGTTGTTTTTGGTGGTGTTAAATCTTCTAAATATTCAGACTTGTGTATTTTATTGCTAATATGTGATTTCACAGGAGGCAGTGCAGATAGCATTTTGTCCCAAATTGCTGCCCAAAGGAAGAAAGCAACAAGTTTATCTGAGCAGAAGTTTTGTCAAGAGTGCAGTCCAGTCTGCTCAGCTGCTTCACCTACTTTTCCTGATCTGCAGGGAGCTCAAACCATTGGCAATGGATACATTTCAAAGGTTTGTGACTTTGCTATTTTTCTTGGTATAACAGGTATTACTTAGCAAAGTAAATAATTAAGCATACATCAGTCATGTACTATAAGCAAACAGAATTGCACAATATGTAACAGACTTGGGGGTGAGCCGCAACCGTGGCAGCATGCTCTCCTGGTGCATGCGCACTGTCACGGGGGAGCACCACTCCTGCTCTCGGAGCGCCTGTGCCAGTGTTCACAGCCTCCGCTCCAGGACCCAGGTCCATCCCGGCGCTTGGGGTGCCTTCGCCAGTGTTCAAACCAGCCATAAAAGCATGTTTGTCCCCTAACTCATTGCCTGTGATCAGAGCGTAGGCCTGTGAAACTGGCCTTACTTGTGAGTTACTATCTATTGTAAAGTAAGTGTGTGTGAGAGAGTGTGTGGTTCCACAACTGTGTGAGGGTGTTAGTGTGGGTCTTGTGTTTGTGTGTAGTGAGGTTGGTAACTTGGTGTCTGCATTTTCCTTGTTGCCTCCCCTGGGATTCTCCCTGTGTGTACGCCCTGATCCCCCAGCTCCCTGGTACCCTCTTCCCTAGGACCCTTCCTTCCCCTTTCTCCCCCACACCTTCAGAACGGTTCCCTTCCATATTCCCCGTGTGCATCAGGAATGAGCGTTAAAGCATTGCTCAGCCTCATCCCTGTGATGATCTACAGCAAGGAGTTTTACTTCACTGCCTATACTAGATCCTGAGGGAGATATTTAGAGGTACGTTACCTAGCATTGCGTGGGTGATTCCCACTTATTTTCTTCCCCCTTCTCCCTATCCTTTATACTCCTGCAGCAGCATGGTGTCCTTGGGATTGGCTTCAGTAGCAGTGAGCAGGGCTGCAGCAGTGGTAGTATTTCCAGGTGTGAAGGTGGAAGAAGAGAGGCTGTGGAATGTTTTTGTAGGAGTACCCAAGTACAAGTGTATTTATCTGCTGGAGAATCAGGCTTTGGGCTAAATTTAAATGGAATTTCAATAATAAGAAATAATTGTGTGGCAGGTTTTGTTGACAACAGCACTTCTCTCTTTGTTGTTAAATGTAGCAGAAAGTGGAACTGAGCAAAAGATCTCCATCTGGGACCTCATCTAAAAGCACATCACCAACTCTTACACCATCTCCTTCCCCATCACCATCCCCCAAGGTTCATAATGCAGAATCCTCCCTCTCTTCCTCTCACATGCAAGCCAAGAGCAGTGGTGGCTCCAGCAGTGGGACTCTTACTGATGATGGTGTGTATTACTGATGACGGTTGTTGTATTAATATTAGCTATTTGTAGAGCACCAGCAGTGTGCCTGGCAGTGAACAATCATTAATCAGAGACATGTCTCTCTGCTCCAGGGGGCTTTACAACCTACAATGGGAAAGGGACAGGAGACAAAGGAGAGGGGAACATAGGGAGAGACAGGGATACATTCATAAAGATGTATTTATTAATTTATTTTCATTATTATTATTATTATTATTGAAAACAAGGTTTTGTAAAGTCATAGTTGTATTGATTTTGGTGGGCAAGGATGGGAGGGGGTAGACAGATTATTTCTTTCTATAACTGTTAGAAATCCAGCTGCTACACGAAGGAGAAGGGTGCTTGGTAAATATAAGCGCAGACCCTTTAAGGAACGTTGTTGATGGTAGTTGCCAGGGCAACCTGAACTCCTCTCCACAGCTGTTGATTTTGCCACTTCTCTATTTAAATACCGCCTGTACTACTGGTAGGCCTCTGGTTAACTGTGTTTTCAGTTTGTAAACAGACTGCTTCTCTTGCTGCTATCATCTGTTTGTTACCCGCCTGCCTCATCAAGTTACTCCTTGTCCATGAGTTGTATTGTTCCTAGCATTTGTTATCTTGTTCATTGTATTCTAGTTTCTTAGTTGATCTCCTGTTGTATGAGTGTGAATGCCCGACTCCCTAAACCTTCTTCCCCCTTGTTGCTCAGTGCTTGTTATCTGTTCAGCCTTACAGACTATTGTCCTGTCATGTAATTCCCCTCTCCCCCTTTATCCTTCTAGAGTTACACCCCCTTCCGCCCTCACGTAGGATCCTCACTTAAACTTCCTGGTGTCTCTTCCTGGATTTGTTTATTCCTTCTCTCTTGTCCTTTTGTGACCGTTAAACAGACCGATTTCCTTCCCTGTGATGATATTGTCGGTTTACACCACCCTGGGGGCATTATCCATAAGTCTATTCTGAGGGAAAACATTTACAAGTTTTGCCTGACTTCTCTATGTGTTTTTTGTATGATTAAGCTTGGACTCCCTTCCTACTCTGTGGCTCCCTCTAGTGCCTCCCTCTCATGCCCCTCCCTCATATCCCTAACAAGAACTTTGATAACATTCATTCTTCTACCAGTTTGAGACTGCAACTCTTTGACTCTTCACTTGTTCAGTCTCCAAAAGCCTGTTGTCCCTAGCACAAGCGTGTGCTTCCTGGGCGTAGGGTAGGAAGCAACTGGTGGCAGAGCTGCTGCTTTTACATTTTACCTATCATAAGCTAGGGCCCTGTGACTTTGCCCTTTGCACAAGAAAGTAGATGCCAGTTGGGTTCTCTTGATAATTTTTCCATTTGGATTAAAATTGTTAGGGTTGTTTTTCAATGACCAATTCAGTTTAATAGGCCACTAGGGTAAGAGGTTTTGCTTAGCATTGCCTGCAGAATCTTCAAGTATTGCAGTAGATGTATAAAGCACGATTGTGTGGCTACTATAAAAAAAATCATGTTTTATTATTGAAAATGGTGAGGGATCCTTGTTGACTGGGGGATAAACTGCACTCTTGGGCATAAACTACTACACCTAAAACCAGGGCTCCGATTCTCCTGTGGAATGTTTTTTTAAATTCTGTGGCAGTCTGGGAGCGCAGGGCCAGTTTTCCCTCCCTCCCCCACCCCAAGCTTCCCCTCCCCCAGGCTGCATCAGGTGGGAGGGGCTGTTAGGGCTTGCCTTCCCCCCCCCCCCCCCAAGCCACTTCCTGACCCCTCCCAACAGGACCTCCCAGNCCCATCCGGCTCCTCCAAGCCACTTCCTGACCCCTCCCAACAGGACCTCCCAGAGCAATGCAGCCAGATGATGTCATCCGGGCGCATCACTCTAGGAGGCCCGTTGGGAGGGGCCAGGAAGTGGCTAGGAGGAGCTGCGCACACTGAATGAAGCTGCAGGTCAGTTCATTTACCAGGCTGGGAAGGGGGGGAGGTGAGCTCTAGCAGCCCCTCCCACCTGATGCAGTCTGAGGGAGGGGAGGGGATGCAATGCCCCAAGGCTTTCTTCATCTTCTCCCCCCATCTGCCCCGCGTCTCCCCAGCGCAGGGTGGAAATTCTGCGCTGGGAGAAGTGGGGCAGGAGATTCCGCAGGGGGAGGGGGGTTCTGCAGGAAATCCACGAATTGCAGACACGCATTTGGCTTGGGACCTTGCTTAAAACCCTCTCCAATGAAGCATGAAATATGGCAGAAAAGTGTAGCCTACAGAAGAGAAGCTCTTTTGTAATGGAGCAAATTTATGCACTCATTGCCTAAGGCCTGTGTGCATTGTCCATAAAGTTTAGCTATCAGCAGCTGATGGTACATGATCATTCAAATATGACAAAAATAGCCAACACAACCCTAAATTGAATTTGTTGTACCAGTTGCACTAAATCTGTCTAACATTTGCCTGTATATCTGTTAAAGGAATCTAAACATTCTATGTGGGTAATTGAAACGTATAACTACTAGTGTGACATTTTACAGGAAAAGACTAACATCTTTTAGAAAAACCCCAGATTTTTGTCCAATTTTAAGACCATTTTAGACAATGACAAATGACTATCAGTGGCATAATGCACAAGACTTTCTTATACCCCACTATCTTCTTGCTTGATTCCTCATCTTCCCCATCTATTCAGCAGATTCTCTGCATTTATTGTCCATGAGTCCTCATCCAGTGTCCCAGACATACTTAAGAACATAAGAAGTGCCATACTGTGTGACACCAGTGGTCCATCAAGCCTAGCATCCTGTCTCCGTCAATGGCCAATCTCAGTTTCTTTGAAGAAGCACCCAACAGGTCATAATGGTGCAATCCATTCCCTGTTGTTCACTCCCAGCTCCCAACAGTCAGAGGTTATGTCCCCCAGTCTACTTAGCTAATGTTTATTAATGAACCTTGAAGAACTTATCCAATCCTTTTTAAAAACCCACCTATGCTACTGGCCTTGACCACCTCTTCTGGCAACAAATTCCACAAGTTAATGGTGCATTGAGTGAAAAAAATACTTTTTTATTTGTTTTAAATCTGCTGCCAGTTTAGTTTCATGGAGTGTCCCCTAGTTCTAGTACTATTTGAGAGGGTAAATAATGATTCCCTATTTACTCGTTGCACACCACTCGTGATCTTATAAACTTCTATCATATTCCCTCTGTCATCTCTTCTCCAAGCTGAAGAGCCCTAGCCTGTGAAGCCTCTCCTTGTACGGAAGCTATTCCATACCCGTTATCATCTTTGTTGCCCTTCTCTGTACCTTTTCCAGTTCTACTATATCTGTTTTGAGATGAGGTGACCAGAATTGCACACAAGATTCAAGGTGCAATTGCACCATAGATTTATATAGTGGCATTATTATATTTTCTGTTTTATTCTTTATCCCTTTCTGAATAATTCCTAACATTCTTTGCTTTTTTGATCTCTGCTGAACACTGATCTGAAGTTTTCAATGTGTTGTTGACAGTGACTCCCAAGATCTTTTTCCTGAGTGGTAACCCCCCTACTTAATGATGGATCCCTTTTCTGTTCTTTTTTCTGAGGCAGGATGTACAATGATATGCAGATTTCAAGGTAATCGGTTTCCCAGAAACAGTAGGAGAACAATTTGGGACATAAAGGAAAATCTTCGTTTTCAGCAATGAGATCTAGTTAGCTATTTTTGGAGAAACCGTGCAGAATAAAGTCCCTCCACTATAGCTCTTGCATGCTAATTATTATAACAGACTTCATAAGATGAAATAAGTAAACAGAAACACATAAGATTGTAATAGTCCTTCAGAGAGCACAAGGCAGTTTCCCCTCTTCCTGGTAACATACCTCACATGAAGAGAAGACAGCCTCTTTGGGTACTTTCAGACATGACGCTAACCACCCTTTAACCACCCTTGGTGGTTATTTATGCATGTTGCAGGGCTGTATTGGTGCCCTATGCAGCCCTGCAACATGCATAAATAACCACCAAGGGTGGTTAAAGGGTGGTTAGTGTCATGTCTGAAAGTACCCTTTATCTACACTCAGAAAACTGGGGGTGGTTCTCTGACTTCCTTTCCTTGAGCTCTTAAAGCAAGTCTCTAGGTCCTAGCCCCCATCCTTTAGAGAGAAGATGATTATTTTTATTGGAGAAACTGCAATGTGGGGTACCCTGACCACTCCACAACTAACATAGGCAGTCTGTATTATTATGTTTGATTGGTCCATACCTCTGTGGCTTGTAAGCAGCATGGATGGACATAACTGATTTGCCATAAAGGCTTTTTATTGGGTAAACAAGGAGCAAAGCATTCATTATCCAGGCCCAGGTTCATCAAACCATAGACATTTAAGGATCCTTGAGTGTCACCTAGTCCAACCTCCAACTTGGGGTAATTTCAGATGTTACGAAAACGCCTTTCATCACAGTGGATCCCCTGTGGTGGTGGCATTTCCGGGAACGTCTGTTTGGTCCCTGCCAGATGTTCCCACAGTGAACCCCTGGCCGGGATAAAGCTTGACCATGGTTCTTGACCTCCGACCGTCCGGAGGTCAAGAACCATGGTTACAGTGGCCACAATCCGGGATGGGGACGGCGATGGCGGTGCTGCATGTCTGCTTGCCAGCCCCGTCCCAGAATCAGGCCCCAACCACGGGACGGGGTCAGGCACAGTGGCCTCATTGGCCGCTGCGCCCGTCCCTCTCCCCGTGGGCGGACAGCCTCGGGAGTGCGGAGGGGTGGGGCTGAGTGGCCACAAGTCGCGTCGCGCAGCCCCACCCCCTCCCCACACAGCCCACCCCCTCCCCGATCCACCTCAGGGATCAGGCAGGCACATCTAAAGGACGGACGGCCAGATCACGTACCGGGATCCGAGACGGATCCTGGTCCAGGGTTCAGCGTGGCGGGCCTCCGGGCCCATCACGTCTGAAATTACCCTTAGATGCAGGATAACTATAACTACAACATCCTCAGTTTGTCATAATGTAAGGACATGTAATTCATCCTTTAATAAAGATATATTTCTCCCATCCAGTAAGTCAAGGTGACTAAAATTGAATACAGTACTGTCAAATTTAGAGTATGATGAAAATGTCTCCCATTCATTATTTATCTACAGAACATCCTTAGAACAAAGAAAATCCGATTAACTGAAATATTTACCTTAATCATCTGGAATATTTAATTACCTTAAATATCTGTGTACCTTAATTATCTGTATTTAATATCCGATATTGTTCTCACTCACTAATTCTTAAATGTGAATTGTTTTCAGCAGTGTTGTGTTTTTTTCCCCTTGTATTAAAGATGAACTGACTGGCATCCTTAAAAAATTGTCACTTGAGAAATATCATCCTATTTTTGAAGAGCAAGAGGTGAGATTTTGTTTCAAGTTTTAAAAATATTTTGTACAGCACTTGTTAGTGGGCCTTTTTCACACAGACACTCTAAGACTGATAAAATGGGTGTTACATTTTATTATACATGTTGCGGGGCTACATGTGTGCTCTATGGGTGCCCTGCAACATGTATAATAAAACATAACATCCGTTTTATCAGTCTTAGCGTGTCTGCGTGAAAAGGGCCAGAGTGTTGCTTGAAACCTGTATTCTATTAAGTAAAATCATGAAATTGTACATATTGTGACAGAATTTGCTAAAAGAATGTTTATATTAAAAGAATATTTATATTATGTATATTTTGGAGTATATTTTTAATGTTTGCTTTTTTTTATCTCTTGTATTACGCATGTATCTGTTTTTATATTATTGTAACCTGCCCTGAGCCAGCTTTTTGTGGAATGGTCAAGATAGAAAGTTAAATAGATAATTCTTGGCAGAGAACCATGGTCTAGAGTCCCAGCTTCCAGTTAAAAGGGGCGGGAAAAAACACTACCTTTTTTCTTTGCAGAAATAACCTTAAAGATACACTGATCCAGCAATGTTTGCCTTAACATAGCGGAACTTGAAAAGGTACAGAGAAGGGCAACAAAAATGATCCAGAGTATGGAACAGCACCCGTATGAGGAGAGGCTTGATAGGTTGGGGGCTTTTCAGATTGGAAAAGAGATGGCTGAGAGGAGATATGATAGAGGTCTATAAAATCATGAGTGGTGTGGAACTTGTAAAGAGGGAATGGTTATTTACCCTCTCAACTAGTACTAAAACTAGGGGACACTCCATGAAACTCACAGGTCTTAGAAATTGCAGGGCCCAGGGCGAACACAAAATATGGGGCCCCCTCAGCTCCATGCACTTTCCACAGCCCGTCCACTTTCCCATGGCTCCTCCCACTTTCATGTGGCCCCTCCCATTTCCAAGGCCCCACCCACTTCCCTTTGACAATTAAGGAATTGTCATATAAGTTACTTTTAACTTGTCAGTACAATGTGCTCCAAATAACATTTAAATCTGGTTTAGATGAAAGGGAGCTCAGGACACAGATATGGTTAAAAGGCAAAGACACTTATTTAAAACACAGGAGGGCATGCACACAACGGATAGGGACAGATTATCCATGGCCTGAACCCTCCTTCTATTACAGTCTCAACACAGGAGTTCAAACATAGATCCAGCTGATCAAACATAGAGCAAACAACCCCCACACAGTCACAGCACCCCCCCATGAAAACAGGGATGAGGAACTGAACCTCAGGCCCAGAGCAGCCAACACATCTCTCAGCAAAACTTTGTCAGTGTGACCCCTTTCCAGTTATTGGATTTAAGGATCTCAAGCACCAAAGCACTAAAAATCCAGTTAAACAAAACAAGAAACTCCCCCACGATCACAGCACCCCCAGCCCCTTCCCAAACCATTCCCCAGATGACTCCACTCTACTCCCAAAGCCCCACAGATGTGTGTAGCAGCACAAACGAGCTCATATCAAGAAAGAGGAGGAAGAGGTATTGGCCGGGTGACCCTTACCTCAGCTTCTGCTGGGCCTGGGTCTTCTGGGAGGGCTGGAGGTCAGTTCAAGGCTGGCAGGCTTAGGTTGCTGAGCAGGAGGGGACAGCAGAAACGTTCTGCTGGGCCTCTCCTTAGGCAGTGGGGTGACTCCTTTTCCCTCTCCAGGAGTGATGGGAAAGTGGGGGCAGCCATCGTGGGGTGGGGGTGAGGGGGGGACAGCCATGGGAGAGGGAGCGGGGTAGAGGGAGCAACTCCCCCTCGCGCACACACACTCACACACACATACACCCTTCTCTCTCTTATACACATCTCTCACACACATTCACTCTCATACACATTTTTTATTATTTATTTTTTTTATTTATCAATTTATACCCCGCCCCTCCTGTAAAAACAGCTCGGGGCAGCTAACAATTTTAAAAGAGTAAAAATACAATAATATAAATATAAAACAATCATATAATATAAACAATTTAAAACAGGGTTAGGACAAAATAAAAGAATAAATAAGGGTAGGGTGGCGCTAAAACCTAACCCACCCTCCCCAAAGGCCTGGGCGAACAGCCAGGTCTTACAAGCCCGCCGGAATGTTAAAAGGCTTGGGGCCAGGGAGTTCCAAAGACATGGCCCGGCCACCGAGAATGCCCTCTCCATTGTGGCCCCCCGCTTAACACGGGGGACCTCCAAGAAGGCACCCCCGGCAGACCGAAGGAGCCACTCTGGGGCGCGGAGGGCGAGGCGGTCCCTGAGGTACGAGGGGCCCAGACCATGAAGGGCCTTATAGGTCAATACCAATACCTTGAACCTGGCTCGGCACACTATTGGCAACCAGTGCAGTGTCTGGAGCACAGGTGTTATGTGCTCCCGACAACCCGTCCCCAACAGGAGCTGGGCCGCCGCATTCTGCACTAGCTGCAGCCTCTGAACCAGGAACAAGGGCAGCCCCACGTAGAGCACATTGCAGTAGTCCAGCCTTGAGGTGACGAAGGCATGGATGAGGGAGGCCGGTCCGACCCGGAGATGTACGGACGCAGCCTCCGCACCAGATATAACTGGTGGAAGGCGGCCTTCGCCACCACCTCCACCTGTCGATCCAGGTGAAGATCTGAGTCCAGTATCACCCCCAGACTCTGGACCTGCTGAGCTATAGGAGGAACCCCCCCCCCAGTCAGGGGGGCCAACCCCTCCTTCTCCCTCCCCACCACCATCACCTCCATCTTATTGGGGTTCAGTTTCAGTCTGCTCTGCCACATCCACTCCGCCACGGCCTCCAGACACTGGGATAGCAACAAGACAGCAGGGTCTGGGTCAGCTGAAAAAGAGAGGTGTAGCTAAGTATAATAATAATGGAGACAGAATGGAACCCTGCGGAACGCTGCAGGACAAGATGTGGGAGCAAGATGTTTCAGCTCCCAACACCACCCACTGGCTTCTCCCCGAGAGGAATGAGCAGAACCATTCAAGAACAGTTCCATTCAGACCCCCCAGGTCACGCAGCCGTCTCAACAGCAGCCCATGGTCCACGGTGTCAAAAGTGGTCGCGAGATCTAGCAGGATAAGAAATGTCAAACATTCATTCACTCTCTCTCACACATGCTCTCACCTCTCACACACACACCCATTCAAACTCACACACACACTTTCACCTCTCTCGACTCACACACCCATTCAAACTCACACACACACTTTCACCTCTCTCGACTCACACACCCATTCAAGCTCACACACATGCTTTCACCTCTCTTCACTCACATACCCACTCAAGCTTACACACACACTTTCATCTCTCTTTCACACACACACATACACACCCATTCATACTCACACACATGCTCTCACCTCTCCCCATACCACAGATCTAACACACACCCATTCATACTCACACGGATGCTCTCACCTCTCTCTCTTACACACACACACACACACACACACACACCCATTCAAGCTTGCACACACACTTTCACCTCTCTCTTTCCCATTCAGGCTCACACACATGCTTTCACCTCTCTCTCTCTTTCACTCACATCCCCCCGTTCAAGCTCACACACATTCACCTTTCTCTCTATTCACTCATCACACACCCATTCATACTCTCACTTCTCTCTCTCTTTCACACACACACACACACACACACACTCGCAACTCACACACACCCATTTAAACAAACTCTCACAGATACACACTCATTTAAACAAACACACACACACACACACACTGACTGTCTTGGCCAGACTGGCCTGGTTTACCTGCCCGCAGCCCACCACACGCACGCTTCATAATGCCTCCTCTGGCCTGGGTCCCGTCCCGACTCCGACTCCAGCCACACCACCTCTGACTCTCTCTCACTCCGCCACTACACTCCCCGGACCCCAGCTCCCGCTTCCTCCAAATCCCGTGCCGCGGTGCTGCTACCAGCCGCTGCTGCTTCAGCTGAGGGGGATGACACGGCCCTTCCTCAGGCATGTAGCATAGGGCGAGAGAGCAAGCTAGTGTGTGTGGTATAGCCTTTGTGTTGAATGTGCATGTATGAAAACTTATGACACGGGGGGTGAGGCATGCACGCTAGCTAGCAGCTGTGGTGAGGCGATGCTCCCTCCCTGAATCCCGACAATCCCGCTTGAAAAACAATTTTCCGGCAGCGTAGCAGTGGTAAATCAGTTGATAAATGCCTGGAGGGGCCAGCAAGAAAAGAAAAAAGGATAAACAAACTGCGATCGAGCGTTTCTACCTCTTAAAAACAAGAGCTGGCCTGAAAGCTGCAGCGTCAGTGGAACCTCCCAAAATGGCGGACGCCACAAGCCAGACAGTACAGGGAAAAGAGGAAGACCTGAACCATGCAGGGGAACTGACGGCGTTAATCCTGGAGCTTAGAAAAGACCTAGCTGCAGCAACTCAAGCACGGGAGAGCTGGCTGGTGGTGAGATAAACAAGCTGCAGACAGTCACAGACCTCAATATTAAAAAATTAGCGGGCCTCTCAAAGCAGATGGATATTGCAGAGACCAGGATCACAAGCATGGAGGATCACTCATTAGAAAATGAGGACCAAATCAAAAAAATGAAGGATTCCTTGGACTATTTATTGGATAAAACAGAAGACTTGGAAAATTGTTCCAGGAGGTCCTATCTAAGATTTACTGGCCTGCAAGAAGGGCTGGACCAAGGGGGCCCAAGGGACTTAATCACTGAGGTGCTGACTGCAGTTTTCCCAAAGGAACCATCCCTGCACACAGCAAAAATAGAGAGAGCTCATAGAGCTGCTAGGCAGAGACCTAAGGAAGGAGAGAGCCCGCGTACAATCATAGTAACATTTCAAGACTATCAGGACAAAGAAAAAATATTAAGGATGGCAAGAACGAAGCAAAAGTTCGAATACCGCAACAGTCTGATCAGGATCTTTCCAGATTATTCGGCAGCGACGGTCACTAAGAGGAGAAAATGGGGGAAATTCTTTGCAATACTGCATGAGAGAAAACTACAACCACAACTGCAATTTCCAGCACGCATGTCCATCTTCTGGAAGGAAAGACACAGATTTTTTCAAGACCCAGCAGAGCTGGAGATCTTCTTTAAAAATGACTCCCCAAGCCAGATGGAAAACAACTGACAAAGGGGGGATGGTTGCTGCGGGTAAAAGTATAGAATTTAATTTTAATCGTTGGATTTAAAATGTTTTTCTTTGGGTTAAAACAGGATAAAAGATGTGAGTAACTTGGGAAGGGATCTGGCCCTAGACAGAACTTTACTGCTAAATTCCACCCAAGCGGGGGAAGGAATGGTTAACAGAAATCTAGGAACCCCCGTGTTGGGGCCTAGAATACAGCCTGATGGCTTAAATATCACAAAGGGGATGGGGGGGAGGGAGGAAAAGCGACTCGGGAATTCCACAGAGCAGGCCTTCCTCACAATGAGGAAATTGGAGAATTGGGATGGGGGGGTTGTTTGGGGGTAGAGTTAAAGTTAGGTTAAGGGTTAATGGTCAATGGTGGGCTCAGAGTTGGAGAGGACAGACACAGAATTTTAAGAGTTATTTTAGCTATGGGATTAGGGAGTCTTTAAATGGGGAGGCCTGGTTAAGGAGGGAAGGATTCAGAAGCCTCGGAGTGAGGGGACTCCTTAGTCAAAGAAAGCCAGAAAAGGAAGGGAAAAACATTGGCAAGTCAGGATGACTAGTACTATTAAGACACTTACCTTAAATGTAAGGGGACTCAACTCCCCAGTGAAGCGCAGGAGGGTGAAGGATTTTTTGCGGGAGACAAGGTGTGATGTGTTTTTCCTGCAAGAAATGCATTTATTAGAGAAAGATCTGTATAGATTTAAACCTAATAATTTAATTGAGATGTTTGCATCTTGTGCCACAAAGAAAAAAGCAGGAGTGATAATTAGGGTGATGGCAGTCAGCATCTTTAACCTTCAAAATATGGTTACGGATAGGGAGGGTAGATTCTTATTGGTGAAGGGGACTTTAAATGGAGAAGACACTACGATGGTAAATTTATATGCCCCCAATGAGGGTACCCTCCAATATTTTCAGTTATTCATTCCAAAAATTTTGAAGCATGCAGGGGAGAAATTAATTATACAAGGAGACTTAAACATGCCACTTTCATGGAGGGACCTCTCAAGCTCTAAAAAATTAAAGAATTGGCAAAGTGGAATTAATACATTATTTAAAGATAGTGGCCTGATTGATGTCTGGCGATATCAGAATCCGCGGGCAAGGGAATACACGTTTTACTCCATCCCCCATAGAGTCTTCTCCAAGATTGATCACATCTTAGTCTTAAAAAGAGAAAAGCAACAGTCTTGCATCAAGCACTCTCGGATCATCACGGGTTGGTGGCAGTATTTGATTGGGCAACAGGGAGAGTAGGGGAAGGAGGCACTCACTGGCAAATGGACAAGAACAACTAAAAAAGGACATTAATGAGTACTTCGAATTAAATAGAGGATCATTGAGCTCTCCCAGCACACTATGGGAAGCCACTAAGGCGGTGATCTGAGGGAACACCATAGCTCTTAATGCCAGGATCAGGAGAAAGAGGAGGGAGGTGTTGAAGGGGCTCTATGAACAATTAAAAGTGTCAGAAGCTAAGTTTAAACAGAACCTTTCCATGAAGCTACACAAAGAATTATTGAAAATTAGAGAAGCCATTAATACAGAAGAAACCAATAAAACCATTAGGAAATTGAAGCTGATTAGATGCAATTATTATGACCAAAATAACAAATCAGGGAGGGCTCTGGCTAGGTTAACTAAAAGGGTTACCCAGAAACACTTCATCAAAGAAATTCAAAAGGAAGATGGCACTAGATTAACGGATCCAGGGGAAACCAAAGATGAATTAAAAAACTTTTATGCATCTCTATACACCACCACCAATCCACAAAATGACGCAATTGATAGGTTCCTACAAAAGTATAGACTTCCCAAACTTAATGCAACTCAAAAGAGTTTTCTAAATGCGCTGATTAAGATTATAACAGTAATTAAGAACATGCCAAAGAACAAAGCAGCAGGCCCTGATGGGTTTTCCTACTGAATTTTATCAAAGTTTTGCCGGAGAACTAGCTTTACTGCTAACAGAGGCATTTAATCACATTTTAAGGGAGAAAGCCATGCCACCGACTTTTTATGAAGCAAGAATAGTAGTGATCCCAAAACCAGATCGCCCCCTAGATCAGTAGCTTAGGCCTATTTCTTTACTTAATAATTATTACAAAATATTTGTTAAGTGCCTAGTCAATAGACTGGCAGCAATAATTAGTGAACTGATCCATCAGGACCAAGTGGGATTTATCCCGGGATGCCTAGGAATGGATAACATCCGTAAAGTGGTGAACATAATGCACCATTTGAGTAAGTCTAAAACACCGGCAGTGATAGTTTCAGCAGATGCTGATAAGGTCTTTGACAGGGCAGAACCGCAATATCTTTTTCAGTTGATTCAGGCAATGGGCTTTTGAGGTAATTATCTTAGCTGGATAAGGACTATTTATAGGGACCCAAAATCCAGTGGTGTTATTAACAACAGAGCCTCAACTCCCTTTAAGTTGTCCAGAGGAACGAGGCAGGGCTGCCCTCTTTCACCCTTGCTATTTGATCTTGCCTTGGAGGGGGTTGGCATGTGCAGTTAGGCAAGAGGAAAAAATAAAGGGGATAACGATAGGGTGCAAGCAATCAAAAATAGCGCTCTTTGCAGACGATATGATTCTTTTTCTAAGCAATCCACAGAACTCAGTGCCGGCCTTGATCAATTTGATAGAGTCTTTTAGCAGGGTTTCGGGATATAAAATAAATTATGAAAAATCCCACCTTGGTACCATACACCGAAGCAACAAAGTTGGGCCCAGATGGAAGTTAATAACCTTAAGATAGGAAACTTCAGGAACTACTTGATGGATACGGGCACAATAGAGGGAACTGCTTTCAAGGAGCATCCGTTTGCATGTGGGGTTTGGAAAAATTGGAAATTGATCTTAAAAAAAATTAAGGGATCAACAGATGCTTCACCGTTCTCGCCCATTGACCTTAGAATTTTAACAAAGCATAACACGGCAGCTAGTATCAGAGCCACCCTAGGTCAAAAGCAGATTTTCAGAGCAGAACAATTATTCAATGAGGGAACCTTTATTACACAGGAGGAGTTGGAAGAAAAGATATAATGTCAAGTAGACCCTTTCCAGTATCTCCAACTGAGGAGTGCCTTTACCCAGCCAGGACGCATCTGTGAATACAGCAGGGAACCGCACAGCATTGAAAATATCTTATTTGAGAGAGCATGCAATAGGGGTAGATTGGGCAGGATCTATAGAGAATTAAAAAAAATATGGTATAGCAAAGAGTTGGGATACATAGGTAGCTGGGAGAAGGATCTAGACAAGAACTTCGAGGACTCCCAAGTGAAGGAGATTATTTTTCATATAAACTTCTGTGCCTCCTCTTTAGAGACCAAAGAAACGTAAGTGAAGTTAGTGATGCGATTCTACATGACCCCTGCTCAATTCAAGCATGTAGAGGTAGGGGGAACAGGTAACTGTTGGAGGGGATGTGGGGAAGTAGAAACCTACTTGCATTGTTGGTAGGCCTGCCACAAAGTTCAGAGCTTTTGGAGAGTGATCTGGAGTTACATGGAAGAAATGGTGGGGTGCCCAATCCCTTTTACACCAGAGAGTGCTCTTTTGGGTTTGTATCCAAAATAAGCAATAATGCGGAAAGTGCGAGATTCATGCATTATTTTCACTCTGGCTGCAATTAATGTAATTGCCAGAAACTGGAAATCTGAAAGTCCCCTCTCTGAAGGGGAATGGTTGAGTCGGGTGTGGTATGTGTTCTCTATGGAAAGACTGTTGGCGAAACTGCATGACCAAATGGAGAAATTCCAAGTGCGATGGCTTCCTTGCCTACGGGTAATACAAGAAAAATTGTACTCACCGGACGAAAGAGCATACCTTTTTGACATTTACATATGAAGGGTGTCTGTCAAGACAGTGAAGTGTACAAGATAGGATTTAGATGGAGTATTGACCATTTGTTATAGTTAACTCCCACGTGAGGTTGTAACGGGGAGGAATTTATCCCAGATGTTGTCGGGGACAGTATTTTGTTTGTAAAAGTAAACACAGCTATTGTATTGCAAATTATTACATTAAATAAAAACCTTTTTTAAAAAAAATGAAAGAAAACTTACGACACTTTGGTTTTGTAAACAAACATGAGGCTGCCAATTATTAAACAGGTGGGGAAATATGATGAGGGGCAGGGCCATAGGACCCCACATTTTATTTTCCCTTCTGGGCACTGCCTCCCTCCCGCACCTGCACTACTCGGGTGTCTCTGAGGAGGAGAGATTCCCTCGCGAGTTGCTAACACGTGGCAAAACAGATGCTCCCACCGCCACTGCCCCACTTACGCGGCGAGGCAGGTAGCGGGCTGCGCTCCCCTCCAGCACCATGAAGATGCACTTCAATATCCCCGTCTCGGAGGAGCTGCTGGAGAAGTTCGGCGGCCACAGGCAATGAATGAAGAATTTCTGGGGAGGGGACTAATTTCATCTGGATGGGCTGACTGACCTCCTGCTCCACCCAGGCCCAGCTCCTCGTCCGCCTGAGAATGCATGCATGCTGTCCCCCCCCCTCCCCAGCACAGCAGCTAGTAGTGTGGGCAGGGCTGCAGCCCCCCCCAAAAAAATTATTATTATTATTATTATTTTATTTTAAAAATTTTTAAACCCAGTCCAATCGTGGGGCCCCCTAAGGGGCGGGGCCCCGGACAGCCACCCATAACTGCCCCGTGGTTAGGCCAGCCCTGCTCACAGGTGGCAGAGTAAAAACAAACAAAAGAAAGTATTTTTTCACTCCGTGCAATTAGGTTGTGGAATTTACTGCCAGAGGAGGTGGTCAAGGCCAGCAGTATAGCTGAGTTTAAAAGAGGCTTGGACAAGTTTCTGGAAGATAGGTCCATTAGCAGCTATTAGCCAGATAGGACTGGGGAACAAAACCCTTTACTGTCGGGAGCCTGGGGATGACCCACAGGGAATGGATAGATGTTGGGTGCTTCTCCCAGGCCCCCGTGATTGGCCACTGTCCGAGACAGGATGCTGGGCTCAATGGACCATTGGTCTTACCCAGTATGGCACTTCATGAAACAATAGGTGTAAGATATCTAAGCAACTCCATTCATCTCTGTTGAAGCCCTATGGGGTCTGTGATTCAGTGCATATAGAATTTGGCACTTTTCCTTGACATCAATACGTTCAAATCTTTTTCTGCTACATGACTGATTTTTGCCTCGGCCAGCTACCCAGTATTTTGTGTGTGTGTCCAATTCTGTCTGCACTAGTCAGACAACACCATCTGGAACCATAGCTGGAATCCAGCTTGCAGTCAGTGAACTGGGATATTAGACAGTTGAAGGAAATGTATATGTTTAGCCTAGCAAGGAGGAAATTAAGGGGAGACATGATGGCAGTCTTCAAATACCTAAAGGGCTGCCACCAAGAAGATGGCAGTTCTACATTGCTACAGAAGGTAAGACTAGAAATAATGGGCTCAAGTTACTGGAAGGAAGATTTTGATTGAATATCAAGAAAACTTATAACAGTAAGAGCTGTGCAACAATTGAACAAGTTGCCTAGGCATGTTATAGGCATTGCTAGAGGTTTTAAAAAACAAGCTGAATAGCCACCTGTTGGGGATATTGTAGCTGTAATCATCCTGCATCCAAGCAGGGGGTTAGACTAGATGACTCACCTTTCCCCCTCTTTGTTCATATGCCTGTTGCCAGGCAAGACAGCGTTTCCTTTTTCTGTGAAGACTGAAGCAAAAGAGTTGAGAACTTTTGCTTTCTCTTTGCCTCCTGCTAGCATTTCAGCATCGTCACTGAGCAGTAAACCCACCATTTTCTTATTCTTCCTTTTACTTCTGATATAATTAAAAAAAAACAACACCTTTTTGTTGTTTTTAGCAACGCTTGCTATCCTTGTGTACATGCCCTCCTCTCTGCTTCCTTTCAGTGTTTGGCAGTAGAAACTGGATACAGGGTCCAGATCCAGGAAGTGGAAAGGGACCAAATAAAAACTAGTCATGAGTCACATTTGGCCGTTGGACCTAAGGCTCCCCACGTGTGCTCTGTCCGTGCACCCTCCATTGTTTGTGACCAAGAGCAGACTGCTCCACTGTACAAGAGAATTAGGGATGAGTTGATCACAGTGTATTTCAGGTTTCAGATCACAGTGAAGGAGAGAAGTCACAGCTTTTTCATTGTCACCCAACAGCTTAGATGCTCAGCTACCTTCTATAACTTTGTTTCATAGGTGGATATGGAAGCTTTCCTCACACTTACTGATGAAGATTTGAAAGAATTGGGTATTAAAACAGATGGATCAAGACAGCAGATCCTGGGCGCCATTTCTGAACTGAATGCAGGAAAGGTACTATCTGTGATAAGGCTCTTGTTTAATTTAGTTTCAAATTTCTTATAGCCAAACATTTGGTATTATAAAAAATTATAAACAAAATACTTTATATAAATTATCAATGAATAAATGTCTTCTTGTATCAATGTTTTCTTCTCTCTTCCAGAAATCCTTTTCTTATTGAATACAATTATTCTCTTATATTTTCATCTCTGATGATAAGAAAGAGCTAGTAATGACTGAAATATTGGCTAGAAGAGTGTGTCAGGACCTGGCGTAGTATAGAAAAGGTGGCTGGGGCTAATGCAAGGTCCAGAAGAACTTGAACCAAACTGAAATGTCAGGAATCAATGGCGGCTAGCCGCTCAGGGCATTCGGGGCAGAGCCCCTCCAAGCGCCGCCGAGCCAGCTGCTGCTGAGTTGAAGAAAAAAGAAAAAAAATCCCAGCTGGCCGCTGCTGCAACTTGCTTCTCACAGCGCTGCAGGCAGAAGCCTCTGACTTTGCTAATTGCTACAGAGGCTGCTCCGCCCGGGCTGGAGCAGCCTAGAAAAGTCAGAGGCTGCTGCCTGCAACGCTGTCAGAAGCTCCGCTGCGCTGTCTCTCTCCCTTCCAGGATCCACTCCTGAGGAGTGGGTCCCGCAAGGGACAAAAAGGCTAAGCCCAAACCGTGTTTTCAATGGAAGCAGGAGGGGAAACTCTGTCGGGGGAGGGGCTCCGCCTACTGGCTCACCCACACTCACCGGTGTGAGTGCATGGAGCCTAAGTTGTAAGCGAGCACAGTATGCGAAGCCATACAACATGTTTACTGCTTACATGGTGTGGAAGTTAAGGCGGGAGCCTTAACACACAATTTCTAGGTTTGTTAAAGTTTGCTTGGTATGAATCTGCCTTAACTAAGTTTGTAAAACCGTAGGCTTTTTGTTTATCTAATTTGTGTGTTTTTTAAAAAGTAGATTGAAAAAGTAATTAGTGATTTGATAGAAGTTGCTGAGAC
>QEPC01006951.1:3067211-3116082 GCA_003113815.1 Sphenodon punctatus
TGTTAAGCGGGGGGCCACGATGGAGAGGGCATTCTCGGTAGTGGGGCCGCGGCTGTGGAACTCCCTTCCGGAGGAAGCTCACCTGGCCCCTAGCCTGCTAACATTCCGGCGTAACTGTAAGACCTGACTGTTCGCCCAGGCCTTTGGGAGGGAGGGTGAGTAGGGTGGGGGGGGGGGGTTGGGGTTTAGTTCCCCCACCTATTTCTGGTTTTTATATTGCTGTCTAGCCCTGTTAATTAATTATTTTTATAATATTTATGATTATTTTTAAACTGTTTTTATTGTATTTTAAAATGCTGGAAGCCTCCCCGAGCTGCATGGCAGGAGGGGCGGGGTAGAAGTTTATAAATAAATAAATAAATAAATAAATAAAATACAACGGACAAGCCAAAATAACATGAGAAACTATTTCTACGTCCCTTAATAAACAATGGGCAAAATCATTTTTCATTAGAGGCTCCTTTAAATCTGCCATCTAGAAAGGCCAACTCTAGGCAGTTAACTCTTGCTCGAGAAAAGTATATACATGCTACTGAATCTGTGAGCAAATTTAAATAAGGCATAAGGAACATTGATAAATTCCTTATGGGAAGATAGTATTTTGCTGAATCTTGCTGTGCCAATATGGCTGAAGTTTCCTGAAGGGTAACATCAAACAGTCTTTTTGTGACCAAATTCTTCACAGCTTTAAATCCCAAAGGGCTAAGAGCAAGCTTTGAAAAGCCAAACAGGCAGATCTTATTTTCTACCTTGTTTTACCAAACACTAAAGTGATTATCCCCAAGGATCAGCTGTGAAAAGGGAGCAGTTTGGTTAAGAAGAAGCTTAACCCAGTATCTCAGGGCCAAAGCCTATATCCGAGTTGTTACTAAAGAAATCCTTGTCTGCTAATTTAGATGCCCCCCGCCCCCCGCTACAGATCAGGATAAAACCAAGTTCTGAGGGTTCCCCTTAGTCAATTGAGAATCTCCTCTGGGCCTGTCTGATTAAATATATGTTCCTGACTTTGAGATAAAGGCAATCTCCACCAGAGTAGGTTGTCCTGTCTTGCCCCTCATCCAAATGTTTGATTTAGATTTCTGTTAGATGAAACTTCTTCTCTAGGTGCATCTCCCTGAGGTCTTCCGCCCTCATCTAATAACCAATTAGGGAGTCTCTTGTGGTAATTTTGACAAACTCCTGGGATTGGGAATACTCAGCAGAAAGGTCCTGATTTAATTCTAGAGAGGTCTCAATAGCTTCTAAAAGAGGTGTCTCATCTCCCAACTCAAACTCCTCCAGAAAACTACCTTTTTCCCAATTTAGGGCAGTAACAATCAGATCACTAAGGCCCAGGTTACCCACATAAAGCAATCCTGGGATCTTTCTCCCCATCCACTACTGAGAAATTCCCTCTTGTCTCCAATATAGGCCATTTACATTCCTCCTTAGACTCAAAGTAATTCAGATTAGGCCCAGCTTGAATAGAAGTTAATGTATTAACTCCTCCTTTCTCTCCGAGTTCAAGGCATGGCTCACCCTATTCCTCTCTGATGACATCCCCACACTCATCCTTGGCGATCCATGCTGATGTACCCTCCCAACCTTACATTACTCGCTTCCTCTCCTTAGCCTCCTCCTTTAATCTCCACCTCTGGACTTCTTCCCCCACCCACATTGATGGTCACTCTCTTAATCTTGTATTCTCTAGGAACTGTTCTGTTTCCGATCTCTCCTTCAAACACCATCCCATCTCTGACCATTTCCTTGCCTCCTTCAGCTTCTCCCACTGCTCCCCCTCCTCTCCCCATCTCCCCGTACCCTTCTGCGATCTGCAGGCCATTGTGCCCCAGGACTTTGCCTCCTCCCTCTCTCCTCTTCTCGCCTCAGTCTTCTCCTTCTCCTTCTCCCCTGATTCTGCCATCTCCGCCTTCAACTCCTCTCTCGCCTCCACCCTCGACTCACTTCCCCCCTCTCCTCCCACCCGGCTCGCTCCCATAACCTTCACCCTTGGCTCACCCCCACCAATTCACCATCTCCACTCCTGCACCCGGGCTGCGGAACGCCTCTGGCACAAATCCCACTACCATGCCGACTTCTTCCACTTCAAATTCTGCCTCTCATCGCTCAAATCTGCTATCTCCCTCGTAGACAGCAATACTATGCCTCCCACATTGAGTCCTGCTCCTGGGACCCTCGCCGCCTCTTTTCCACCTTTGACTCCCTTTTCAACACCCCCGTCCTCCTCCTCCCTCTTCTCTCTCCACTCAGGATATTGCTCTCTTTTTCACCTCTAAGATTGACAAGATCCGCCTGGATATCACTTCCAAGTCCTCTCCCCCTGCTACTCCCCATCCCTCACTCCTCCTCCCCCCACCTCTCTCCTGTCCTCCTTCCCTCCCACCTCCCTGGAGAAAATCTCCTCCCTGCTCTCCTCCTCTAACCCCTCCACTTGCCCCCTGGACTCCATTCCTTCCCGCCTCTTGACCTCCATTGCCTCCACCATCACCCCTCCCCTCCTGCACATCATCAACCTCTCTCTCTCTACCGGCTCCTTCCCCTCTGCCTTTAAACACGCCACTGTCTCCCCCATCCTCAAAAAGTCCACTCTGAACCCTCTAATTACCATCCTGTCTCGCTCCTCCCTTTTGCTTCTAAGCTCCTTGAACGGGTTGCCTACTCCCGTTGCCTCAACCTCCTCTCTGCCAACTCCTCTCTTGACCCACTCCAATCTGGCTTCCACCCCCTTCCGTCCACTGAAACTGCTCTTGCTAAGATCACCAACAATCTTCTTGTGGCTAAATCCAACCGCCTTTACTCTGTTCTGGTCCTTCTTAATCTCTTTGCTGCCTTTGACACTGTTGACCACTCGCTCCTGCTTGAATCGCTCCACTCCCTTGGATTCCTGGACTCAGTCCTTGGCTGGTTCTCCTACCTTTCTGACTGCTCCTTCAAAGTATCTCTTCCTAATTTCTCCCCCTACTCCTCCCTACCCCTCTGTCGGGATTCCCCAAGGCTCCGTCCTTGGCCCGTTCCTCTTCTCTATCTACNCTCCTTGTCTTTTAGATTGTAAGCCACAGGCAGGAACCACGTCTATTTCTATGTTTTGTACAGCACCAGGTCACACGTCTGGCGCTATATAAATGTTTATAATAATAATAATAATTTAATATTAGATAAAAATTTAAATTAAAAAACCCATATAAAAACCAAATAAAAAAACAAAAAACCATATAAAACCAAATAAAAAAACAAAACATATTAAAAACAACAACAAAAAAACCATATAAAAACATTTCCCGAACGGACAAACCTGACGAATGGCTGAACCTGGCGAACGGACGAACCAAACGGCCAAACCCGAACCGCGATCTATTTGCCCATCCCTACCAGCCCTGCTTTCAGTGCTCTGGAACATCCCAGAGCGCCACCAGCGGAGCAGGCTGCTCAGATCTGTGGCATCAGCCAGAGGCGGAGCAGCTGTCAGTCTACTCAGCGGACATCTGCTCCAGTTCTGCTCTCGGAGTTGCAAATGACAGCTTACAGCTTCGGGTGATCTGCTCCCAACTCTATGGTGTGGGGAGGGGGCACCATGTGGGTAGACTGCAGGAGCTTCCGGATCAGCTTAAAATGGACCTTGGCAGAGCTGGGCGCAGGCAGACATGGGGGTGCACCCCCGGAGCAGCTCTGAGGGTGGCTAGTCCCATGTCTGTCAGAACACACCCAATGTGGTTGATCAAGGATAAGATGCATGAATGATCTACTTCGCAATGTTCTGCAAAACATAGACAGTGTAAGAAAACCTTCCACTTTACAAACTTACAGACACAAGTGGCACGGGTTCTCTCTGGCCTTAGAACAAGGTCTCCAACCCACTTTTGTGTCCATTGCTGAACATATTATAATACCTTTTATATTTGAAGGAGAATATCTTTCCCCATTTATCAATAAAAGTCCACCTCGCTGCCATTGCATCAAAGCATGATTCTATTGATGGCAAGCCAATATTTTCCACTTGGATTCCAAATCTTTCTTGAAAGGACTGAGTCTAACTTACCCACCAAAACCTCAGCATATGCGAACGTGGGATCTAAACATGATCTTAGCAAGACTAATGCCGCTAAGGTCTCCTTTGAGTCCATGGCTACCTGCCCTCTGTAGCAGATATAATTACCTGATACAGAAGACTATTTTTCTAGTGGCAGTCACGTCAGCAAGGAGTTGGCAAACTTGATGAATTAAGAGCCTTACCACCATATCTCAGTTTTCACAAAGACCAAGTGGTACGATGACAGGATCTAATCTTCCTGCCTAAAATAGTCTCGCCCTTGCATCTAAACCAGGAAATGTGCTTACCAGTGTTTTTTCCTAGACCACACAGTAGTCAGTTAGAGACAGCACTACTTACTCTAAATGTTAAAAGGGCCCTTTCTTTCTATATACATAGAACTAGAGACTTTAGACAACATGACAATTTATTCATTTTAGTCCAAGGAATACCAAAAGGGAAAAGTCCTTCCTCCCAAAGAATTTTAAAGCTGAACATAAATTGCATTACCTTTTGTTACACCTTAGAAGGGTGCTCTCCTGCAAAGGGGCTTAGAACACGTTTGACCAGATCAGTTTCCACCTCCGTAGCTTCATTAGGTCATGTCCTACTGAGGAAATTTGCTGGGTGGCAACCTGGGCATCCTACCATAAATTTACGAAACATTACTTGATTGTTCAGTTCAGTTAAACTTTATTGCGAAGCCAATAGGCTATTGCAAATTAACAAACACACCAGTAAATATACAAAACAAATAATAAAATGGTAGGGAACTAATACATGGGAGTTTCCCTATCAGGCTCAATCGCTTTTCCTAATTCTATTAGCTATACACAGACATTTAAATACAGCCCTAGTAGTGTCTTCTTTTTTATCCAATAATAAAATTTTCATATTTTCATTCTTACTATTCTCACTAGATTTCTCCAAAATCAGAACTCTTAGGCTAACACAAGTCCACCCGGAAGTAGCTGGGGGCTTAAAGCCCCAGGGACAGCGGCTGAGCCGCAGGNCCTCCTCCTCCTCCTCCTCCTCCACCCTCGCTCTCTCGCCCACCGCTCTTTTCCACCTCCCTCCTCGCTCCATCCCACCACGCTTCCCTGCTGCAGATTTCCCTTTAAATCTCCCTCCGGTGGTTGTGTTGTTGCTGGTTGCCTGGCTGCGACGCTGCATTCATTGTCCACGGCTGGGGATTATTTTCTTTGTTTCCGCCCTGGGATTGGCGTCCAGACGTTACTTTTTGTTGCTTCCCGGTGGGAATCTCTTTGACCACGCTTCCCGAGATTTTGCCTCGGGTAGCCCGGGAAGCGTGGTTGAAATTGACCCCATGTGGGTATTGAGCATGGTGAACATCTGGCGGTCGCCTAACAGACGTTCAGGGCTCTTTGGCCCCGCCGCGGGATTGAGCGTGGTTCACTGTGGTTGAGCGTGATCTCGTAACATTGGAAAACACCCAGAGGCTTGGGCAAATATTTCCAATAAGTTCTCTTTCTGGGAATGGGAGGTCAAATGGGCCCCTTGCTTATTATCCTCAGACACCATTGTCCTTGTCTCTGCGTCTGTTTATTTGGAGTCTTCTACTACTACTGTATTTCTAGGTACCTTACTCACTGGTATACTGGGAGTAATACCTCTCATTACCTCAGACCTAAATTCCCCAGCATTTTGCTCACTGACTTCAGCATTAATACCAGATACTTTAGGTTTTAAGGGGAATGCTAGATTATACCCCCCTCTTTCCCCCAAAGACTCTTTCATCAGCTCTCAAGGCAACGTGAGTGGCTCTTTCAGCTGGGTCCATTTCCATATTAGTCCCATTTGAGGGCGAAATTATCTGTTGTTGCATCCTTCTAGCAGCTCCCACTTGGCATTGTTAATAAAAAAAAAATGCTTGGCATTGTTAATAAAAAAAAAATTGCTCTAATATCCACAATTGAACATTGCATATTAATTATATCCCACAGGTGTCTAATTACCAAATGGGGACTACTCCACAAGGGATAACCCCATTTAGTAGAGAATTGTAATGGCTGCTGCATTGTTGACAAATTCAAAATGAGACCGAGTGGTCATTGATCCTGGCCCTGATACCTCTTCTCCTGACAGGAAACTGTTTACGTTTTCTCCCTTCCAAAGTCCCTGAGTCCTAGGATTAGGATCTCGAGATTCATTCTTTTGACCTTCAACAGTATTGGTTAAAATCTTTAGCTGAGCAAGTTTAAGGTCTTGGAGATCAAAAGCATCTGCTCTGTCAGCAATTCCAAATATGATTTAGTTCCCTTTAAAGAATCCCCGTCTAAATAAGTAGGGTCAACCATTTCCATTGTCCTTTTATCATTCATATTTCCTATAGTTCCAGTTTCATTATTCCCCTGAGGCTGCTTTAAGTTTACCATATACTTTTCTAGAGGTTCTTTCCCTGGGGAATATGGGGTTATCAGGGTCTAAGAGAGAAAAGGAGTAGTCAATGGGATAGAAGAACTTAAGACCTCTGTGCCCACAGTCACTAACTTCCTTGGTTTAACACAAGATAAAGTATTCATCCAATTTTCTTCGTTTAGTAGGTAAGCGGTCACATCGCAACCTCCAGTAACTCTTCTAATTTTTAGGGACATAAGGATACCGAAATCACTAAGACTAAAATAAAATCCCCTTCTCGGGTAGGTCTGAACAAAACCTAGTCCCTGGGAAGTAGATAAGAAACTGCCTTCCCCTTCTGGGGGGAATCTGAGCAGGACGTAACCCCTGAAAGACAATGACGAACTGTCTTCCCCTTCTCAGGGTGTTTCTGAGCAGGACTTGACCCCTGAAAAATAAATAAAAACATCCTTCCCCTTCCCGGGGAGTGTCTGGACAAAACTTGGCCCCTAATCAATAAGCAAAATTTTGCCTTCCCGTTCTCTGGGTATATATCTGGGCCAGACTTAACCCCTGGATGGTAAATAAAAACAGCCTTCCCCTTCTCAGGGTGTATCTGGGCAAGACATAACTCCTGGTCAAAAAACAAGGTTTGACCTCCCCTTTCTCGGAGTGTGTCTAAGCAAGACTTAGCCCCTGATAGTAAATAAAGGGCTACCACCCCTTCTTGAGATATAACTAACAAGCACTAAACCCCAGGGGAAAAAGGCAGAGGGGGGAGAAAGCCTTCCCCTTCTCGTTATAACTAGGCAGGGCTTAGCCCCTAAAGACAAAGTAATCCCTCCTTAGGTTAACAAACCTACACAATCTCCCCAACAACCAGGAGATTTCCAATTAAGAGAACTACTTAACAGTCCAAACAGAATGGTCCCGATCCCACTCACAAGGGCGACACACACAAGGTGTGCATTGCACTTTGGCGCGATGCCCTACAGCGCAGCTGCAGGCCAGTCCTCTCCTTATCTGAAGTCCCAGGATTGTGGGGGGCGTGGTCAAGCACCGCTGCAGCTCCCAGATGTCCAGGCTCACTCTCAGAGGGCAAGGCCAAATGAGTTCAGGTCCACACTAACGGGGCAACGACCACAGCACAGCAACACAAATAAAGAAGGCAAACAACAGGCCCAGGGCCGCTCTTCCCTCCCAACAGCAGGCCCCAAAGATATAATCGATAATGCCCTCTCCACACTATTGTAACATACCAGAAATCCAGGCCACAAGGACCTCTCTCAGACCACCCACGGCACTGCCATAAATTATAACCAGTAAGAGGACCAAGAGCAGTGGGCCCAGCAGCGAACCAGCACAGGCAAGCCCCACTTTCCTAGCACACCCACACTACCCAAAAAAAATTTTAAACTAATCCTTTAGCTGTTCTTCAAGGCGGGACTGTAATCTTCTTAAAGCTTGACCAAATAGGAGAAGAGCTGGACTCCACAGTATGGACGCCGATGAAACGGCTGTAGCTGTCACCGCCACAACTGCCCACAAACGGATCACCAATGGGACTTCGCCCTTTGGCCGCTGCCCAGAAGGCACTGCCCCCTGGGCAGCAGCACCCTTATTATGTACCTGGTGGGAGGGGCAGAAGAAGACACACAAGTGGGAGAGGTCCCAGGAGCCTCAGCCAGCAAACAGCCTCCAGCAATCCCCCCTTGCAGGTCAGCTCATTACTTGATTGATTTGGCATCTAAGAAGGATGCTAACTTTGGGAGAGCAGTACTGAGTGAGAGAGGGTGGGTTGGGTTGAGGGGTGGGGGAGGGAACTTCATGCACAAGTCAGATTTTATAGTCTAGTTTTATACTGTTTTAATTTATGTTTGTATTTATTTTTATTGAAACTCTTGTTTTATATTTTATTTCATTTTTAAAATTTAACTGTAAGCCGCCCCGAGTCGCTTTTGCGAGGGGTGCAGTAAAAGTGTAAAAAAAACGAATAAATTCTATTTTGAAATAATTCCAGTATGTCTAATTGGACATAATGCTTTTTAGTCTCCCAACGGGAATGCACACAGCCACTTGAGGAGGAAAGACAGGTTACTTACTGGTAACTGTCGTTCCTTGAGATGGCTCTATGCATTTACCACATCCTGCCCGCCTTCTCCACTACTAAGAATTATGATTATATCTCTAGTTAGCATAGGTAGCGGTTGGAAGGGAAACAGAACGGGCCTGCCCCCTTTGTACTCTTGCGTCAGTGTGCGGCAAGCCTCGCACACTGGGTTGGAGGCAGGCTTTGTCCCATGCTGATGATTACTTTCAAAACTCCATGGAGACTGGCTGTAATGCGTGTGCGCCCAACAGTGGGAATGCACAGAGCCATCATGAGGAATGACAGTTACCAGTAAGTAACTTGTCTTTATTCTATATGTCTCCGGGGCACAGAATTATGAACAGACACTCATTTTGTTTTAAGAATAACAAAACTTCTGCCCATTCATCATGCAAGTTTACAAGTTCACAGTGGTCCCTCTGTAATCTTTTTTTTAAAATAAAAAAATAAAAATAGAGAGGGTGTAAGTACTGTCACAATGAAGTAGTAGTTCTGTTCTCTATCATGTGGATAGCATTGGCCATAATTATTTAAGTCTGTAGTTCTACCAGGGTAGAGAGCATAAATAGTGGTGATGGATGTAGCCATGAGCCCACTGATGTGAGGTTTGCACTTAGTGGTGACTTTGAATGTCCTTTGTTGGGCTAAAAAAGGAGATTAAGGAAATCTAATATTGTAGGTTTCCTTCTTTCTCTACAGATAACTGTAGGGAAATCAAGAAATTTGGAGGGTGCCAAACCACTAGTCAGTGCTGAATCCTCCATTTATAGGTAATGCTTACATGATTTTATTTATTATATTTATTTTTTTAAATGTATACCCCGCCCCTCCTGCCACAGGCAGCCCAGGGCGGCTAACAACAATAAAAACATAAAATATTAAAACAGAGTTAAAAATCATCCTAACAAAACAACATCAATAGATAACAATCATCCTAACATAACATCATCCTAAAAATCTCCCCACCCCCTACCCACCCGTACCCCTCTCCCTTCCCAAACGCCTGATGGAACAGCCAGGTCTTACACTTTCTACGAAAGGCTGGGAAGTTCGGGGCCAGGCGGGCCCCCACTGGGAGGGAATTCCAAAGGTGCGGCGCAGCGACCAAGATCGCCCTATCCTGCGTGGTCCCCCGGGGGACCTCCAACATGGTGCCCCCAGATGACGGCAGGGGCCAGTCCAGAACCCGGGGAGTGAGGCGATCTCGCAGATAGGCTTTATAGGTCAAAACCAACACTTTGAATTGAGCCCGGAAGACTATTGGCAGCCAGTGCAGAGATCGGAGCACTGGTGTACTGTGCTCCCAGCAGCCCAGTCCCACCAAGAGCTGGGCCACTGCATTCTGCACCAGCTGCAGCTTCGGAGCCATCACCATAGGTAGCCCCACGTAGAGCGCGTTACAGTAGTCTAACCGAGAGATAATAAAAGTATGGATCATCGTGGCCAGGTCCGGAACCGAAACCAGCGGCCAAAGCAGATGTAACTGGCGGAAAGCACTCCTCGCCACAGCCTCCACCTGGAGATCCAGGCGGAGCTGCACATCGAGGAGCACCCCCAGGTTCTGTACTTGGGAAGTCAGATCCCATCAACCAAAGGAACTGTCACTTCCACCGACTTACCCACTAACATCACCTCCGTCTTGTCAGGATTCGGTCGCAGTCAGTTAGCCCTCATCCAGTCCCTTACAGCTGCCAAACACCAGGTAAACACCGAGACAGCCAGGCCTGGGTCGGTTGAAAATGAGAGATACAGTTGAGTGTCATCCGCATACTGATGACACCTCACCCCGAACCCTCTGATCACCTCGCCGAGCAGCTGCATATATACGTTGAACAGGAGAGGGGACAGAACCAAACCCTGCGGGACCCCACATGGTAGGTCTCAGTAAGATGAAAAACAAGCACCGAGTACCACCCGGTCAGGAATGAGCGGAACCATTCAAGAACAACCCCACTCACCCCCGCACTGTCCCACAGGCACGTCACCAACATCTCATGGTCAACGGTATCAAATGCTGCCGAAAGATCTAGCAGGACCAGTAGGGTTGATCAACCCCGATCCTTTTCATGGCGGAGATCATCCACCAAAGCCACAAGTGCTGTCTCAGTGCCATAACTCAGACGAAAGCCAGACTAAGAAGGATCAAGATAACTGACGCGGTCAAGAGGGAGGTGTCGGCCCCCCCGATTGGGGGGGTTCGCTCTCCTGTAGCTCAGCAGGTCCAGAGCCTGGGGGTGGTGTTGGACGCGGATCTCCGTCTGGAGCAGCAGGTGGAGGGGGTGGCGAAAGCTGCCTTCCGCCAGTTGTATCTGGTGCGGAGGTTGTGTCCGTACATCTCTGACCTGGACCTGGCCTCCCTCGTCCATGCCTTCGTCACCTCGAGGCTGGACTACTGCAACGCGCTCTACGTGGGGCTGCCCTTGTTCCTGGTTCGGATGCTGCAGCTAGTGCAGAATTCGGCGGCCCGCCTCCTTTCTGGGACGGGTCGCCGGGACCACATAACACCTGAGCTCCGGGCTCTGCACTGGCTGCCAATAGCGTACCGAGCCAGGTTCAAGGTATAAGTATTAATCTATAAGGCCCTTCACGGTCTGGGCCCCTCATACCTCAGGGATCACCTCGCCCTCTGTGCCCCAGAGCGGCTCCTTCAGTCTGCGGGGGGTGCCTTCTTGGAGGTCCCCCGTGTTAAGCTGGGGGCCACAATGGAGAGGGCATTCTCGGTGGCCGGGCCGCGTCTTTGGAATTCCCTCCCTGTGGAAGCTCGCCTGGCCCCAAGCCTTTTAATATTCCGGCGAGTTTGGAAAACCTGGCTGTTCAGCCAGGCCTTTGGGGAGGGTGGGTTAGTGGGGGTTTTCTCCCTCTACCCATCTTTATTTTCTGTTACAATGTTGTCTATCCCTGTTTTAATTGTTGTTAGTTTTATGATCTTTTAAATATTTTAAATACTGTTTGTTGTTAGCAGCCCCGAACTGTTCGCAGGAGGGTCGGGATATAAATATATTAATTTATTTTATTTTTTTAAAAAGATGCCCCTGGAGCTCCTGAGCCACTACCCGTTCAATAACCTACCCTAAAAAAGGAAGTTTAGAGACAGACCGATAGCTGGCAGGGGAGTCAGCGTCAAGCGATGGTTTCTTGAGCAGAGGTCGCACCACCACCTCCTTGAGGCAGCCCGGTACTCTGCCCTCCCACAGGGAGGCATTGACCACCCTGGCCAGCAACGACCCCATTGTTTCCCGGCAGCTCTTGACCAGTCAGGACGGGCACAGATTTAATTCACAAGAGGTGGATCAAACTACCCCAAGGACACCCACCACGTCAGCGAGTGTTACTGACTGAAATTGATCCCACAAAATTGGACAAGCCTGAGCTTCTACAACCTCTACATCCTCCACTGTATTAAGTGTGGCATCAAGGTCTTGGTGAATACGAGGAATTTTTGCCGCAAAATAATCTGCAAAATAGTCATAGCGGGCCGATGATGACTCAACCCCAGGGTCGAGGGAAGCTGGACTGACCAGCCCCCGCACAACCTGGAACAGCTCCACCGGACAGGATTTTGCGGACGCTGTGAGGGCAGCAAAGAACTCCCTCTTTGCTACCCGCATAACTACGGCATAGGCTCATAAACTAGCTCTATGCCGCAATCTGTCGGCTTCAGCATGAGAACGACGCCACCATCACTCCAACCGTCGCCCTTCTTGCTTCAGCATTTGCAGCTCCTCGGAAAACCAAGGGGGTCTGCGGCGCCTCCGCCTGGGCGACGGATGCCTGGGAGCCGTTCGATCGATGGCCTCCGTTAGCAAGGTGTTCCATAGCTTGACGAGGTCATCGATGAGACAGTCATCAAGATCAGAGGGTAACTCCCCCAGAGAGCCTAGAAACCACACTGGGTCCAACAGCCTCCGGGGGTGGACCATCCTAATAGGTTCCACACCCTTCTGGGGGCAGACGTGTGCTAGAAGGGAGGTCTGCAGGAGGCAATGATCCGTCCATCACAAGGGCACAGCTGATATCTCCCCCATTAACAGAACACCCACCTCAAGGCCAGTGCAAAACACGAGGTCCAAGGTATGTCCTCCAAGATGTGTCAGGCCATTGACCCTCTGGGAAAGGCCCATGGTGGCCATAAACTCATGTTCGGCTCCCCTGAGAACTGCATCGGTATGAATGCTGAGGTCCCACAAGACTATCATCTTTGAGGACCGCAACACCACCTCCGATACAGCCTCTGCCAAAACATGCAGGAAGGCTGCCGTGCTGGTAGGTGCACGGTATACCAGCAGCACTCCCCAACTGTTCCCTGCCAAATCAAACACAAGGTGGAGACCTTCAGTGCCCACCATGGATTGCACTGGATACCTCCTTACAGACTAACCCTCTTTAAAAATCATAGCTCCAGGCCTCCCCGCACCCCACCCCCCCGTCCCTCCAACCACGACTGGTGCTGCACGGAATACCAGACTGGAACAAGATCAGCCAAAATAGGCCCCAATTCATTGTCCAGACAGGTTTCTGTGATACACGCGAGATTGGTGGCACAGTCCAGAATTACCTCCTGGACCGTTGTTGACTTGTTTGCCACCAACCGTGCGTTTACCAGCACCAAAACCGGGTTGAGGGCCCCCCGACCAAGTTCCACCTGCTCTCCTGCTGGGGGAGGGGTAAGCCCGCCTCCCCACTCCCCTCCCCCTAAGACCATATCTCCCCCGGTGTCAGGGGGAGGGGGACACAAGCGCACACCCACTTGTGCTTTCTTCCTTTCTCACGCCCCTGCTTGTGGTACCTCTTCTCCTGGGTAGGGGTGGTCTCCCAGAATTGCCCGTCAGGATAGTATGTGGGCCCAGTGTCTCTCACTGAGACTGGGCCCCTATCATCATAGGGCGCAGGAGGCAGAAGCAAAACAGGGCCCCACACCGAACACTCGTGCCGTCACACAGGAGGAAGGGAAGGGAAGAGCTGCGGGTGGTTGTGGGGTAAGAGGGCAGAGACCCAATTCCACGCTAGTGAGGGGTAGTACAGGGAACACTCACAAGAAGGTGGCTACACGCCCGAGTGAGGGGTGGGGGAGATGGAGACACAAGCACGCGCACACTGTCACTCAAATCCACACACACTTACTTATAATCCAAGGCAGGAAGGGACGGGAAGGGGAACAACAAACAAAACAATGTCAAAATACACAGACACTTAGAAACACACTTAACTGTCAGGTGGCCGGTTTCTACTCTCCTTCACCAGCAGTGGGCTTGTCCCTCTGCTGGTAATATAGTGTCGAGGCCCTGCCCCCTTGTTGCGCCACCAGGCATGCGGAGCGACGCACTGGTTGCTGCGCCGCTCCCGCAGCATCTGTGATCGCCTTGCCCCGCCCCCGCACCAACGTTGTGGTTGTCGGGGCGGAAGCTGGGGGTGCCGGTATCTGCGCCTGAGCCCCGGCCGCGGGGCCCAGCTGTGACACCGGAGCCGGGGGAGATGGAGGGCATCCCCGCTGCCGCTGGGCCAGAAGCCATACTTGGCCGGGCGGACGGGGGCCCCATCTAACACCCGGCCTGTCACGACCCCAATAGCCACACTTACCCCCTCCCTGACTGCACCCCCAGCCCCCCTCCCTGGCTGTCCCACCCAGGCTGCGAGGGAGATCCCCCTTCCCCCCCACCTTCTTCCCCCAAATATCCCTCCCCCCTCCATCCTCATCCCCTCTCCCCGGGACTCCCTCTTGCACAGGGAGTCCCCCCTCCCTATCATCAGTTTACAGTAGTGCTGAAACAAAATCTTTGGAAATTGTCGAAGTTTGGGTCTTCGACCCAGAAATGACAGTTTCCAAAGTTCTGGGGAGTGCAACCGTTCCTTGGGAAACTTCGGAAGCGCCTGTGCACCTGGGCCTGGCTGGAGAAGCTCTGAGAAGCTTCTGAAAGCAGTGCCTATTTGGTAGGGGAGGAGTGGAAGGAGACAGTTGAGTCATGGGGTAAGGCAGATTTTGAATTGATTGGCTGGCCAAGCCAGATTGCTAGTTTTGATTGGTACAAATTGCAGCCAATAGAAAGAGAAGTACCAAAAACAAAACTGGGACATACACACAAAGCCATTTCCCATTCCCTGGTGAATTTGACTGTGTGCTGCTACACAACTGTGAGTAATCGGCTGGGCTGGGCTGGCGGGGAGGGCTCCAGGCATAGCATTACATGGTTTGGCCTGTCCTGCCTGTGCATAGGGCCAATGCTGGGGCATGGGGAGGTTTGCATACCATGTTTTTAAATATAAATAAATAATTGTGTTCCAAGGGGCACATTGCTTGCTGGCTACTGCTGTTTGGTTGGCTTGGCAGTCAGACAGCAACACCATGATGAGCCAGAGGGCTCTCTCTGCCTGGCTCCTATACCTGGTCACTCAGTGGCACATCATCCAATCCTCCATGTTAAGAGGGTGCCCGGGGTGGAGGGGGGGAATTTGAGGGGTGTGAAAAATGTGCTATCTGCTGGGCTGGCTGGCTTTTGGTAGGAAGGATCTGCATTGCACTCTGTGTTGTTGATGCAAGTTGTCTTTTCTTTACCAAGGGTCTCTCTGACTGCCTTGGCAGCATGTCCGTTGTTTTGGGGTTTTTTAAAAAAATTGGGTGATGCCTGACCATCGCTTGCTTGCTGGGCTGCTTGGTTTGCTCAGCTTGGCAGTCAGACAGAAGCACCATGATGAGCCAGGGGATGACCACCTCCCTGGGGGGTTTGTGAATGTTTGTCTTCTTGAGCGAATGTCCTACTCTTGCTAGTCTCTTTTTGTGTGCAATGCTTGGTTGGCAATATAATGATTTATTTTAAAAGTGGGTGCCCTCACTGCTGATGGTGGGCCATGCTGTGGGTACACAGTACACACTACTGTTTGGGTTGGGTTGTTTTTTTTTTCTGCATGGTCACAGTTGCACTTTTGTGACATTGTCTGAATCTTCTGCAATTATTTCCCATTCTTGGTAGCCTGATTTTCTGGGTAATGCTTTGGCTGTGGATTCAAGAAGTTTGCCAAAATGTGTCCACGTAGGACACGGGGGGAATACTTTCCAGTTTCTTTCCGGTTCCTAATATGGTGTGTGGGGAGGGGGCTTCCCTTGCATTGTTGGGCTTGAGCACACACACAATGGAGGCTTTCGTTTGTTGGGGGATGTCTGGAAACTTTCTTGTGTGCCTCCCACTGGGAGGTCAAGGAGGTCCATGTGCTCTCTGGCTCACTCATCCATTGCAGGACCCCCCAGAGTGACCTCACATGAGAGCATGGAGTGTGGGGGGAGCATACGTGCAACAATGCTGGGTTGGTGGTTGTGTCTGGGAGTGGGTTTTGGCACTACTGGTTTCTTTTGGATGCCATTGCCTACTGCCAGGACCAGGCACGGTCCTGTCTGTGACCTAGGGAAGACTGACCTTGTGCACCAATCAGGCCTGGAAGACTATAGGCAGACAGTGCAGAGAACGGAGCACCGGTGTAATATGCTCCCGGTGGCCCACCCCCATGAGAAGGCAGGCCGCCGCATTCTGCACTAGCTGCAGCCTCCAAACCATCATCATGGGTAGCCCCACGTAGAGCATGTTACAATAGTCAAGTCTTGTGGTGATGAAAGCATGGATGATGGTGGCCAGGTTAGAGTCTGAGACATATGGCCAAAGCCATCGTACCAGGTGTAATTGGCAAAATGCACTCCTCATCACAGCCCCCACCTAGACATCCAGGCAGAGCCGGGAATCGAAGAACACTCCCAGATTACGAACCTGGGGAACCAGCGGGGGGCGAGCCCCATCAATGATGAGGGACGTCATATCCACCACCTTCCCCACCAGCACCACCTCCGTCTTGTTGAGATTCAGCCTCAATCGGCTCGTCCTCCTCCAATCTCTCACAGCTGCCAAACATTGGGTTAAGCACTGAGACTGCTGGGTCTGGGTCTGATGAAAAAGAGAGGTAGAGTTTAGTGTCATCAGCATATTGATGACACTGAATATCAAACCATCTCACGGCCTCACCCAACAGCTGAATACACACATTGAACAGGAGTGGGAACAACATGGAACCTTGCGGGACTCCACACGAGAGGTCTCGGGCTGATGAAAAATATTTCCCGAGCACCACTCGCTGAGTTCTTTCGGCCAGGAAAGAGCGGAACCATTCAAGAACAATCCCGTCCACCCCGGCATGGTCCCGCAGGCAAGTCACCAACATCTATCAAAACGTCAACGGTATCAAAAGCAGCCAACAGATCTAATAGAATCAACGGGGTCGAATGACTCTGGTCCAATTACTGCGGAGGTCGTCGACCAAAGCCACAAGTGCAGTCTCAATGCCATGACCTGGGCAAAAGCCGAACTGCAAGGGATCTAGAAACCCAATACGGTCAAAATGCCCCTGAAGCTGCCGAGCCACTACCTGTCCATTAAACTTCCCTAAAAAGGAAAGTTAGAGACAGGCCGATAACTTGCAAGGGAGTCAACATCAAATGATGGTTTTTTGAGCAGAGACCGCACCACCACCTCTTTGAGGCAGCATAACACTCTGCCCTCCCGCAGGGAGGCATTGATCACCTCCACCAGCAGCAGCCTCAGCGTCATCAACCTTGACCAGACAGGATGGGCACGGGTCCAGTTCACAAGAGGTGGCTCAGACATCCCCTAGGACATCCCCCGCCTCAATGGGTGATACCCACTGAAACTGATCCCATGAAACCAGACACAGCAGGATTACCACCACCTCTGGTTCTCCTATCGTAATAAGTGCAGCGTCGAAGTCGTGGTGAATATGAGTGATTTTATCCGTGAAGTAATTGACAAACATGTCACAGCGGGTACTGGAAAAATCCAGTTCCAGGCGGAGGGAGGCCGGACTGACGAGCTCCCTCACCCCCCAGAAAAGCTCTGTCAGATGAAACTTCACGGATGCTATGAGGGCAGAAAAAACTCCTTTGCTGCCCACGCAGCCACAGCATAGCCATGTAAACTGGCTCTATGTCGCAATCGGTCGGCTTCAGCATGGGAACGGCGCCACCGTCGCTCTAACGACCACCATTCCTGCTTCAGCTGCCACAGCTCTTCAGTAAACCAAGGAGGCCTGTGGTGCTTATGCGCAAGGAGCGGACGCCTAGAAGCCATCTGATCGATGGCCTCAGTCAGCAAGGTGTTCCAGAGCACTACGGGGTCATCGAGTGAGCGGCTGTCAGGATCAGAGGGTAATTCCCCCAGAGCATTCAGGAACCTCTCTGGTTCCATCCGTCTCCAAGGGCAGAAACCAAACTGTTCTCACACCTCTCTGGAGGCAGACATGCGCAGAGACGGTACCATAGAAGGTAATGATCCGTCCATCACAAGGGCTCTGCTGAAACCTCCCCCATTAACAGATCCCCTGCTTCAAGGTTGGTGCAAAAAATTAGGTCCAAGGTATTTTCCCCATCATGTGTTGGGCTGGTGACAACTTGAGACAGGCCCATGGTTGCCATGGCAGCCATGAACTCATGCTCTGCGCCCGCAAGACTGGCATTGGCGTGAATGTTGAAATCCCCCAAGACTAATGTAATAAAGAATAAGAACAGTTGGAGAAAGTAATCTGGTTATTAGAGATTTGTATGTTGCAGCAGTTGACAAACTGCTTGACTTTTCTTCTGACAACCAAATGTATAAAATCTACTGGTTTGGAAAAGGAGGAATGAGATGGTATGAAATTCTTCCCAAATTGGAAGAGATTAGGAGGAGAAGATCTGTTCCAGCTCCTTCTGGAATTGTGATCCACTGTGGTGGGAATGATGTGGGTTGCACCAGAGGTTTTGATTTGATGAGAGAGATGAAAGCTGACCTGTCACATATCATACAATTCTTTCCCAACTGCAAGATACCATTATCTGATTTGATTGAAATACCAGAGAATAGACACTTTGAACTGGAAGCAGGACTTAGCAGGCATCAGAAAGCAATTCGAAAATTGAACAGGTCGATCCATGTTTTTATGCACCATCGAGGCATGGATTCAGTTTGGCAAAGGAATTTTTCCAGACATTTGCTTTCACTATGAGAATGATCAAGTCCATTTATCGATAGAAGGACAGAATCTGTTTTTTTCAGATATCCGTGAAAGCATTCTGGAAAACATCTAGTATACTTACTCTGACTGGGAGCCAAAGTTCATGGTTCTTATAAGAGCTGTTCCACCAGTTAGTTACATTGACATTCCAAGAAAGACTTTTAAAAGTTGTGTTTTTTTCTACCACATAGCTGACCTAGTTTTTTGACTAATTCAAAAAAATCTCAATATATTAATTTTGTATGCAGGGAGTGTCTTGTTGTTTCCTGTTGTTGTTTTGTTGTTGCTGCTGCTGCTGCTGTCCTTCTCCAACCTCGACACAAGCACCTGCAGTACTTCAGTCTGCGCAGAAGTACAGTGGACGCTGAAGATCTTCATGAGGAGAACCGTCCTAAACGCAGATTGACCATCAACTTGACGGTGAGTGAGGTGGAGTGGGGGGAGGGTGCGTGTGCACGCAGTTAACACAGTGATGTCATCAGAAATGACAGAGACCAATGGAGACAGGCCACGCCGGGAGAGGGCTTTCTTTTATTTCGCCAAACATCATGGAATTGTATGGAGGGCAGGAAAGCAGAAAAGGTGGGAGAGGGGCAGGAGTCCAAAGGTGAACTTAAGAGAATGATCTTTTTTCTCTGGGTCTTTGAGTAACTAATTGTTTTCCTCTCTTGCTTTATTTGCTAGATTCATCATCCATTGCGTATCTGCCAGTATGCCACCAAAGGGTCAGAGGGCCAGGCACAAAAAGAAAACTACTGCCACTCCTCTTGTCCGTCACCATCCTGCTGCCACACACACAAAAGAAGCAACAACAGATGAGCAGCTGGTGTTGTCTGGAGCATCCACCACACAGGAGTGTAGGAAGGAGGCAGTTGCCGTTCTTCAAGACGTCGTGCTTGCAAAGAAAACATAAGCGACCCACAGTCCTGCTCAGAGGAAAGAACGGATGAAGAAGATCGTCCATGGCCAGAGGGAGAAGTCTTTGTTGCTGCTGAAGGAGACAAGGAGAGAGACCACGACGAGGACACAGATGAGGAGGAAATGGAATTTCTTCGCAATCTGGACCTTGGAGTTGTCACCCACCACATCTTTGATAGTGATTCTGATGAGGACGATGATCATCATGAGACTGTTGAGGCTTTGTCAGAGGGATCAGGGGAAGAATGGCAACCCGATGAACCTGCCAAGAAGAAGCACCATTCAATTTTTCCTTGGGCAGGCATCCAAGCACTTCTGTGTCCATGGCATCTTCTGTGTCCATACCCTAGCCCCCCCCCCCAAAAAAAAAACTTCCAAATCTACAGCTACTCCACTCTCAAGGTTGCCCAAGGTTGGAAGGATGATGGACAGATAATGTGACAAGGGGGCCAATCCAACGGTACCTTCCACTGTTCGCAGCCAGCTTAGTCTGCAGCGTCCTCAGTCCAGTGATGATGATGATGACGCTGCACAGCCCCATTGTTCCTGAGACCCCAAAGAGAAGCATAGGAAAAAGATCACCACGTGGAACTGTGAATTGATGGAGTTTGTTAAAATTATCGGTATTTGCAATTAGTGCAAGGCCAAATTAAACAGTGGGAAAGCCTTTGAAAATTTGGGCACCACAAAGATCATCTCACACTTGAAGAGCAAACAGCACTGCCCTTCACTTCCAGAAACAGCCTGTCTTCCCTGTATCTACTATTGCAGCAGCAGCAGCATTAACCCAGTCACAGCAGTCTCTGGTGGAAACAACCCCCTCTTCTTCACAGGAGTCATCATGGGCTCACCACGCTCACCAGTGTCACCAGCACCATCTCTTCGATGATGCTTGAAGAGGTTTATGAAAAGAAGACTCCTTATAAGGCGTGCATCCAAAGGCCTGTGCACTGATTGCCAAACCACCAAGTGAATGGCATCCAATCTGCTCCCATTCTCCTTTGTGGAGACAGAGGGTTTTCAGGAGTTCAGAAGTCTTTTTCCCTTGATGGAAAGTCCCAAGCAGGGTGTACTTTGCCAACAAAGCTGTACATGAAAGCAGTCAAGTACAGCAGTCAAGAACAGAAACCAGAACTGTACATGAAAGCAGCCAAGAAAGTGAAGGGAGCTTTGAGGCCATGTGGGCCAGTGGCATCCATCATGAATATCTCGCTGTGACCGCTCACTGGTTGTACAACAAGAAGAGCAGCCTGGGACGGAGGCAGGCCCTCCTTCGCCTAGCCCCTTTTGCTGAAAGTCACACCAAGCAGAACATTTCCAATGAACTTTTAGCCATTCTGAAAGACTGGCTGGAGCAATGTAAAGCGGAGGTTGTCTTTGTAGTCACAGACAATGCAAGGAACATTTCCAACACAGCGCGGCAGTCCCATCTCATTCGAGTCCCATGCTGCAGACATTCCTACATTCTGGCACAGCAAGATGAGCACTCATGGAGGCCCGAGCTCGTTTGTCCCTGCCACCTCAAAATCTGATTCAGGAGGTGAAGACAAGATGGAATTCCACTTTCCTCATGATGGACAGGCTGTTGGTCCAATCAATGACTATCCAGGACCTCTACCTGCATGAGCCGGAAACACTGAAAAGAGATGTGGAGACCCACCTAGTCACAACACAATGGATGCTTATAGAAGACGTGGTAGCGCTGCTGAAACCATTTCATGAAGCAACAAACAGCGAGCAGCGCAGATGCAACTCTCAGCCAGCACATTTACCTTGTTCGCTTGCTGGAGAGAAAAACCATGTAAACTGAAGAGCAGTTCGAGGCAGCAGACAGGGATGTCTCAGCATGACTGACAAGGAAACTGCTTGAGGGCAGCACAAAAAAGGAAGGATGCACCAAGCCTGAACAAGGAGGTGGTAATCAAACTGGAGGAGCTAATACTGCAACAGCGGGCTAGTGAAGACAACAGAGTGAGAGCGGGGGTGGCTTCCCACGCAGCAGCATCATAGTCCAGGGTTTCCACCCATGGCGCAACTCAGAAAAAGCACAACAGAACAGAGTCAGCAGTCGAAAGTGGAAGCCTGATGGCACTTGCACACTTGGACAGTTGTCCTCCTCGGACGATAAAGAAGAAGATGGTGTACCATCCATTACACCCGGCACAGAGGAGGCCCACCATGCAACTACAAGAAAAGAGGCAGAAGAGCTGGTGAAGGCTTACACAGAGCACTGTTATCATGGCAATGATCCATTGCAGTACTGGAGAGAACAAAGGGCTGCCTGGCCTCCACTGTACCAATTAGCAGTAGTACATCTCTGATACCCTCCCAGTTCCATCCCTTCCGAGAGAGTGTTCAACTGCTTAGGAAGCGTTCTGGGAACAAAACGCACGTGCCTCTCAAATGCCAGCCTGGAGAGGCTTTCCTTCCTGCACATGAACAAACATTTCCTCCCTAAGAGGATCCAGGCATACCCTCCTGGCCTCCAGAAAAGGATCTGAACTCTGTATCAGATGAGGAGGAGATTGAGACCCAAGAAATGACAGGAAGAAGAAGACGCCTTGTTTAGCAGCAGTCATCCAGCAATCAGGGAGACCAATGCCAACATGGAGACTGGACCACACAAACAGGAAAAGAAGGCACCGCCAACAACTGAACTGACAACCATACACAAGGCGGAGGAAACTGGTGTTGCTTCTGCTGGTTTCAGCGAGTGCAACGCGGAGGACAGCCCTGCGACCTGTTTAGAGGCAGCCATTCAGCTTCAGCCTGCATGATCTCAGTTCTGTTACAGGGAGACCAATGCCAACATGGAGGCTGACTGGACCACGCAAACAGGAAAAGAAGGCACCGCTACCAACTGAACTGACAACACAAAAGGCAGAGGAGACCAGCGTTGCTGCTGCTAGCTTCGGCGAGTGCGACGAGGAGGACAGCCTGAGGACAGAGCACAGAGAGGAAGGAAGACCAATGGCACTGCAGAACCACCACCACCGTAACCAAATCCAGCACCCAAAGGCACCAACGTGACAGCGATGGCACACAGTGCGGAGAGAGGCATTGCTGGCAGCTGCGAGTATGAGGACAGAGGACAACCCACAGAGGAATCCCACAGATAAGTTGCTGTGTCATCCATTATTATACCTCACAGCAGCAGCAACTCGTCTGTCAACCTCAGACAAGCTGGCAGAGACGGGGGAGGGAATGGCAATGGGCAATTGCCCACAGGCCCCCTATCAGACTGCTGCTCACCAGGGTCCCCAGCATGGGCAGGGACAGGTCTGGGCAGCTATCCCTGGGGGAATCCTGGGATGGAGGGAATCCTGGGTGGATGGTTTGGTTCATTAATAAATTGTTAGTGTTGCAGTTGCATTGTAGCAGTTCAAAAATTGCACTTCCTAATGTTCTATTACTGTGGTAAGGTTGAGTTCTTAATTGTTGTTGGTGCTACTGTTGTTTGAAGGTGCTTCACTATACAGTAAGTTTCAGAAAGAGTAGTAAAAAAATGCTTTAGGCTGGTTTGTTGCTTCTACTAATAGTTGTTGGTTTTTTCTGCCTATTGCAGAATGATCGAGATACTCACTCACCCTTGTCTTCCTGTGTTCAATAGAATGATTGGCCTAATAATTTGAAAGTAGAAAGCAATGGCTTTTTCCTCACGGATGTTTGTCCAATTGCTATTCTTTGGAGTCAGGAAGGAATTTTTAACAGCAAAGTCCTCTTTTTCCCCCTTAAGTAATGTAGGTTTTGGGGGACTTTGCAGTCATTTTTCACCTTCCTCTGAGGGATGATGACAACAGCATAGTGTATTTTCTAAGAAAACCAAATTAATAAAATTGGAAATTAAATTTATAATTCACTCATGTGTCCTGTAGTGCTTATTTCAAACTTGTGTCACTCTGACTCTGGTGCCCCATTTCAGAGGAGGGAGGGAGAAGCATAACATCAGATCACCCACTTCCTCTGCCTGCCCAGAGTGGCATTGGAAGCTATGTTCACCTGTCCAATCTTGGCTGACTGCTCCTAGCCTGGTGCCCCATGGTGAGGTGACTGATGAGGGGGAGGAATAAGTACTAGATACCATATCCAAGAGATCACCCACTGCCCCAGGTCATGATACTGCTCTGCTACCTGGGACAGTTGGTCCAGAGCTGCATGCCCAGACTCAACGGCATGAGTCAGACCATGCAGCTCTGGGGGCAGGGCAACTCCTCAGCCTGCACAGGACTAGCCTCGTCCACCTCTGCTGCTGAGGAGGATGAGGAGCTCCTCCTCCTCCTGTCAGGCACAGCTTGCCCCCCTCTCTGGTCCTGCTGCCTGCCACCTGCCTGCTCTCTCCCCCTTTCCAGCACTATCCCATAGGCCCTGGAAAGGTGGCTGAGGAGGGCAGAGGTGCTGGTCTGTCTCCCACACCGCACCTCACTGTTGCAGTGGAAGCACAGAGCAGCAGTGTGAGCCTTTCCCTGGGGATGGAATAAGTGGTCGCACACTGCAGAACTCCGTGCCTGCTGGCACCGCCGCCGAGACCTGACAGGTCCAGACCCTGCCTCCTCCACCACCTGCACCTCTGCCTCAGCGTCAGAAGACTCCTCCACTGCTCTGGCGTTCTCCTCTAACATGCTGCCTGCTAGCTAAACCCTAACTATATAATACCCTACTCCTATAATTATATATGATGATATTATAATTTATATCCCTAATCTATAACGATATGATATCCTAACTATATGTCTGGACTGCATGTGCACCCTGCTTGCCTAGGCAATTAAGGGTGAGGGGAGGGAGGATGGGGTGGTGGATGTGTTGTTGTGCAGATTCTGCACACCCTATTTGCCTAGGCAATTAAGACTGCAGCTGCTGCACATGGCAACTTGGCACCGAAGATTTCTGAGTTTCTGAAGTTCCACTGTTCCGAATTTCCTGAGGATTTCCAACGACTGGTGCTTCACCGGCGAAGCCCCAAAACTTCGCCGGTGACACTGAAGTGCTGCCAGGTACTTTGGAACTTCAAAATTCAGCCTGAGTACCTGGAAACACTATTTGGTTCAGCTCTAGTTTACAGGTTCCTAATTAGTAACGCATATATAACTATTCTTACGCATAGCATAGCACGCCTCCCCTTCTCTGGATATTCCCAGTGTTAGACACACCAGAATTATTTCAAGAGGGAGAACTTTGCATTCTGAAACTGACATTTCACTTAGCCTAAAGCATTCCATGTTTCCTGTTGTGATCACATTGCAGATTTATTTATTGCAGAGCTGACATATGGAGATGATTAGCTCAACTCTGTAAGGACTAGTATTTAATAGATATGGCCTATGAAAAAAAAGTAATAATAATAATAAATATCAATTTTATTGATCAATTTTATTGTCACTATATTGCTTGACGTTGGTTCTCCCACCAATTATTGGCCTGTCTCTAAGCCTTCCCTTTTTAGGGAAGGTTATTGAATGGGCAGTGACTCAGCAGCTCCAGGCGCATCTGGATCCCATTGGTTTCTTGGACCTTTCACAATCTGGCTTTCGTCCGGGTTAGGGCACTGAGACTGTGCTCGTGGCTTTGCTCAACTACCTGCGGGTGGAGTTAGACAGGGGCAGTTCAACCCTGCTGATTCTACTGAACCCGTCGGCAGTTTTTGACACAGTTGATCACGAGGTGTTGGTGACTTGCCTGTGGGACCTAGCTAGGGTGGGCGGGACTGTTCTTCAGTGGTTGTCATAAGGAGATACTGGGCTACATGTAGACTACAGGTCTAACAAATATGTAAAGGTAAAGGTTAAACGTGTATGTAATGTGAAAGCTGAGAATTGGAAACTCACTTCATGCATTGGAGAAATGCAAAGTCTTGCCGAGTGTGTATTCAGAAAAGGCCTAAACACCTCCGCAGACACATAGCCCATTGAGCTGCAAATGGATTTCTTCCTGTGGACCTGACTGAAAGCACAGAGTTACCTAGTGGGAAAATGAAACAAAGGACCCTGGAAAGGTACTTAAGGGGGAAAGACAAAGAAGAGATCAATGGGTTGAGATCAGCTTGTTCAGATCATTTGCATCATCACATCCTACTAGCCAGAGAAGGACTACACCAAAGGAACTATGAAATAAGAACTCTTGGAAACTACCCAGCCAAGCTTTCCACTACTGGCTGTGACATGAACTGAAATGGCCTTGGACCTTGATTAGGGTAAGCCTAAGTCAGGTGAATCCAAGTACAGATAGGAATAGGTTATGTTATTTTGATTTCTGCACTTTCGAGTACAATCTTGTACTGTATGCTTATTCACAATTTATACATTAAACTTCTTTTAACTGAACTTAGTATGGTCCAGTGGAATTGTTAATCCTAATATTGGTGGGACACAGTTTGGGGTTAATTCTGTGTTTACAAACACAGATGAACCTAGAGAGAAAGAGTTTGTGCTGGAAAACTGTGGCTGAAAAGGTGACAAGAAGGTTCACCCATTGCAGGCTGAAGCAGTTCTAGAGAAAGAGCTGGTCCAGTGAGAGCTGCAAGCCAGGGAAACTGAGTCATGGCAGCCTAGATTGGGGTAGTGAGCCCCAATCCCATAACAATGGTTCTGTTCCTTCCTAGCCAGTACATCTCAGCGGGTGGTACTGGGGGATTGTTCATAATCCCCTACGGGTTTTTGTTCCCACCAAAACCCGTAGGGGATGATGAACAATCCCCCAGTACCCACAGGGTTCTATTCTGTCCCCCCTCCTATTCAATGTGTCTGTGCAGCTGCTGAGGGAGGTTGTGCACAGGTTTGGAGTTCAATGTCATCAGGATGCTGATAACACCCAGCTTTGCCTCTCTTTTTCATCTGACCCAGACCCAGCAGTCTCAGTGCTTCCCTGATTTTTGGCAGCTGTGGGGGACTGGATGAGGCTGAGTCGACTGAAGCTGAATCCTGATAAGACTGGGGTGATGCTTGTTGGCAGGATCAGTGATCTGGCCGAGGGTGGGACGTCCATCGTTGATTGGATTCTCCCTCCCTTGGCCTCTCAGGTTCGGAGCCTTGGGGTGCTTCTGAATCCCCAGTTATGCCTGGATGTCCAGGTGGTTGCTGTGGCTAGGAGCGCCTTTTGCCAATTACATCTGGTAAGATGGCTCTGGCTATATATTTTGGATCGAGATCTTGCCACCGTCATCCATGCATTCGTTACCTCGAGACTGGATTACTACAATGCACTCTTCATGGGGCTGCCCATGGTGATGGTTCGGAGGCTACAACTAGTGCAGAATGCGGCAGCCCATCTGCTTATGGGGACGGGTCGTCGTGAGCACATTACTCCAGTTCTTTGTGCACTGCACTGGCTGCCCCTAGTCTTCAGGGCCTGATTCAAAGTGCTAGTGCTGACCTCTAAACCCCTAAACGGTCTGGGTCCTACCTACCAGAGGGATCACCTCATCCCCCATAACCTGGAGCAGCCCCTGCGGTTGTCTAGGAGTGCCCTCCTGGAGGTCCCACGTTTTTGTCAGGTGGCCGCTGTGAGGAGGGCATTCTTGGTGGCCACTCCATTGCTGTGGAACTCCCTCCCTTCTGCCCGGATTTACTCACCTTCTGGCAGCAGTGTAAGACCTGGTTGTTCCATCAGGCGTTTGGTGGAGGGGATGGGGATAGTGGGATGGAGAAGGGTTGGGGAGTGTTTTATGGTTTTGTATTTTTAGTTTGATTTATGTGTGTGTTATATTTGTATTTTAATAATTTTAATATTGTAAGCCACCTTGGCGGGAAGGGCAGGGTAATCAATTTAAATATATCAAATAAAATAAATTATACTACTACATTCTGTACAAGTTGCCATACAGTAAATAATATGAGTAATGTGGTAATTTGTGTGGTCTCACCTCCAGATTGAAGGGATAACTGCTTTTTAATCACCCATTGGGTGTGCTACACAAGGATACCACTCAAAGAAAATACTTACCTGTAAAAGTTACTAACCTGTATCCATAGTTCTTCAATATCATTATCCTTGTGCAGTCACATACCCTCCCACCAATCCCTCTGCCCTGCACAAATTACTATGTTGCTTCTTGGTAGGAGGGATGGAAACTGAGGATCTGGCTGAGCTACACAGTTATTTATAGACTACAGTGTCTATGGTGTGGTCTAAGTATGCATGGTTCAGCACGGAGTAGTGCTTGAAGGAAGTTCTTTGCAGGGAATAACCCATTGGTGTGGCTTCACCAGGATGATCATCTCAAACAACTATGATTGCAGGTAAGTAACCTTCATTATATTTTCAGAGATTAAGAATATTAAATAAAAATAGAAAGATACATTACAGTTTGCATTGAGGACATGAGTGCATGTCATACTCAGTTTCTTTTCCATATGATGGTTGCTTTCCCAAGAGTATATCAAATATACAAGCTGGAAGGTGTAGATCTATAACAAATGCATAAATGGGTTAAAAAATTAAAATGTTTCTTTTTTGTTCCAATAAATAACAGGGGCGAGAGAGACGAATTTTACAGGAAACTATACATAATTTCCATTCTTCCTTTGAGAGCAGTGTTAGCAAGGCCAGTTCTCCAGGAAAATCTCAGTGTAAGTAATGCAAATTCAAACAAGACATGAAGTTTTTGTAGGATGTAATCCTCTGAGTTGAAAGTGTTGATGCTAGCATTTAGCATAAACATTATTCCCACTGAAGTGATGACATTCACTCCTTCACTACCTGTTGACACCACCATTATCCTCTCAAAAGGTCACACTATTAATGCAGAAAAGTTAATTTATAATTGTTTGCAAGAAAAAGTCAGCTCTTCAGTGCTGTCATATTGTGGTAAAAATTTCAAAATTAAAAATTGGGAAAATTTGGATCACACTTCAGAGTAAAATTTCATTTAGAAATGGTGTTTAAATCCTAAAGAACCATTAATCGATCCTTTATTACATGGTTAATCAGTTATTACAGATAGTTTTAGATTCCAACAGGTTAATATTATGTTTGTCATGGTGTAAACATGTAAAACAGGTGCATGCAGGGTGAAACCCTAATGAGCAGGCTACCATAAGTAACTGAAGGCTGTCCCTCTTTGCTGGAGGGTCATCAGCATCTGATTGGCCCAGTTGGGAGCAGGGGAAGAAGCTGCCAGCCACCTGGGAGCAAGTCATTGTATACAGGGCTGGATTTAGGAATTTTGCACCCCTAGGCCCTTCTCAGGCTGCTGCCCCCAAGCCAAGCCCTGCCACAAGCCAAGCCCCACCCTCATGATGCATGTTCATGGGTGGCGGAGCCCCATGTGAACGACACAGCATATGCACACGCAGTGAATGGGTTGCATGTGTGTGCCCACCTAATGCATCCCCACTCACCCCCACCCCTAATTGTCCTCATGCATGGAGCAACCAGGGAAAATGGCGGTTGCTCTGTGGGTGCAGGTGAGTGGGGATGCGTGTGCGGACGTGTGCACGCCCCACCCATGCACCAGCGCATCCACAGACCCGCCCACCCCCACCCGGCGGAGCCATGTAAAAAGGGCCTGTGAGGAGCCACTCAAAGAAGAACAGAAGGTTGCTGCCTTGTAAATAAGGTTCTTCAAGATGGCTCCAAACTTCTCACAACCACCACTTTTCCAGCCCCACATGGAATTTTTTTCTTATATTCCTAGAAAGGGTTGGAAGAACTGTCATTCTGAGGGGGAAAGTGCTTTTTATACTAGAGGAGCTTGAGACCATCACATGGTCTATTTGAATAGGGTGAGCATGCACAGCCCAGAACATTAGGCGCCATCTCGAAGAACCTTCTTTACAAGGCAACAACCTTCTGATCACTCACATGGGGAGGAGTTGTTTGTAAACAAGCAGCTTTATCTCCCAGTGTCCTGCTGTTGCTGCTGCTGCTGCACTACAAGCAGGCAGCAAGAAGGCAGAGACAGGTGAGGGATGGGGACCCAGACAGCAGGGTTTGACTGTGGACAGCAGCCTCCAGCCATGCAGGGAGTGGAAAAAATCAGTTTGGTGGTGTCGGGCAATTGCTGCCCACAGAAAATGCTGCCCAAGGCACGGACCTAGGGGACCTGCCCCTAAGTCCTGGCCTGATTGCATAAAGCCCAAACAGAGAGCTGAAAGAGAGATCACCAGGGAATAGGCTGAGAGGGATAGTTTATTTAAATTTATATGCCGCCCTTCCCAAAGGCTCAGGGCAGCTTACAGATCATAAAAACATTAAAATACAAAAACCCTCCCCCACAGCCCCCAACAAACCCACCCAATACCATCACCCCTCCCAAGCCTCCCAATACCCTATCCCCGCCCACCAAATGCCTTTTCAAATAAAAAGGTCTTACGCCACCTCCAGAAAACACCCAGACTTGGGTTCAAATGAACTTCTGGAGGAAGGGAATTCCAAAGCATTGGGGCAGCAACCAAGAACACCTCCCTGCGAGCCCTTGTTGTGTAAGAACAAAGCTAACAGACAGTACCCACAGGGAGGCGCTCCTGGCAGATAGCAGGGGCCGCAATGGAGCATGGAAAGACAAGCGGTCTCTCAGATATGTGCGGCCCAAATCATTTAGAACTTTAAAGGTCAAAACCAGCACCTTGAATTGTGCCTGGAAAGCTATAGAGAGACAGTGTAGACTTCAGAGCACCGGTGTAATGTGCTCCCAGTGCTTCATCCCTGAAAGGAGGCAAGCTGTCACATTCTGCACCAGCTGCAGCTTCTGAACAGTCAGCAAGGGCAGCCCCACGTAGACCACACTGGAATAATCTAGCCTCAAGGTGATGAAAGCATGAATGACAGTAGTCAGATCTGAGTCAGAAAGAAAAGGTCACAGCCTCAGCAGATGGAGTTGGTGAAAAGTGCTGCTGGCCACCACCGCCACCTGATAATCCAGGTGCAGCAGAGGGTCCAAGAGTGCACTCCAAGGCTGAGAACCTGAGTGACCAGAAGGGACTGGACCCCATCAGTGACAGGTATCCCAATCCCCTCCAAGTCACAAGACTGGCTAACCATCATTACCTCAGTCTTGTCAGGATTCAGCTTCAGTTGGCTCACCCTCATCCAGTCCCCCACAGCAGCCAGGCATCGGGAAATCACCGAGACTGCAGGGCCTGGGTCAGATGAAAAGGACTGGTAGAGCTGGGTGTCATCAGCATGCTGATGGCACCTCACCCCAAACCTCCAAATGACCTCCCCCAATGGCCTCATATCCATGTTGAACAAGAGTGGAGACAGAATAGAATCCTGTGGGACCCCACAGGGGAGGCTCCAAGTGGATGATGAGCAATTGCCCATCACCACTCTCTGGGACCTCCCTAACAGGAAGGAGTGGAACCACTCAAGAGTGGTTCTGCACACCCCTGCCAGGTCCCACAGTCATGTCAACAACATCCCGTGATCAGCTGTATCAAAGGCTACTGAAAGATCAACAAAGGTAGAATTCCCCTTGTCCATCTCAAGGTGCAGATCATCGACCAAAGCCACAAGCGCAGTCTCTGTTCCATACCCAGGACAAAAGTCCAACTGACACGGGTTCAGGAAACATAAAATTCAGATGAGCCTGGAGCTGTCAGGCAAGTACCCATTCAGTAACCTTCCCTAAAAATATAGCTGGCTGAGGAGTCAGTGTCCAAAGATGGTTTCTTAAGCAGGGGCTGGACTACTGCAGTTTTAAGAGTGTCCAACACCCCCCTCCCATTGGGGTATGCATTGACAACTCCAGACAACAACAGCCCCAATGTCTCCTGGCTGGCTTTCATCAGTCAGGACAGGCAAGGATCTAATTCACAATTGGTTGGCCTTCTCACCCTAAGCACCTCCCTTGCATTGGTTGATACCAATTGAAACTGATCCAAATAAACAGTTGACTGAGCTTCCAGAACCCTGACTGCAGTTGAAATGTCAGAGCCCAATATGAGCAATTTTTGTCTGCAAACTAATTAATAAAAATTTCACAGCAGCCATTAGATGACTTCATATCCTGGTGGAGAGAGCCCGAGTTAACCAGGCCCTTCACCACACAGAAAAAGCTCCGCTGGATAAGACTTTGCAGACAAAGTCTTATCTGCTAGTCTTATAGCTATCTGCTATGATAGCAGAGAAGAAAACTATACCACAATACCACAGCTTTAGTGTGAGTCGAGTGCCACCTGCGCTGTAACCTCATATTCTCCCACTTCAACCACCTCAGATCCTCCGTATGCTAGGGAGACCTGTGCTGATGAAGTGGTGGAAGCAGATACCAGGGTGCAACAATGCTGAAGGCCATGGTCAAGATGTCATTCCACAGGACAACCAGGCCATCAACAGAGCAGCTGTCAAGGTCGTTGGGGCTAATTCCGTGCCCCCTGTGTGCATGCCGTTGCACAGTTTGCACACGTGCCGTAAGCACTGTGCTGAGGATGTGCATGTGCCACGTGTACTTAGCATGGCGGTTCGCAAGACATGGGATAGGCCCCAGTGGGTATATCCCCCAGAGAGTTCTAGAAACCAATCGGATCCATCAATCTCCAGGGGCATACCAACCTAACCAGTCCACCACCCCAACAAGGGCATAGGAGGGCCGGGAACTGGGCCTTTAGGAGGTAGTGATCTGACCATAACAATGGTGTTATATGAACATCCCCAATAATCAGAACCCTTGTTTACAGCCTGGTGCAAAACACCAAATCCAATGTGTTTCCTGTCTCATGTGTCAGGCCTGATATTATTTGAGGTACGCCCATGGTTTTCATGGTGGCCCTGAACTCCTCTGCCCCTAAATGGCCAGCCTCAGTGTGTATGTTGAAATCCCTCAGAACAATAAATCTTGGTGATCTCAACACCACTTCTGGGATCAACTTGGCTAGAGCAGGCAGGAAATCAACTGCACAGTGGGGTTGTCAGTACACCAAGAGGATCCCCAGCCAAATCCAAAACAAGGTAGACACACACTATGTCGGATGAGTTAGGCACCAGATACCTCCACAAAAACATGGTTTCTTTACAGGCCACAGCCACTCCGCCCCTCTCTCCCTCAAGCCTCGGCTAATGCTGCATTGAGTACCTGGCCGACTGGCACCATTTGGGGCAATACTGGTCCAGATTCTTTATCCAGCCAGGTCTCCATAATACATATGAGGTTGGTGGCCTCATCCTGAGTTACATTGTGGATGTTTTATTCGCCACTGACTTCCCATTGAGCAGCGTCAGATATGGGGCCCTATTGGCCTCAACTTCAAAATGGGAGTGGGGGTGGGGAGTGGAACATGGGAACTGACACCAAGTGTCTCTCCCAAGAGCCTCAGTGGTCTCCCCCCACCCCACCATACCTCTCCATGACCCCAGTAGCTGCTCCTCTCCCCAGCGCCTGATTAACAATTTCCCACCACAAAGTTGACAGCACTCAGGCCTGGGGGAGGGGATGGCCAGAGAGGGACCACCCAATTCCAGCATTCCCACAGGCAGGCAGGCGAGGAAATCTCTTCTCTCTCCCTACCCAACCCATACCCCAGATCCCATCCTCTTTCCCCATGCCCATACTCCTCCCTCTCACCAGGGGACCAGGAAACTTTCTCTCAACCAATTCCCCCATGCCGTTCCCCTCTCTTACAGGGGGGCCAGGGCACCCCCCCATCCTCTCACCTGTGCCCAAACCCCCCTCGCACAGGGGGCCAGGACGCTTCCAGCCCTCTCTACCTGCTTCCTCCATGTCTATACCTCCCTTTCACAGGGAGGCTAGGACACTCCCTCCCATCTCCTCCTGCCCCCAACCCCCCTCTCACAAGGGGTTTATAATAAAACCCTTTCCCTGCCCATATTCCCCCCACATCCCAACCAAACAACCCTAAAAACAATTTTAAAACAATTTAAAACAATACAACTCGCACCCACAACCAGTGAATAGGTGCACGCTTTTGGTGCCTGCCTTTGGCAGCTGCCACGAGCAGCTGCCTGCAGGAGGCTCAGGTCTATAGTAATGAAGAGGGTGTGGGACAGGCCCAGGTTTGGAGGGTGGAGGACTCCTTCTGCTAGTCCCAGATTGGCCAAGGCAGTATTGGTAGGTACCCCAAAATTGGGGAGTTCATGCAAGCACCTGAATGGCTGCAGCCAGAGGTGCCATAACTGCTGAATCAGCACAGCGGGATGTTGTGGCACCTAAACGTAGCTTCACTGCATCTGGCAGCTTGGAGGATTCATTGTGAACACCAGAGGAGCAGGGTGTTCTTGCCCAATGTACCTGGTACTGTAGTTACAGACAGGTTCCTACTCCAGTTTCCTACAGGGGCTTACAATCTAAGAAAGACAAGGGAGAGGTGAACATTGGGAGAAACAAGGATACATTCATGAAGTTGAGAAGTTGCTGTTACACATGCTTAGCTTAGTTACAGAGAAAAGAAGAACTCAGTGAAGAAGGGGGAGATGGAAGGAGGGGGGGGAGAGGAGGTAATTTCCTTCTCCTGACAAGTTTCTGAGGGGATGAGGAGCTAGGGGAAGCCTGACGGAAGAGGTAGGTTTTCAGGAGGGGGTCGATGGTTGGGAGGGACAGAACAGAACAAATGTATCCAGGGACGGAGTTCCAAGTATGGAGAACATCAAGAGAAATGGGGCAAATATGTTTTGAGCAGCAAAGGTATCACAGGCAGGCGGGGGTGGGGACAGAGGAGGAGTGAAGCTCCTGGACAGGAATGTGGCGGGAAACAAGTGCAGAGAGAGGGGGGGAGCAAGGTGATGAAGAGCTTGTACTGAATACTACATTCAGATAGAGGGAGCCCGTGTAGGACAAGGGAGGAGGGGCTGGACGTGGTCAAAGCAATGGGGAAGGTGAATGACTTTGGCAGCAGAGCATTGAACAGAAACGAGGGGGTGAGGTCGGAGCAGGGGAGACAGTAAGGAGGATGTTGCGTCGTAGTCAAGGCAAGAGCTGAGTAGAGCATGGACTAGGATTTTGGCAATGGAAGCAATAGAGAATGATCCAATTTTTGCAAAATTATGCTGAGCAAAGCAACAGAATTTGGCAGCAGGCTGGATCTCAGCCTGGATCTATGATCATGTTGTGACTGCTAGTTGCTTAAAATCACAAAAAGGTTTTCTTGCCACAATAATGCCAATGAAAACATCCCCACGAGCCACTTGATTGGAATTAAGGTGGGCATGGCTAGATGTTTTGAACAAAAATTTAAAAGCAAGCATGAATATTGTTAAAGAACCTATCTCATACGGCTTTTTATACTCTGCATATTGTCAAGATAGCAAGCCGGATATGTAATTTGTTCTTTAGCCTCGTGGTGTATTTATATCTTTGAAACAATGCACACCATATTTACAAACTTATCATAGTTATGTGTAGTCCCTCTCACAACAATATCAGGCCATTGGAGAAGCCCTTCCAATTCACTTTCTTAGAGTTAAAGTGGCAACAGAGTGGTACTATCTTGGGAATTATAGCTGCATTAATCAGCAGGATTCACAGATTCAAAAATCTGACCAGGTCCATGACATAAACTCTCCTGCAGTTACCCCCTTTGCAATACTTACAACTTTTTCCCTAATAGACCCCTTCCAAGTAATTGCTTTCATATATACTCGTATTGCACTGAATACTATAAGTTTGACTCCTCACATGTCCGAGGAAGGGCCAGTCGTGGCCCAAAAGCTTGCATACTCGCCAACTGAAGTTGGTTCATAAAATATACCATCTGAACTGCTCTATCTTCATCAAGTGAATGGGTTATTTAAAGACTAGAAAAAAACTTAAAAGTAACAAGGGATTTAATGTTAACTCTGGACACTTTGCATGGTTCCATAGTTCAAGCTTGCTTCTAGGTACGTTCCTTCCTCCTGGTATTGACACTTGGCATCAAATTCACCAATCCTGAAATGAAGAAAATTGTGTCGTTTATACAACTTGGCCCTTTTTCTTTAAAATGTTGCAATTATTGCTGCGATGGTGCCTATGCATTATGGCTACTTCTGGAAAGAATTAAAAAACAATATCTCTCTCTCTTTTTGTAGTACCTGGATGCTGGATAAGAACACAAGAACCTAATCCTGCTAAGAGGTAGCTTCTGGACAAAGATATCCTAGTATCTGGAAGTCTGGGCCATGGATGATTGAACCCAGATGTACATAATACAGTTCGTAAAACTAATGCGGATACTAAAACCTCAGTGCAAAATGCAAAAATAATCGTACAGTTTAGTGTGTTTCTGGGCTAGAAAGTCCAGAGCAAGAGTGAATGAGAGCAGGAAGAGACGTGTGGAGATCATTCTTCAGATATGCCAGGAAGAAGCGATCCCAGGACTCTTGTGCAGGCATAACTTGGAACCAGAGGAGTGGGAACTTGCAAATTCTGAGAGCTTACAAGTAGCAAGTCTCTAGAATGAATATGATGTCACTATAAATGAAAGAAAAGCTAAGACTAATGTGTTTGTAAAATAGGGCAGAAAGAGCATAGATACAAAAGGTAACTGTTCTGAACTACAACAAAATAATTTTGTACATCATCAGTGTTCACCTGTAGAACAACAGTAAGTAGTGTAAATATAATTATATTGATGAATATGTTAACATTTAATTTTCTTATTTAAGCCAGATTCTAATTTACCACCTATTTAACAGGTTTATGTCAATGGATGCAGCATCTGCAAGGCAGACTGTTACAGGGAGAAATGTTAGGAGTTGCAATTAGTGTTTCTGGCCTTAGGGGAGGCCCATGCCAGAGTTCCTAGTGTCAGAAGGCCTTTTATATGATGGTAAGTGCAGTCATGCAAACTGCCAGAGACGCATCTTCAGATTATAATGGGCATGTGTGAGGGTAGCACAACAGTAGTGAGAGCAGTTCTGGCCACTGTGAACCCACTTGCAGTGAGGGTAATACTAAAACAAGAATCAACCTTAAGCTCAGGTCCTGATTTTAGTTGTAATTAATGCCTTCGAGTATTAGGTGAGAGCCTCCCCTCAGGTGAGGCCACATGAGCAGTGAGCACCTGATCCCCACATGGCACCCGTGACATGCAAATGCGGGCACCACACTGTGGGGCTAGTGCAGGATGTGCATGTGCCACGTGTACTCAGCATGGCGGTTCGCAAGACATGGGATTGGCCCCAGTGGGTATATCCCCCAGAGAGTTCTAGAAAACAATCAGATACATCAATCTCCAGGGGCATACCAACCTAACCAGTCCACCACCCCAACAAGGGCATAGGAGGGCCGGGAACTGGGCCTTTAGGAGGTAGTGATCTGACCATGACAATGGTGTTATATGAACATCCCCAATAATCAGAACCCTTGTTTACAGCCTGGTGCAACACATCAAATCCAATGTGTTTCCGGTCTCGTGTCAGGCCTGATATTATTTGAGATACGCCCATGGTTTTCATGGCGGCCCTGACCTCCTGCTCTGCCCCTAAATGGCCGACCTCAGTGTATGTTGAAATCCCCCAGAACAATAAGTCTTGGTGATCTCAACACCACTTCTGGGATCAGCTTGGCTAGAGCAGGCAGGAAATCAACTGCGCAGTGGGGTGGTCAGTACACCAAGAGGATCCCCAATCTGTCCCCAGCCAAATCCAAAACAAGGTAGACACACACTATGTCGGATGAGTTAGGCACCAGATACCTCCACGAAAACATGGTTTCTTTACAGGCCACGGTCACTCCGCCCCTCTCTCCCTCAAGCCTCGGCTGATGCTGCATTGAGTGCCTGGCCGACTGGCACCATTTGGGGCAATACTGACCCAGATTCTTTATCCAGCCAGGTCTCCATAATACATATGAGGTTGGTGGCTTCATCCTGAGTCAAATTGTGGATGTTTTATTCGCCACTGACTTCCCATTGAGCAGCATCAGATCAGGGGCCCTATTGGCTTCAACTTCAAGATGGGGGTGAGGGTTGGAGTGGAACATGGGAACTGACACCAAGTGTCTCTCCCAAGAGCCTCTGTGGTCTCCCCCCACCCCACCATACCTCTCCATGACCCCAGTAGCTGCTCCTCTCCCCAGCGCCTGATTAACAATTTCCCACCACAAAGTTGACAGCACTCAGGCCTGGGGGAGGGGATGGCCAGAGAGGGACCACCCAATTCCAGCATTCCCACAAGCAGGCAGGCAAGGAAATCCCTTCTTTCTCCCTACCCAACCCATACCCCAGATCCCATCCTCTTTCCTCATGCCCATACCCCTCCCTCTCACCAGGGGACCAGGAAACTTTATCTCAACTAATTCCCCCATGCCGTTCCCCTCTCTCACAGGGGGGCCAGGGCACACACACCCCATCCTCTCACCTGTGCCCAAACCCTCCTCGCACAGGGGGCCAGGGTGCTTCCAGCCCTCCTCTGCCTGCTTCCTCCATGCCTATACCTCCCTTTCACAGGGAGGCTAGGACACTCCCTCCCATCTCCTCCTGCCCACAACCCCCCCTCTCACAAGGGTGTTATAATAAAACCCTTCCCCTGCCCCTATCCCCCCCACATCCCAACTGAACAACCCTAAAAACAATTTTAAAACAATTTAAAACAACACAACTCCCACCCACAGCCAGTGAATAGGTGCACACTTTTGGTGCCTGCCTTTGGCAGCTGCCATGAGCAGCTGCCTGCAGGAGACTCAGGTCTATAGTAATGAAGAGGGTGTGGGACAGGCCCAGGTTTGGGGGGTAGGGGAGTCCTGCTAGTCCCAAATTGGCCAAGGCAGTATTGGTAGGTACCCCAAAATTGGGGAGTTCATGCAAGCACCTGGGTGGCTGCAGCCAGAGGTGCCATATCTGCTGAATCAGCAAAGCGGGACGTTGTGGCACCTAAACATAGTTTCACTGCATCTGGCAGCTTGGAGGATTCATTGCGAACACCAGAGGAACAGGGTTTTCTTGCCCAACGTACCTGGTACTGTAGTTACAGACAGGTTCCTACTCCAGTTTCCTACAGGGGCTTTCAATCTAAGAAAGACAAGGGAGAGGTGAACATTGGGAGAAACAAGGATACATTCATGAAGTTGAGAAGTTGCAGTTACACATGCTTAGCTTAGTTACAGAGAAAAGAGGAACTCAGTGGAGGAGGGGGAGAGAGGTAATTTCCTTCTCCTGACAAGTTTCTGAGGGGATGAGGAGTTAGGGGAAGCCTGACAGAAGAGGTAGGTTTTCAGGAGGGAGTCGATGGTTGGGAGGGACAGAACAGAACAAATGTTATCCAGGGACAGAGTTCCAAGCATGGATAACATCAAGAGAAAAGGGGCAAATATGTTTTGAGCAGCAAAGGTATCACAGACAGACGAGGGTTAACCCCCCCCCCTTATGCTCCCCCACTGTCTCCAAGCCCCCCGGCAAAAAACCCCGTCGGGTCCCTACCTGATCCTCGGCAGGTCCGGACCGTCAGCGTCACTGCTGGGATGGCTGGGAGCGAGTCAGCGAGGTCTGAGAGATCCTGCCCACCCACAAGCCTGGCCGTGCAGCTGCGGTACAGCCTGGAGAGGCGGCTTCAAAGCCGCCCCTCCAGGCCATTAAAATAGCTGGGCAATGGATTCCATGAGAACCTAGTGCCCAAGCTGGCCACTACCTTGTAAACAAGGTTCTTCGAGATGGCTGCGAACATTCTCACATCCCACATGCTGCACTACAGCAATTGACAGCGCCTCTGGTGTCAGATTCTTGGTGCTGGGTGCTTGCAGGGCACTACCCGCAGTGCCACAGCGAGGGGCCGCCTCTGCTGTCACCAGAGACACTCAGTTTATCAGCAAACATTATTCAGACAATTGACATACAGCCCCTCCCAGAAGCTCCAAGTATTCTCCCTCTCTGGAAACTCTTTGTTGAAAGAGTCCTGTTTCAATGAGTTGTAACAGAAGTTGTTATAACTTTTAAATTATAACTCTTAGGGGAAATTGTAGTAAAAAGCACAATGTAACCTTTTAAAAAGGGTATATACCATTTTTTTAAAAAGAAAATTAGATACGAAGGAATTAAGCTACAGCACAGCTTCAAAAAGTGATAAGAAGGTGGATTTTTTCCCTCAAGTCATTAAATGAGATGCGGTAGCAATAATCCTTTCACCAAAACAAGTTTTCCTGGTTTACAGCTTCACTCCCTAATCACACATGCAAATTTTCAAAAGAAAATTCATAGCAGTTTAAAAGTTACTGGTTTGAATGTGAGGGCTTTTAAGGAGCTACTAGTGCTACTAATTTCTATAGCACTACTAGTCATACGCAGCACTGTACAGATACAACATAGGGTATTTTCAGATGTTACGAGATCACAGTGAACCACGGTGAATACGCACCTGTGGTCACTGTGACTCGCACGTCTGTTTGGCGGCCTCCAGATGTTCGCCACGCTCAATCCCCACATGGGGTCACTTTCAACCACGCTTCCCGGGTTAGCCGCACCAATTCCCCGGGAAGCGCGGTGAAAGTGATCCCCGGTGGGGATCAAAGAAAAGTAACGTCTGGTCGGTCGCGACAGCCCGGAATCACTGGCGGGATTCCGGGCCGTGGCGAAGTCAGCCAGACACTGGGGCGGCATTGGCCCCGCCACCCGCCCGTCTCTCCAGAGGGCAGGCGGCAGGGAGCGTGGAGGGGCTGGGGCCGTGCGGCCGCACTTTGCACCGTGCGGCCCCTCCCCGATTCCCCGCCGGGATCCCCCGGCACGTCTGGTAGGGCGTGACGGAGTCATCCTGGCGAGGGATCAATGTATTGATTTCGGGACGGGGCCAACTGGCCCCATCACGTCTGAAAACACCCATTGACAGTCCCTGCTCCATAGAGCTTACAATCTAATCAAGACACAAAGGCATAGACAACTACAAATAAGAATCTTCCTATGAACAATGGGCTACACAATGCAGGTATTCCAGTCAATTTATTTCAGTGAACATGGTTGAAATCCACAAGGTATGGATAGGGCCTGGATTCATGATTTAAAAGCAATCTTGAAGAAGTGGGCCTTTAGGCAAAACTTGAATGTGGACAGGAAGGCAGCCTGACGCACCACCTCAGGAAGTTTGTTCCAAGCATACAGTGCAGCAAGATAGAAAGCACAGATTTGGGAGTTGGCAGTGGAGAAGAAGGGCATGAATAAGAGCATCTTGCCTGATGAACAGAGGTCACAAGGAGGGGTGTAGGGGGAGATAAGAGAAGAGAGGTACTGAGGAGATGCAGTGTGAAGACACTTGTAGGTGAGTAGGAGAAGCTTGAACTGTATGCGGAAGTTGATGGGGAGCCAGTGTAGTGACTTGAGGAGAGGGGTTACATGGTTGTAATGGTATGTAAGGAAGCTGAGTCTTGCAGCTGAATTTTGAATAGACTGTAGTAGTGATAAGTGGCTCAGTGGAAGACCTGTGAGAAGCAGGCTGCAGTAGTCTATGCAGGATGTGATGAGATAATGGATTAGGGTTTTTAGTTGTTTAAATTGTTTATATTGTGCTTTTATGTAAAATGTAAAGTGCTCCAAGTGCCATGCAGGCAGGGTAGTGCTATACAAGTAAAATTATTATTATTTATTATAGTGTGTTCAGACAGGAAGGAGCGGATTTTGGCAATATTATAGAGAAAAACTACAAGTTTGGGCAGTATTTTGAATGTGAGTAGAGAAGGAGAGAGGAGTCAAAGATGACCCCAAGGTTGTGGGCTGAGGGAACTGAGAGGATGAGTGTTCTCTACAGCGATCAAGAGAGGTGGGAGGGGAGAAATGGATTTAGGAAGAAAGTTAAGAACTTCTGTCTTCTTCATGTTAAATCCTACCTTACCTATACTGTGACTCCTGTCATCGTATAATACAATGATTTGACCGTGACCCGGAATCCCGCCGGGGATTCCGGGCTGTGGTTGCCAGCCAGACGTTACTTTTTGTTGGTTCCCGCCGGGAATCTCTTTGACCACGCTTGCGGCGATTGTCCGGCGGGGAGCCCTGGAAGCGTGGTTGAAATTGACCCCGTGTGGGAATTGACCGTGGTGAACATCTGGCGGCCGCCAAACAGACGTTCAGGGCTCTTTGGCCCTGCCGCGGGATTGACCGTGGTTCACTGTGGTTGACTGTGATCTCGTAACGTCTGAAAATGCCCAGTGTCTATCTTGTTCTCTGTAAAGCGCCAGGTGCATCGTTGGCGCTGTATAAATGCTTATAATAATAATAAAATAATAAAAACACAAATAAAATTCAATATAAAACATTTTTTTTAAACTGTAAAAAGGAGGGCGACATTTAGCACCACCACCCCCATCCCCCCTCCACCCTTTCACCCCCTCCCTCACCAAACGCCTGGCGTAACAGCCAGGTCTTACAACTTTTCTGAAAAAAGGGGAGGTCTGGGGCCAGCTGCACCCCAACCGGAAGGGAGTTCCACAGCCATGGTGCGTCCACCAAGAATGCCCTCTCCTGCGTGGCCCCCCAGAAAACTCAGGGGACCTCGAACAGGGCACCCCCGGATGACCAATCCAGCACCCAGGGGGTGAGGCGGTCCCGCAAGTAGGCAGGGCCTAGACCGTTTAGGACTTTATAGGTCAAAACTAACACCTTGAAGCGGGCCTGGAATGCTATCGGCAGCCAGTACAGAGCACGGAGCACTGGTGTTATGTGCTTCCAGTGACCCAATCCCACCAAGAGATGGGCCGCCGCATTCTGCATTAGCTGCAGCCTCCGAGCCATTGTCATGGGTAGCCCCACGTAGAGCACGTTACCATAGTCTAGTCTAGAGGTGATGAAAGCACGGATGAGGGTGGCCAGGTCAGAGTCTGAAACATACGGCCGAAACGAAGCCACTGCACCAGATGTAATTGGCGAAAGGCACTCCTCGCCACAGCCTCCACCTGGGTATCCAGGTGGAGCTGCATGTCGAGGAGCACCCCCAGACTCCGCACCTGGGGAACCAGCGTGGGACAGACCCCGTCCACAACAGGGGCTGTTACCCCCATCGCCTTATCCACCAGCATCACCTTCATCTTGTCAGGATTCAGGCTCAGTCGGTTGGCCCTCATCCAATCCCCCACAGCCGTCAGACACCGGGTAAGCACCGAGACTGCAGGGCCTGGGTCTGTTGTAAAAGAGAGGTACAGCTGGGTGTCACTGAGTGGCTACATATACACGTTGAACAGGAGAGGGGACAAGACAGAACCCTTCAGGACACCACACGAAAGGTCTCGGTACGATGAAAAACATTCTCCGAGTACCACTCGCTGAGTTCTTCCTGCTAGGAATGAGTGGAACCATTAAAGAACAGTCCCGCCCACTCCTGCACAGTCCCGCAGGTGCGTCACCAACATCTCATGGTCAACAGTATCAAACGCAGCCAAAAGATCTAACAACACCAACAGGGTCGACTGACCCCGGTCTAACTCTCAGCTCAGGTCATCCACCAAGACCACGAGCACAGTCTTGGTGCCATATCCCAGATGAAATCCCGACTGGGAGGGATCAATAAAACCAATGCGATCCAGATGTCCCTGCAGCTGCTGGACCTGTTCAATAATCTTCCCTAAAAAGGGTAGGTTAGGAACAGGCCAATAGCTGGCAAGGGAGTCAACGTCAAGTGATGGTTTCTTGAGCAGAGGCCACACTACCGCCTCCTTGAGGCAGCCCGGCATGCTGCCTGTTATGGGGGGAGGGGGAGAGGGGGGGAAAGGGAAGGGAGCAAGGGCAAGGGGGGGAAGAGGAAGGATTCGAGGCTGGACCCTGTCCGTGGGATGGGCCCTTGGTGGAGGTAATTCCCTGAGGATCTTGTTTGAGCTTTCCTTTCTGTATGGAAGGCAACTCGACTCATCACAGGGAAGGAGAGGGTACCAATAGCCCAAAGGGGAATGGGAAAAGAAGTAAACACTCATGTTCGTTCGTGTTGACACACCAGGTCCCAAGGCACTGTGCTCAAGTAGTGATGCAAGGGGAAGCGGAAACAGGGTTCCAGGGAGTGGGGCCAGGAGGGGGAGGATAGGAAGGAGCAGTGAAGGAGAGGAGGGGTCTGTCTCTCTGGTAGGTGCACAAAGGGAAAGGAATGGCGAGGTATGATATGGCTCAGGAAGTGGGCGGGCAACACTGAGACTCTCACACACTCTCACAACAATAGGATAAGGTTGGGAATCCTTTCACATGCAACTCAGGCTCTTAACAACAGAAGACAAGACACGACAGATAGCAACAGGAATCACAGGAACTCTCTCTCCAGGGGGCCAGCCTGTCACAAATGATTACCGGCGGGGTTTGCCTGTCCTGCTGGTGTTTTTATCTCTGTTAATGCAGCCAAAGTTCCTGGTGGGGGCAGGGCCCTGCCTCCTGTAAACCAGCGCCCCACCAGGCGTGCGCTGCATCTGGGCAGGGCATGTCCTCCATTGTCTACAGAGGATGTCCCTGCTGGCTGGCCCTGCCCTCACGTTCCTGCTGCTGCCCCCAACGTCTGCTTCCTGTGTTTGCCTGAGTTGCCCAGCAACCCGAGATGCCCCCTAAGCTTGTGGTGTGGCGTGACGCTGCCCTCCCAGAGGGAGGCATTGATCACCCCCGGCAGCAACGGCCCCATTGTCTCCCTGCAAGATTTCACTAGCCAGAACGGGCACGGGTCTAACTCACAAAAAGTGGCCCTAACCGCCCCAAGGACCCTGATCACATTGGCGGGCACCACCGACTGGAATTGATCCCACAAAACTGGACAAGATGGGGCTTCCATAAGCTCCAGCTCTCGTACTGTAATAAGTGCAGTGTCAAAGTCGTGGTGAATACGAGCGATTTTATCCATAAAATAGTCCACAAACATGTCACAGCGTGCCGTAGATGACTCCACTCCTAGGTGGAGGGAGGCCAGACTGACCAACCCCCGCACCACCCGGAAAAGCTCCCCTGGACAGGACTTAGCAGATGCTATGAGGACAGCAAGAAACTCTTTTTTTTCTGTCCTCATAGCCACAGAATAGGCTCGTAAACTAGCTCCATGCTGCAATCTGTCGGCTTCAGTGCGAAGGCGGCGCCACCGTCGTTCCAACCACCGCCAATTACGCTTCAGCACCCACAGGTCCTCCAAATACCAAGGTGATCCATCCACAACTCAGTGATGTGGGGGAGAGGGGGGCAACCGCATGGGTGAACTGTGAGCCGCAGCAGCCGCTAGGTCCATTTAAAACAGACTCAGGCAGGGTTGCAAGCAGACAGATATGGGGGGTGTGCCCCCCAACTTGCTCCAGGGGTGAGCACTCCCATGTCTGTATAAAAACACCCAGTGTATACTGATCAGAGAGTTCAAGCCCTACTAAGAATCACAAGAAAAAGACTATGAGGAAAATTCTGGAAAAGGTGGCTTGAAATGTAAAAGGAAGACACGGTGTTATCTTGGAGAATACAGGAACACTTGTGGAACGAAAAACAAGAGCCACCAGTCTCTTAAATTATCCTGTTCAGCAAGACCATCCATGCACGCTATGAGGGAATCGCAGTCATCATGAATAACTTCCCTCCCTTCAGCCTAGCCCCTTCAACATTCTTAATCTGCCATCAGACAGGTAAGCCTTTATAAGCCCAGATTGCTTCCTGACCTTCTTTAGGTCCCTGTCCCTATTGTCTTTCAAACTGAACAACACGTGGCTCCCACTCCTACATGACTTGGGAGATGGAGAGTACTGACCTTATATAGGTGGAGGCTCTCATCAACCTAATGGCTGTAGAGCTTGAGTTGGGCGAAGGGTGGCTGTTTCTAAACAGCCTGAGCTCTCTGCTGTCAATGTGAATTGCCTAGCAGCAGAATTGGGTCTGAGTGGTTCTGCTCACATACCATCAGGGACCTGAGACTTTGATAATGGTGACAGGCTTGGGCATGTTCCTTTTGAAACCATTAAGTCCAGATCAGTTAACATGCCCCACACTTATCCTATGGATTCTGACCCCACCATAATGCTTAGCCTGGGCTATAGAAACATAGAGGTGGAAGGCATCTTCAAGGTCATCTAGTCCAACCCCTGCTTGGGTGAAGGACAGCTACAGCTACAACATGCCCACCACATGGCTGTCCAGCCTCTTCTTTAAATTCTCCAGAGACAGAAAGTCTACAACCTTACTAGGCAACTTGTTCCATTACTGCACAGCGCTTAGTGTTAGGATTTTTTTCGTGATATCTAAGCAAAACCTTTCTTCCTGTAATTTGAACCCGTTAGTTCTAGTTCTGCCCAATGTAGCCATACATTGTCATCTTCTTCAATGGCTTTTAGACATTTAAATACCACTATAATGTCTCCTCTTAATTTTCTATTTGCTAGCCTAAACATACCAGTTTCTTCAAGCTATCCTAATAAGACTTACTTTCCAGATCCTTTATCATATTTGTTGCCCTCCTCTGAACCCACTCCAAATTTTCAATGTCCTTAAAATGAGGTGCCCAAAACTGATCTGACCAGCACTGGAAACAGTGCTCCTGGGGACGTTAATGGGACAGTACATGGGGATGGTGTAAGGGAAAAGTACAGGGGGAGTGGCTGCATCATGCCCATAATAGGTGCCACCAATGACCAGCTATATCCCACCCACTCCCAATTCAAGGTGTTGGTTTTGATCTTTAAAGCCCTAAACGGCCTGGGAGATGGGATGGGTGGGTTGGGTTAGGGTGGGGTTTTATTGGTTTTACTGCTGGGTTATTTTAAATGTTGAATTTTATAATATTTGTTTTAAAATGTTGTTACCTGCTGTGCATGTTGATGCTGGGACGGCATAAAAATATGAAAATAAATAAAATAAATCTTTCTCCTGACTATTCAAAATGTCCAGGGGCATGTAGCTCTGGGCTGAGTGGTCAGATTGGGCATCATCTTGTCCATTCATTTACTTGATAGGAAACCTAGACAAACAATTGCCAACTTCCTTATTTTGCTTGTGATAGGAACCATTTCTTTAAGCTCATTTTTATATCAAAAAAATCTTTGACCAGTCATTCTTTCCTCTCAAATGTCAGTCAGCACTCAAAGAGCAAGTTCCCTGCCCTTGCTGTTGGTATAAGACTATTCACACAAGACTTGGAAACAATGCTTCGGGGTGGGGTTAATGGGACAGTACAAGGGGATCGTGTAATGAGACAGTACAGGAGGACAGTGTTCCTGGGAGAATGTAATGGGATCATACAGGGAAATGGTGCAATGCAGGTGTGGGGAACCTCAGACCCAGGGGCCAAATGCATCCTTGGCAAGTTTTTATGTGGCCCCTGTCCATTGCCTAGATCTGGCTGCTGGATCCAGTCTCTACCCCCAAGCACTGAAAAACTGAGCTCAGGATAAGGGAACAGAGAGGAGGGCATGCACACAAGGGTAGGTGACAGATCCATGGCACAGATCCATGATCTGGGCCCTCCTTTTCTTGGATATACCCATTATGCACCCCTGCCCCCAACCTCTATGTGACCCCTGAGACAGAAAAGGTTCCTTACCCCTGGTGTAATGGGAAAGGCTTAAGGAAAATAAAAGGGACGGAGCTCCCTTCCCTCAGTTCCTTCAGCTGTTGTTGAGCCAGAATCTGCCTTCTCGCTGTGGTCTGATCTCCCTTTCCTTGCTTTGTGGTGTTTGTAATTTAGTATTAGGAGTTTAGTTAGGCCAGGGGTGGCCAAAAGGTAGATTGTGATCTACTGGTGGATCACAAGCTAGTCTGTGGTAGTTCATGGTGTGGGGAGGGAGACCAGACCCTCAGAGTTCACCTCTTGGGAGGAGAGCAGGACTGGTGCATCAGGGAGTTTCTCCAAGAAAGAGATGGTTTAGGAGAGTTCCTCCAGGGCAGTGACAATGGGTGTTTTCAGATTAGATGCTACCCCACATGGTCACCCAGGAGCCACAGCTCTGACTGCCCGCCTGAAGGTGGAACATCTGAATGCACATTCCCATGCACCATGGAGCACTCATTCTTGGACACTCACGAAGCACTGCAGTGAAATCCAGAGATTCTGTAGAAGCCAAATGGATGTGTGGCAGTGGACTGCCATGTAGCCCCTGCCTGTATGAATGGGGATGGCAAGCCATGCCAGCAGGCAGGTCCACTGGCACCCTGAAGCCCAAAACAGCCCCACAGCCATTCATGGCCCAGCCACATTGCTTGCTTGGACTTTCCTGCAATTTCCTCTCCCCATTCCCTTTCCCTGTTCATTATCAGCACTCAACTTATTGTGTACTTTGCTTGTTGCTTCCACATACTGTGAGTGGTGTTTTGGGATTCTTGTGTGTCCCACCTGGTACGTGCCTCCATGGTTGGCAGAGACTTGTAGGGGCTGCACTGGCTCCTGGGCAGGATGGGGTTAATGGCTGGTGCAGTTTCTTGTTTCCATAGTTTCCGCACCTATGCTTCATGGCAGGGGGTAAGGCTACTGGGTGGGACTAAGGGGGTGTGGGGCAGGGAGGAGGGGGAATGTCTGCCCATCTGCGGTGTTTCTGAGGCTGGTCCATGGTGGCTGCTGGGAGCTGCTTGTCTGAATTGTTCTCCATGCTCTCCAACTGTGTGGGTGCTCCGCAGCTATTAGGGGCTCCCCCCGGGGGACCCTTCGGCGTCTGCGGGGCTCCCAGAAGCTGATCAGGCAGGCGCTGCAAGACACAGAGCGGCCCCTCTGCACAAACATACCTGTCCCCCTTCCTGCAGGAGGATCAGATGCTGCGGTTGCTCAGCAGCTGCCACAAACAGAACCACAGAAGGAACCGCTCCCGACTGCCGTGTCAGACGTAGGGGCGGCGCCTCTGTTTGACTTCAGCTTTTACCCTGCGATCACCAAAACCCACCCTCCCTTGATTGTCAAAACCACCCTGAAGCTTGGGGGATAAAGGACGGTGGCGAGGCTTGAAGGTACTCTTGCTGCACCTGGCAGCTCAGTGGCAATTTGGGTCAGCTGAAGGGGTGTGTGGCCTACCTCCCAGCCCCCTTTGAAAACTCCCTGCAGCGCCCGGCGGCGGGGCGCCTCTGTTTGACTCCAGCTTTTACCCTGCGATCACCAGAACCCACCCCCCCTTGATTGTCAAAACCACCCCGAAGCTTGGGGGATAAAGGATGGTGGCGAGGCTTGAAGGTACTCTTGCTCAGGGCCCCGAGTCTTCTGCGCTGCCGCGATTCACGGGATTTGTGCAGAATCCTGTCCTCAGCAGGATTCTCGCAGAAACTGGGGAAATCCCCGCGGGATTTCCCTTCCTTGGCGGTGAGCCAATCAAGGACCAGCTTTATTGAGGCCACAAGCCAATCAGGGGCTTGCGCAGCCTTTATAAAGCTGGTCCCATCAGCACATGGGACCTACTTGAATCGCCGTGAGACCGTGCTCTAGGATCACCGCCAACTCCAGCCGCTCAGCTCCAGCCGCTGCCGCCGGGATCCCCGCTGCTGTCTCTGCCGCCGCCGCCTGGATCGCTGCTGCCTCTGTCTCCGCCGCTGCCTCTGCCGCTGCTGCCTGGATCGCTGCTGCCTCTGCCTCTGGTGCTGCCTCTGCCGCCGGGATCGCTGCTGCCTCTGTCTCCGCCAGTGCCTCTGCCGCTGCCGCCTGGATCGCTGCTGCCTCTG
>QEPC01006951.1:3128578-3142079 GCA_003113815.1 Sphenodon punctatus
AGCTCATTGGAATGTAGCTGAAGAAGCTTCAGCCTGAACCAAGCTAATCACAGAAGTTGATTTTAGAAATCAATACTGCAAAACACAAATCCAATACATTGAAATAGAAAGTTAACATATAGAAACTCAAAATCAATACATTGGGAACACAGATGGTCAAAAAAATATGCTTATAATAGGAAATACATGACAAAATGTCCAAATAAAACTGAGTCACTCAAATCCCGTAACTCAGATCCACAGTGCTATATTTTCATTCCAATCATGCTCTAATCTGAAATAATAAACTTGCATGAACAATGCAAATGTAAGCTAGTTTGCAATCAAGCAGCTGCCTTTTTCAGTAACTTTAACTGTGAGTATACGCCACTATGTATATGTGAGTCAGTTAAAGCATGGGGGGGCGGGGCGGGAGAAGGGTGTTAACAGGACTAATGTCTCACTTTGACAACTAGAGATGTTTGGCAGTATGGTGGCATGGGAGCAGCAGTGACCAAGAAAGGGTGCTTGGAAATAAATCTAATATCATATTTTAGCCATCAAACATACTGGGTGAACCTATCTTCCAGAAACTTGTCCAATCCCGTTTTAAACCCAGCTATGTTACTGGCCTTGACCACATCTTCTGTCAATAAATTCCACAACTTAATTGTGTGTTGAATTAAAACAATGCTTTAAATCTGCTACTTGTTTCATGGGGTGTCCCTTAGTTTTATAGTAATATTTACTTGTTCCACACCATCCTTCCCACTCTCTTTATCCATTTACATATCCCCATAAAATACAAACATATCCGCATAAGAATACAATACAAAAAAACCAAGGCAGTGATTATCCAGCTCCTCGGATAGTCAAAATTGCAGGATCACTGCCCATTGTAAACATTGAAACTTTCAAATGTTCCTATGAATAAATGGGTTGAGCTGTGTTTCTAAAAATTTCTCTGTATGTTCTCGTAGGTGGTATATGCAAATTTTCAAGTAGATCCATTAGGCCAATCCAAATTTATAATGATTTTAAGATTAATTGGTTCATGTCTTTTTTGCAAAGTCTTACAATTTTTTTGAGGCGATTGATAATCTTTCTCATTTGAGCAAGTTCTGCCTCATAAATTCACATGTACAATAGCCAGAGCAGTCCATCAATTGCTTAGAATGGACTGATAATCTTTGGTGAAGTATTAAAAGAGTTATTTAAGTTTGAAAAATCAGTTCTTGCAAGCTGCGCAGGCTGGGCAGGGAGAGCTCTCAGTTGTCTTTCTATGTGTGACAGTTACAATCTAATTTTATTAATATAAGTGTATGTAATTAATAAATTGGACTTGTAATATTTAAAGTAGTTCTATAACCTCAAGTTCTAATATGTGCTTGAAAAGACAGTTTAACACAGTGTATTAATTATGATGTTGAGGTGGCAAGCTGTTGAGTCTAAATATAAGTAATTATGGGAAGAATAAATAACTAATAATTGGAAGACTAAGTCTTTATTCAAACACAATGTAGAGAAGTATAAATATAAATGTAAGTTTATTAATGATTGAAATAGTAAATAAATAGTTATTGGATTAATTTGCATAAATAAGCATAATTTAATTTTCATGCTTTTTGGAGTAAATTTTGTCATAGTGCATATCATAAATAGTTGTGTTAATAACGTATTTTTTAAAATATAAGGTTTTTTAAAGAAATGATCCTGCATTTAACATTTTTGTAAATTGAAAGTTTTGTTGGTTAAATATAAAAAAGGGCTAAAAGCAGCAGCAATAAGATGGCAACTCTTTCAGGACAGCAGAGCTTTGTGACTATGACCACACAGCCCAAGAATGGTTGTGGTACCCTTTAGTACCACCTTCGGACAGTTTGATCCTCGTATGAAGACTATATGTTGGTCCAGTCCCTGTAATAGACCTCCATAGGAATTTGATTACTGACAGCAGTGTCCACCTGTATGAGGTAGAAGACATCCCCAACTCTCTGATGTGCTGGCCAGGAAAGATGAAAACTTTGAAAGACTAGTACTTTGTAAGCAAAGCTTACACAAAAAATAATCATTGTTAAAGCGGGGGGGGGGGGGGCAAGGGACATTTTATTTATGTTCTGCACCCTACAAATTCTAGTGCTCTCCCTGTGCCCTGGGGAGAAGCACTGGTTCCTGCTGCTGCCTCCCCCAAGGGAAGCACAGAAAGTGCCACTGATGAGCTGCAGGAAGCCAGCTTGGTAGAAGTCCCTGCTGCTTTCCTGAGCAGCAACAGCCATTGCCCACCCACAAAGCTGGAACATCTAAACGTTACCTGCCCAGAGCAGTTTTCCCATGTGTGCACATGCAACACACACACCTCCCTCCAGGTGGGTAATGTTTCATTTGTTTTCACCTTACGTGCCCTTCTCCCATGTCCACCCTAGCTTACAAGCCCCCCTCCCTCCCTTTTCAGTCAGGATTGTTCAGGGCCAGGCACATTGCTGGGTTTAGGAATAACACACACCAGCACCACCATCAGGGAGAGCAGGGGATGCAGGCTGAGGTAGCAGCAAGGAGGGGTTCCTGAGCTGTGACTGGAAACACAGGGGAGGGAAAGCCCCACTGAAGCCAGCCACCAGCCACTACACCAGGGCCAGGGTAATCACTTCATCTTCAAGTGGCTCCTCCCATTCCCACAACTGGGTTGCACATGCACACCCTCCCCTCATCGAACGTTCCTTAGCCGTATGCAAATATTTAACCATGTGACCTTTCCGCCTATATAAGGCACTCCCCCATTCATCTGTCAGTTCCTTCCAACCACTTTTGCTGCTGGTTAGACAACCTAGCCTTTCTGTAAATTTCTCTTTGTGAGACAGCCACAGACTAATTGGTTTTAAAAACATTACAGCTTCAAAGGAGAATACTAATGACAGGAGTGAGAGGCAATTGAGGCTAATGGCAATGAACCTAATATTAATGAAGGATCCACATAATGTGTGTGCAGGTCAGTGTCTCCTGACCGAAGGGAGGCATTATAGCCTCTATTTGAGAGGAGATCATGAGGCAAATGGATCCACTGCTGCTGTATCCCACCTCCCCCCCCCCCCCGCGTGTTTCCTGTGTCCTGGCCAGCACGGAGTACTGACTGGAGGATGGATGAAGAGCAGCTACTGCTGCTTCTGCCAGCTCACTCCCCCATCAGCTTCTCCTCACAGAGAGGAAAGAGAGACAGCAGCACAAACTGCCCCGTGAGGGCTCCTACCCACCTGACAAGCCTAATCCTCGCCCAGCAGAATCTGATCACTCTTTGAAGCGCTCGTCAGTGCCGAGGATACAGCCTATGGACTGACAGCGCCTGCCATCACTCCAGCTTGTTGCCTTCTGCCTCAAGTAAAAATCCTCCTTCTCTCAAGGCAAAACAGAAGGTTGCTACCTTGTAGACAACGTTCTTCAAGATGGCTCTAACTAGTCTCACAACTGGGTTGCGCATGCATGCCCTTCACTCGGACATTCTTTAGCCATATACAAATATTTTAACCCTGTGACCTCCCAGCCTATATAAGGCACTTCCCCTCTCAACTGTCAGTTCCTTCCAACCCTGAATTCCGTTGTGGGGCTGGATGGGTGGGTATTGTGAGAACAGTTGGAGCCATCTCAAAGAACCTTGTCTACAACATAGCAACCTTCTGTTCTTCTTCCAGTGGTTCCTCCCATTCTCACAAGCTGTTCAAAATGGAGGCAGGAGGAATTCCTTAAATTTACAATGTAATCCAGATTCTGAGACAGCCTGAAATAAACAATGCAGAGAGAAGGTTGTTATAAATGCAAACTAGCAAACTGCCTATATATTGTACAACATTGAGTGTTGCTGTTCCCAAGGACCTATGGTCTTGAGACTGCAGCTATAAAGCATGGTGCTTTATAAAGGTATGTTCTGAGACAAATTAGCTGGTTTACAGATGTCTATAGGAGGAACATTAGCACAAGTGCCAGGTACATCACTGGTGCTATATAACTATAATAATAATCAATAAATAATATTGGCCACAGAGGCACCCAGAGCTCTCACCAATTGAACTCAAATAGGGAAAACAGAATCATAATGGGAAAACCCATAAGTTCTGGTAATATCTCTGACTAGCCATTAAGAAACTGCTTGAGAGAATACCATCATGCCTAGATTTGGTTCTGAACAAGGAAGTAAAGAAACTCTGAATTTCCAAATGTAGTAGTTCCTCACCAGCAATAAGTAAAAGTATGCCTAGCATGTAGGGTATGGCTTGGTTTCTCCTCAATTGAACTCTGAGGCTTTGGATAAAAGTGTATAAAGTTATTTGCTGGTGAAGGTGAAAGTTTTGAGGACACCTTAGGTGTCTGTGAGATTACAACCTTGTCATCCTGAAATGTTCAATACGGTGGCAGTATGGCAATGGAGGAAAGCTCACTCACCCTATGCAAGGGAGCCGACTGCTAGCAAGAAAATTGACTTTAAGTTTAAGAGAATATGTCTATTGAGCTCAGCGGTGGCCCTAGGCTGAGGGTCGCTCCCCTGTCCCCGTGTCAGGCCCTGGGGCCTGAGGAGGTGGGGCAAGCAGGGACGCCAAGGCCAATACCCCACGAGAAACGGCGCCCGGAGCCTTCCCGTAGCGCCGCAAGTGCAACCGGCNTATAACCTGCCTAACTGAAATTGCTGGATTAAGTAATGTAATGTCCATCCAATGTTAACCCTGGGAACTCCTTGCTTCTGGCTAGGTTATGCCCTGGCTCCGCCTACCATATCCCTGGCTCTGCCTACTGTATCCCTGGCTCCGCCTACCGTATCCCTGGCTCCGCCTCTAGGCTAGGCCCAGCCCCTAGGCCCGCCAGCCCGGCCTTACAACCCCAGTGCCCCTCCAACATCAAAACCCACCAGCCGCCCCTGATTGATCTCACTGACTCTAAAGGAGGTGTTTTGGGAATTTCAACACCAGGTATAGATCCCAAACTGTTAAAATTGATCTACGAGATGGGTATAACTTTTTTAAACATACATGAATCATCTTATAGCAGTAAAGGAAAGATTTTGTCTACTCCTTCTAGGTTCAAAACAGCTGACAGAAGTACATAAATGGAAAGCTTTAATAGGCTTGTCCTGACTAACGATAACATATAATCTAAAACTGTATTGATTGGGTCATGATTACAGAAGGAGAATGCTCCACTAACCAATAAGTAAGACTTTACAATTTCATTCTATAAGATCTGATAGTGGACTGTTTACTGACACTATTTAGAACCTCCTGTAACTGTCCCGAAAAACTTAGAATAGCATACTTTGGCCAGATTTGGCACACTCTTTGGTTTAGTTCTATCACCTCTAAGTAAAGTAACCGGTGTTGTTTGAGACATTTTTTTTTCTTCTTTTTTTCTTTTTTAAAGATAGGTGGTAAATTCTCAACTGTTTTGGCCACGCAATACGCAATCCGTGTACCTGGCTTGAGGCCAGACTAGGGCAATTAAAATAGCTTTGGCCCACTCCAGTCTCAGCTTTTCCATCATCCTGGACAGCAGAGGGAAAAGGGGGGAAACATACAGGAGAACTCTTAACCATCCTATGTAGGAAGTATCCTCTAGGGAATGGAGATCATACCCTGATCATGTACAAGATCTTTGAAATTTTGTGTTTTCTTTGGATGCAAATTAATCTACTTGGGGGAGTCCCCCACCTACAAATGATGTTGTTATAAACTTGTGCGTACAGTTCCCACTCGTGATACTAAAGTGGGATTCTGTTCGGAGGATGTTGGTGTTAAGTTCAGAGGATGTCTGGTGTTGAGTTTTCTTGCTAGATGGACCACCAGTAAATAAATAGTCGTGTCCAGGGCTGAATACCCTATTTCTTGAGTTAATCCACTGAACTGTAAACAGTGGGTCTCTACCTGCCTGATTATATAAAGGCTGTGGTCAAATTATTAATTATTATTATTATTATTATAAGCATTTATATAGTGCCAGCAATGTACCGGGTGCTTTACAAAGAGGGCCGGCCTTACAATATGGGGGGCCCTATTCTGGCAGGCCTAGGGACGCTCCCCACCTCAGTCTGGGGGCAAGGCACTACCCGGACCTGGGCTCGGGGATGGGTGGAGGGGCACTCTGCCCTAGCCCAACCATTTTGGGATCACTTACCTGATTCACTGCCACTGCCAACCTGGGTCTCATGCTGGGTCAGCTCCCTGGGTCGGGCTCGGCACCTTGGGCCGCTGTGCTGCCCACTGCCACTAGGGAGCCTCTGCCTCTCCCTCACTTCCATTGGCCCCCTCCACTGCCTGGCTGTCTCAGTCAGGGGGAATGAGGGAGAGACACAGGCTCCACCTCACCCACATTTCTCCTGGCCGAGACGGACAGGGAATGGAGGGGGGGGGGACAGAGTGTGGGAGAGGTGGGGCCTCTGCTTCTCCCTCACTCTCGTTTGCCTCCTCTGCTGCCTGACTGTCTTGGCCAGGGGGAATGAGGGAAAGGCAGAGGCCCTGCTTCTCCCACATTTCCCCTGGACGAGACTGAAAGGCAGCAGAGGGGGGGCACGGAGTGTGGGAGAGGGGGGGCCTCTGCTTCTCCCTCACTCCCTCTTGCCCCCTCGGCGCTGTCTATCAGTCAGAGTTGAGTCAGACTCGGCCAGGGGGCCCCCGCGCTCAGGGTCCCCAGTTCCCGGCCACTGTCAGGCCTGGAGCTGGGAACCCCGGATGTGAGCCCCCCCCCCCCCGAAGCAGGCTCGGGGCGGCTGCCCCAAGCCACCCTGCAGTAAGGCTGGCCCTGACTGCTACACAGCAGGAGCTGAACACTATGAGAGCCCTTAGAATGGCTACAATCTCCGAGGTGTTTATGTGCAAGTGTCTCTCTTCATTGGTCCATAGATGGGTCACAGTTGTAGAAATAAATATGTGCTCCCCAACCCAAGCATCACAGGTTGCAGAAATGATTAGGCTGCAGTGGAAAGAAGGAAATATCCTTACAAATTAAACCGCTTATCTAAACGTATATCTCTATATATGAGAACAGTTCAGAAAAAGGATTTGTCAAGTTCCTTATCTGAATGTTAAGTACAGGATTATAGCTTGATAAACCACGCAGGAGTAGACACATATACAAGCAGTCATATGAGGTTTGACTCTTAATCAAAACCCTGAATCCTAAAATTCTATGTTACAATGTTTCTATTGTGTCGTCCTGTGTCTCTGCAGATGGGAGACCTGATCTTTCAAGTTAAGTAATCACTCAGGAGTGAACATCGCTCCTTGTATCAGAACTGATAGCTCCTATTCAACTTTTTTCTGATTAGGAGTGTCACAACGTTCTGTGTTTAATTAGGAGTGTGATTAGGAGTGTCACAACATTCTGTCAACACCGTTCTGCGTTTAACACAAACCTATTTAATGACTGTGTGAGCTGATGGCTATTTAGGCTGGGGATCAGCTACAATCAGCCAAACATCTAGGTATGTAAAATGATTAACACTGTTTTCTAATATAAGGTACTACAAGGCTTAACTTTGTAAATGACCAAGGGGCTGATGTCAAACTGAATTGCAAAGAAGCATATAGGTAATATAGATTTTTAACACAAAAACAAAAAGTATTTTCTATGTCAAGGGGAATGCAAATATGGAAGTGTGTGTCCCTCAAACGTATGAAAGCATACTGCTGTCTGCTTGCTAGGTAAGACTACGTACCACATAAAACCTTAGATATTGGACACACTTGTTGAGATTGTGTCAATATGGAGAGACATTGTATAATAACATCAACTTGAGGTTAACAGTGCCCTTAGCCTGAGAAAATTGTACCTGATCAGCACTGATTTTCTTTGCTGTCTGGGCAGGAGAAGAGTTTTTCTCCACTGAGCAAAGGATCTGTATTGAGCCCTGGAGTTTGCCCTGGAGTTTATTTTCATTATACAGTTTCGCATACAAATGTTTATCATGGTCATATATCTCTCTTCATTCTGAGCTGTTTGACACCAGACATGATTAGGAATGTGAACATAGGGAACTCACCTGAGGAGAATGCAAGATACATGTGTTTTCTATATGCTGGTTTTCACAAGCCTTGTTATGTGGACTGAATCTCTTAGAGAAGTAATAGAAGGACAAGACCATGTAAGAGTAGTATAAGTTAGATACCTTATGACAAAAAAATGATTGATGTCCCTTATCAAATGATAAGGCCGTTATTAATGACCCTTATCAAATGATAGCGGCCATTAATGACGACCATGATCATGTTGTATTAAAAAGTGGTTACGTCATGACATAGGTATGTTAATGTAAAACAGATGTTAGTAAGAAGGTTGCATTCGATGTTTTTTTAACTTTTAATGGAAATGAAAAAGGTTACGTCATGTTGAACTTTTTATGGATATGAAAATGTAAAAAACAGAGGTTGGTAACCACAAATAACTTTTATGAAAAACAGTGTATAAAGTAATAAAAAAGAGTGAAGTTTTAGGTTATTTAACAACAACAAAGCATTTCTTTAAGTTTTAAAAGAACTTTTTTATTTTATTTTAAAAAACAGAGTGAACTTTAATTTTTTTAAAAGTGTACAAAACGTTCTTTATAAAGTAATATTTTTTTAAAAAGAGGGATGAAAGCCCTAGACACGAGGTTTTAAAAAGCCTCCCTTACCTCTGGGAGATGTTGCTTCTTCGCCGTCTCTCTGGGAAATGGCGCCTTTCCCTTAGTTTTTTGGCTTGCTTTAGTAGGGGGCCAATCAGAAGGGGCTACGTCACAGGGGGGTGGGGTGTTTTGGAAGGAACGGCCAGCCAATCAGAGGCGAGTGACATCACAGTGGGTTGGTGCGCCAATCAAAAAGGAGAGCGCCATTTGAATTGAGCCAATCAGAAAACCCTCACGGTTTAAAAAGAGCCCCCTTTTTTAGAGGCGACTAAACTTAACTCAATGTTACTTTAAAAAATACAAGGAACAGGAATTTCCCAGGGCAGCAAAGCTTACGGAGCCTGGGGGGTTAGACACAACAGAGCAGCTGAAGTAAAAAAGGGAGTGAAAAACCTCTGGAAAAACCCAACTCCCATCCCCATTGCTAGGAGGCTGTAAGGTCCTAGGGCAGGGAAGCCCAGAAGTCTGGGTTAAAATAAAACAGAGCAGCTGAAGTAAAAAAAAGGGAATGAAAAATCTCAGGAAAACCACCTCCCACCCCCCTGTCAGGAGATTAAATGCTGTAAGGATGAGCAGTAAACTAGGGCTAGAAGAACTCAGCAGTTTAGAACAGAGTAGCTGAAGTTTAAAAAAAGATAGAATAACCTCTAGAAAACCATCCCCTATCCCCTTTTGTTAGAGGCTGCTAAACTTGACTCAATGTTACTTAAAAAAAAAATACATGGAACAGGAGTGTCCCAGGGCAGGGAAGCCCACAGAGCCTGGGGGTTAGAAAGAACTCAGCAGAACAGCTGAAGTAAAAAAGGGAGAGAAAAATCTCAGGAAAACCAACCATCCCCCATGCTAGGAGATTAAATGTTGGTCATTGCTTTGTTGCACCTCAGGGCAGCAAAGCCCAGAGACTCTGGGTTAAAAAGAACAGAGCAGCTGTCTGTGTGACAGGCAGGGATGCAGTCATAAGGCTTTCAATACTATTATTTGCATCCTAGGGCAGGGGAGACCCGAGAGTCAGGGTTAGAAAGAACTCTGTGACACAGGCAGAGAGAGAGAGAGAGAGTGACTCTGGAAAATCAGTCCCATCTCCCCTGTCAGGAGACCAAATGGTGTAAGGAACAGCAGCATTCTAGGACTGAAGAACAGAGATGCAGGCTGTGTGACAGGCTGGGAGAGAGAAAAGTAGCTTACCGGCTCTGGAAACCAGACCCCGAGCAGAGCAGTTTCTTTGGAGAAAATGAATAGAAAAAAATGTTCCCACCTCGGGGGGGTGGGGGGGAACCATTTCCCTGTAGTCAGAGGCAATGCCTAGCCATACCTGTCCATGGCAGGCACAGGAATTTGATGGGGGCCCCTGCTGTAAAAAACACCAGATGTGTTAAAGTTACAGTAAAAAACAGGGATGTATAAAAGTTTAGACCTGCGGTACTTAAAAAAGTGAAAAAGCTCATAAAAATATTTATTAAATGTAAATAAGAAACACAATCCCAAAATGCAAATTTGTATTCAAAAGCATGAATTCCTTTTAAAAATGGAGATGTATTTTAAAAATGAGGCAATACTACCATCTTGTGGCTAGTTTTATGTTTGCAAGTTATGAAAAATAATATTGGATTTATCAAAAATGTAGGTATCTAGGAGGCTGAGCTAATTTACATAGAGGGGTGCTATATAAGAGGGGGTGCAGACAAAGGACTTCATCTCATCTTCACAGACAGCAAAAACTTGAAAAGATGGCTCATGTGAGTAAAGTAAAACTGTGAGTAAAACTTGGGAACTGATGTAAAGTCCTTTTTCAAAGCAATGTGGTTTAAAAAGGGGTTGTTAATTTTTAAAAGGCTCTGTAAAAGTCAGAGGGAGCTAGAAGGCTGGGTTTTCAATGCATGTGTTAATAAGTTAGATGGGAAGGGAGAGCTGATGTTCTAAGCAGCAGGTGTGTCAAAGTTGCATTTGGAATGCTAATGCAGAGAGCAGCTAGATTTCAATGTGTGTGCTTGAATGCAGGGAGAGGGGTAGGGATTGGGGACAGCCCCTGCTTTTAGGCAGAACTAGATTTCAATGTGTGTGCTTGAATGCTGATGGGGAATGCAGGGAGAGGGGGTAGGGATCAGGGATGTGGAGGGGGTGATTGGGGACAGCCCCTTGCTTTTAGGCAGAGCCTGGAAGCAGTTTGAGCTTTAAGAATGGTGGTCTTTATGTTAATGGCATTTAATTTTGATATCATGTTAGGCCAGCATCGATTTGACAGACGCTGAGATAGTGGAAGAGCTCAACAATCCGATGGGTGAAACTGAAGATGCTAAGGGTAAATAAGACTCACCAGGTGGGGGCGGAATACATTAAAAACACGGGAAGTCGTATTTAAAAGACGAATTATGGTATCCAGGGGTCAAGAGTCTCCCGAGCTTAAGCTCCGTAGAAGAGCTAGGGATATCGTTCAGCATTAATTTCATGTTGGGATATTTTTATTATGCCCATTGCTGTATGGGTTGTATAAAGCCATTGGTATATTTGAATATTTTATACAAGGTTGGATGATTTTGATCCATTCTGAATTGTGATTTAAAGCTTTGATAAGTTTAGTCTAGAAGATATATAACACTAATTTAAATTCAATTGTAAAACATGTCTGTTTAGATTCAGATGAGAACAGCAGGCAGTTCGGAATTTTTATTTGGATTGGGTTTGGTGTTTGATTTTTACTTTGTGGACTCGTTGTACAGTGCATATTTTGTTTGACATGTTGTCACAACAATAAACTTTATATTGATTGATTATTGGTAGGTGACCTCTTTTTGAAACTTAGACATATTCTTGTGACTCTAGACAATGCAAGGTATATCAAATAACTTTCAGATCATGACCCCATCCACAGATGCCACTTGGGTGGGTGTCTCAACTCATAGTTTGGGAACCTCTGTTGCTCAGTGATTCTAGCATCAATCCTGTAAGATCTTGTTGAAGTAGAGTTTATCTTGAGTTAGGATCAATTACTGATAATATGATCTTTGACAAATTCATGGTCAATGTACCCTATTGAATTGCATTATATCTTTATCCTCTTCATTGCTAGGTGGCAGTGGGTGTAGGTAAGCTACTATCCATACAAGGCCACTACAAACTATGCTTTGGTGCAATTGACTAGTACATGAATGATTTAAGATGCATCAATAAGTATAAAATTGACCATCCTTCCAAGAAGCCAGTTTCTGGGACAGAGGCATCTCACCTCATATTCTTGTTGAAGACTTTAATGGGAACATCTCAAGTCAAGTAACAGGGGGTTCCTCTTGCCATAACCCCTTGGAGGGGATAGATTAAACTGAAGTGCTGTATGTTCAACATTTTGTCTTGACACAAAGGATAAACTATACTGACACTTGCTGTCAAGGAGAAGCAGCCATAATTTCTTTATATAGTAATATTTATTTTTAGTCAATTTTGTATTAGTATATAACTTTTTTAAAGTTTTATACCTGGTTGTGAATCTTTAAATAAAATAAAAATTACTTGTTAATAAATAAAAATATTGTTCACTTTTCTTTTTCCAATACATCCAACAATGCAAATTTGTGTATGAATATATATATATGTGTTTGTGTGTGTGTATATATCTATATCTATATCTATATTTAAGTGTTTGGATTGTTTTAAATTGTATTTTGTTGTTGGAAGCCGCCCCGAGCTGTCTTCAGGAGGGGCGGGGTAAAAACTTTAGACACACACACACACACACACACACACACACACACACACACACATATACTTCTGTACATCCACCCTCCTGAAGACAGCTCGGGGCGGCTTCCAACAACAAAATACAATTTAAAACAATCCAAACACTTAAATATAGATACAGATATAGACGCGCGCACACACACACACACACACACACATTATATAGATAGATAGATAGATAATGTGTGTGTGTGTGTGTGTGTGTCCATATCTATATCTATCTATATCTATATGTGTGTGTCTGTGTGTGTGTGTGTCTAAAGAAATATATATGTATGTATATTGTATATATACACATCTATACATGCACATATATAAACATGCACATACATCATATATATATGCAGAGGAGTAAAGATATGTATGTGTATGCCTCTGCATACACATATGCATAGGCATACACATATGCACACACACACACACACACACATACTCAGGCCACACACATATTTATCCGACCGACACTCATGGAGGTTGGCTCGGCAACTGCATGGCCTGGGTGTATGGTCTGGAATCCATGGATGGTTGCAGAGGGATCAGGGTGGATGTGTGGCCTGGTGGAGGGGTGCACTGCAGAGGGAAACTATGCATCCATAGATGGGATGGGAACTATGCATTTGAATAAAAAAATGGGCATACCACTCAAATATGCATTATTCAACCTACCATTTGTGGATTAGCCAGTGGGTGTTTTCAGACGTTACGAGATCACGCTCAACCACAGCGAACCACGCTCAACCCCGCAGCGGGGCGAAAGAGCCCTGAACGTCTGTTCGGCGCGCGCCAGATGTTCACCACGCTCAATACCCGTGCGGGGTCAATTTCAATCACGCTTCCTGGGCTCCCAGCACCAATTTCCGTGGACGTGTGGTCAATGAGATCCCCATCCGTGATCAACCAAAAGTAACGTCTGGACGCCAAACACTGCCCGGGATCAAAGGAAATGATTCCCAGGCGTGGGCAATGCACGTAACGGTGCTGCCAGGCAACTGGCATCAACACACTCACCGGAGGGAGATTTAAAGGGGAAAAAGTGGCTGGTTAACTTGGTGGGATGGAGCAAGGAGGGAGGAGGAGGAAGAGAGTGGTGGCGGAGGAGAGAGCGAGGGGTGAGGAGGAGGGGGAGGCGGGGGAGGCAGGGGCACTGGCGGTGGC
>QEPC01006951.1:3148393-3206910 GCA_003113815.1 Sphenodon punctatus
TTGCTCAGCTCACTTCTTCTAGACTGAGGAATTGCGGAATGAGGATTGTAAGAAACTCTTCTGCATGGACTTCATTCACAGTATCACACTTCATTCCTTCAACTTTCAGAGCCCGTCCTATGATGTAAAAAATGACTTGGTCAGCCAATACACAGGTCACTTTAAAATCCCAACATGAGTTTTGGTCAAAAAACTTTACTTTGGAGAACAATTTACATTTACATAAAAGATCAATTTGGCATATAATAAAAACACCGTTCCTTGTCCCAACCAGAACATGCTGTCCATGTAAGTATGTATTGAGAAGAATGAGCAGTTACTGTGGTACAGAGAGACACACACAGCACCAGCAGTCAGCGTGACAGCATGACAGCACAGCGCAGCAGCGGCTGCATACATAGTCATACTCCCTTCGCGGAACCGCGAGAAACGCTCATGACTGTGTCTCATATATTAAATTGGCGGAACGCGGGAAAAGACCGATGATTTTATACGACAACGGTAACGATCAGCAAATCGGTGAAACACATACATGCCGCATCTGCGGATTCTTGTAGCGGAAGAATCGCAAAATCGCGGGGTACTGGGCGGAATTCTGCGAGGCGCAACGTGGGATGCCGAGGTTTAGGAATGGAATTGCGGTGCGGTAACAGCTGTTGCCGCATCAGCCCTAGTATCCACTGTGGTGAATCGGGACCACATAACGTCTGAAATCACCCTTAGTTTTGCTGTATGACTTTGTTGTATCAATAAATTTTCAATTAAAAAAACAAACAAAAAAACCCCCACCACACTATATCATTTGTAGGTGGGGACACCCCCCAGTAGATTTATTTGCATCCAAACAAAACACAAATTTTCAAAGATCTTGTACAGGAGCAGAGCACGATTCACATTCCCTAAGGGATGCATTCTATATAGTATGGTTAAGAATTGTCCTGTATGTTCCCCCCCCATTTCCTCTGCTGTCCAGGATGATGGAAAAGCTGAGAGTAGTTTGGCCCAAAGCTTTTTTAATTACCCCAGTCTGGCCTCCTCAATCCAGGTACATGGATTGCGTGGCCAACACAGTTGAGAATTTACCAGCTATTTAAAGAAGATATTTTTGTTTTGCCTCAAGCACATTTCTTCACCCAGAGGTGATTGAACTAACCCAGAATGTGTGCTAAATCTGGACAAAGTAAACTTTTCTAAGTATCTCAGAATAGGTACAGGAGGTTCCACATAGTGACACTGAACAATCCACTATCAGATCTTATAGAATGAAGTGGTCAAGTCTTACATATTGTTTAGAAGAGCAATCTCTTCTGTAACTCATTACTCAATCAATACAGTTTTTAGATTATATGTTATTAGTCAGGACAGGCCTGTCCATGTTTTCCATTTGTGTACATCTGTCAGCTATTTTGAGATTTTGAACCTAGAAGGAATAGACAAAATCCTTTCCTTTCCTGTTGTAAGATGCTTCATGAAGGGGTTTAAAAAGTTTTTCCCATCTCATAGATACATAGATATATATGCTGATGACACTCAACTCTATCTCTCTACTCCCTCTGTTCAAGCTCGTCTCATCAACTGTCTCTCTGACATCTCTACCTGGATGTCTCAACGTCAACTCAAACTCAACATGGCTAAAACTGAACTCCTTATCTTCCCCCCTCATCCTTCCTCGCCTTCCTCACTGTCAATAACTATTGATGGAGTCACCATCCTGCCTGTCCCCCAAGCCCGTAGCCTAGGCTTCATCTTTGACTCAGCCCTTTCTTTTAAACCCTACGTTGACTCTGTTGCTAAATCCTGTCGCTTCTCCCTCCATAACATTGCTAAGATTCGCCCTTTTCTCTCTGTCTCGTCTGCCAAAACTCTTGTTCATGCTCTGGTCATCTCTCGCCTCGATTACTGTAACCTCCTTCTCACTGGCCTTCCCCGGTCTCACCTTTCTCCCCTCATCTCTGTCCAAAACTCTGCTGCCAGGGTCATCTACCTCGCCAGTCACTTCGACCATGTGCAGCCCCTCCTATCTTCGCTTCACTGGCTTCCCCTTCCTGAACGAATCCTGCACAAGCTCCTAGTCTCACCTATAAAGCTCTTCACAACCTTGCTCCCCCCTACCTCTCTGCACTTATCACCCTCCATACTCCAGCCCGTGAACTTCGCTCCTCCTCTGTCCCTTCTCTCACCCTTCCACGCCTTCCCTGCTCCCCAAGCGCCTTCGTCCCTTCTCACTTGCTGCCCCCCATGCCTGGAACTCCCTCCCTGTCCACATCCACCTTTCCCCCTCCCTTCATACCTTCAAATCTCTCCTTAAAACTCACCTCTTTCGCTCTGCTCTGTCTGACTCTTCATCCTGCTGAGCCACTATACCTATACCTATGATCGGTTTACCCTTATCCTTGCAACATGGACCTGCCTGCTGTCATTCTCATCGTAACCAAGCCAAGTACGTGCACTTGAGACCTCACATCTTCATGAATGTTAGACCCCTTGTCTCTCCCTCTGTTCCCCTTCCTAAGTCTCTCCCCAGCTCCTGTCTCTCAGATTGTAAGCCCTAGGGGCAGGGACCGTGTCTATTTTATTACTTTGTAAAGTGCCAGGTACACTGTTGGCGCTATATAAATGTTTGTTGATAATAATAATAATAATAATAATAATTTTAGAAGTTTGGGATATAAATCTGGTTTTGAAATCCCTAACACCCCCCCTTTTGAGTCACTGAGCTCAGTAGACCTATTCTCTTGACCTTTACGTTAATTGTTTTTATAGCAGTCACCACTCCCTTACTTAGGGTGAGCAAGCTTTCCTTCATTGTCATACTACCATCATATTGAAGATTCCAGGATGACAAAGTGGTAACCTCTCAGCCCCTCTCCTCTACCTCTATCTCTATCAGAGTTCCTTCAGTTTCTTATTTAAAACCAACTCTGGAAATGATGGTATTTTCCTCAAACGATTTCTAAATGTCTAGTCAGACGTCTTACCAGATCTTAGTGGTTTTCCCACCATGATCCTCCTTTCCATATTTGAGTTCATTTGGTGAAAGTTCTGGGTGCCTCTGTTGCTGATTTTATTATTAATATTTTATTTATATAGTGCTAGTGATATACCTGGCACTTTTGCTAATGTTCCTCCTATAGACATTTGTAAATCAGCTAATTTGTCTCAGAACATATGCTTATGAAGCACTATGCTTTATAGCTGCAATCTTAAGACCATAGGTTCTTGAGAACAGCAACACTCAATGCTGTAAAATATATAGGCAGTTTGCTACTTTGTACTTATAATAAGCTTCTCTCTGCATTGTTTATTTCAGGCTGTCTTAGAACCTGGATTACATTGTAAATTTAAGGAATTCCTCCCGCCTCCATTATTAACAGCTTGTGAGAATGGGAGGAGCCACTCGAAGACGAACAGAAGGTTGCTACCTTGTAAACAAGGTTCTTCGAGATACCATTAAACATTCTCACAACACCCATTCAACCCCACTAGGGAAATCGGAGTTGGAAGGAACTGACAGTTGAGAGGGGGAATGCCTTATATAGGCTGGAAAGTCACAGGTTTAAAATATTTGCTTATGGCAAGGGAAGTCCGACGAGTGAAGGGTGCGCATGCGCAACCGATTTGTGAGAACGTTTGGAGCCATCTCAAGGAACCTTGTTTACAAGGTGGCAACCTTCTGTTCTACTGAAAGGAGGAGGAGCAACAAGGATCAGAAGAGAACTGAGCCTGTAGGCTGTAACCTGCAGGAACTGCGAGCGAGGCGGAAGGCGGAAGTGGTCTCATGGCTGAAGCACAGCCTGGCCAGGGCTCGGGTTTAGGTAGGACCCAAGGGAAGCCGAGTTGTCTGGGAGTAAAGCGCGATGTGGATGGTCAAAAAGGATTCTGGGGGGAGTGCAGTTGTCTGGTAGCGGGGTGTGCTGCAGCCTGGACTTCAGTAGGAGCTGGGATGGGGAGTGGGGCTGACTGGGAGTGGAGCATGCCCTGGCGGGGCTTTGGAAGAGCTACGGTGACGGCTGCTGGGACTCAGATCCACCACTTGCAGGCGGTCTGAGCCTTGCTACTGTTTCTGTGGGGGAAACAAGTGACATGAAATGTCTCTTGGAAACAATGGCAATAACACGAATGCGGCGGGTTTGGAATGCGGGGAGGGGGAGAAGGCCAATGTGGAAAAATGAGGAGGAAGCTAAGTGGACAGGGTGAAATGGCAACGAGGAGACAGACCACCAGGGCAAGTGGAATGAGGCCACAGGGAATGGCTGAAATGATGTGGGATTGGATGGAATGGTGGGGCTGCTGTGGCAGCAAGAATGGCGGGGATATGTGTGAGTGGAATGACAAAAAGGAGGCTATTGAGGGCAGCTTAAGTAACGGTGGACTATGTGGAATGGCAGGATGGAGGCCACCAGGAGCAGCTGGAATGATGAGGATTGTGGGTGCTTGTCCATGTTACCGCTCCTGGGGAAAACCAAAAGAAAACTAACTCCCAGTGGGGAAAGTAACATGAGGCTTTGAACATGGGGGCGTGGTTAAAAGCATCATTTGATGCGTCTCCCATTTTCAATCAAGAAAGAGAGGGTGCAGAATCCTACACTGCTTTTTGTGATTGAAAACAACGGGAGATATGTTAAATGACACTTTTAACCACACACCCACGTTCAAAGCTTCATGTTACTTTCCCTGGTGCGAGTTTGCTTTCTGGTAGTTTTCCCAGCGTGGTAACATGGGCAAGCAGCCTGAGTGGAATGTTGGGCAGTGAGGAGCTGCTAGAACTAAGAGGTGCTATGTGGAGTGATAGGGAATAGAGCTGGAATGATGGAGATGGCAGGAGCTTCTTGAATGTTGAGGGAATGGGTAGAGTGACAGGGAGGAGGCTGCCTTGAGCAGTTGAAATGACAGGAACTAGGTGGAATGACAACGAAGAAGCTGCCATGAATGGGTAAAAATGATGGGGAGGAGGCTGCCCAGAGCAGCTGGAATGATAAGGGACTGGTTGAAATGATGAAGAGTTGACCCAGAGTGAATGAAATGATGGGTAGGTGGAATGAAGGATAGCAGTAGCTGTGAGTGGCTGGAATGAGGGGGATTGGTTGGCATGGCAAGAAGGAATGATGAGGGATTAAGTAGAATGACAGGGCGGAGGTTGCCTGGAGTTGCTGGAATGATGAGGGGCTCTGTGGGATGACAAGAAGGAGGTGGCTGGAATGACGGGGGCCTGGGTGGAATGATACGCCGGAGACTGCTAACTCTGACATGCCTCATTATGCCTTTGTCATTCCGCAAACTCCCTTGTTGTGAAACCCATTTACTATTACCCACTCCTTCTAATTTAAAGCATTCTCCTTAATACCCTGATCACTTGTCATTCTTCCAATCACTTGTCATTCCTGATCTCTCCATCCCATTCTTCCTTGTAATTTCAGTAACATCCCCTGTCCTTCAACATATTCTCTGCCATCCCCGTTGTTCCACCAGGTCTTCTTTACTAGTCCTTACCAAAGGGGCTTTTGTGTGGCATTCCATGCACCCTGCACAACAGCCTCCTTGATATTAAACCTAATCCTCTACTACCTTGTCTCCTTCCAAGTCCCCAGTTACCATAATCCATCCAGACCCATGTCATTCCACCCATTACTCATTCCCCTCTTAGTCATTTTACCCAGTGCCTTGTTATTCCACAGCATCACCATCATCAGTTCACCTTTACCCTTGCACCATCTCCCCATCATCTCTTCCTTGTCATTCCAGTCATTTGACATGCCCCCCTTCTTATCATTCCAGCTCACATTTAACTCTTCTCCTATAGGTTGCTGATTGGCTTTCTGTCCGCTTCTTGTGGCCTTCTCCTTGCCATTCCATTAAAACAGTTGTCATTACTCCTGATTCTTAAAGTCTCCTCCCTGTCATTTTGCACAGTCCCTATCCATACCACTGAGTTCCAGTGGGTTCAGGACATTCCACCGAGCCCTCATCATTTCAGCCATTCCTGGTGACCTTCTCCCTAGTTCCTTGCAGTACCATCAGCTTCCAACTGTCCCCTCCCCATCATTCCACCCAGCTCCCTTGTTCTTCCAACCACTCTCATTGGCCTCCCTCCTGTTATTCCACACAGTTTTCTGGTTCATGCCACCCCAGTGGTCTGTTCCCTATTATTCCACCCAGGCCCTTGTCATTCCAGCTGTGCCTGGCAACCATCTCCCTGTCACTCTACCTAGACTTGTATCATTTCAGATGATCTGAGTGATCTTGTCCTTGTCATTCCACTCATCCCTCATCATTCCATCCACTCCCACTTGCCTTGTCCTTGTCCTTCCACCCAGTTCCCTGTAATTCCAACTGCTCTCAGAAGCCCCTTCTCATTCCAACAACTTCTGTCATTGCAGCTGCCCCTTGGCGCCTCCTTCCTGTTAGTCAACTTAGACCACCATCATTCCAACTGCTCCCAATGACCACTTATGTCATTCCACCCACTTCCTGTCATTCCAACTGCTCCTTGTAATTTCTCTGTCATTCCATCACATCCCCTGCATCATTCCAGCTTCTCTAGGGGACCTCTTTCCTGTCATCCGCTGCGTCCCAAATATTTCCTGCCATTCCCATGGCCTCCTCCCCAACATTTCACCCAATCCCTGTCATTCCAGGTGTCCCCAGCAGCTTCCACCACATAATGCAATCCAGTTATCACTCCAACCACTCCCACCAGCTTCGTTCCACCCTTACCATGGTCATTCCATGTGCTCCTGGCAGCCTCCTACTTGTTTAATTAATTTTCCTCCTTCCCAAGTGCCCCCCTCCTGGTCATTCCACCCGTACACTTGTCACTTCAGCTGCTCCCAACTGTTCCTCCTGGTCATTCCACACATACCCCTTGTGTTCCAGCCACTGCTGACATGCTCCTCTCTGTTATCCACCTAGTTCCCCATCATTTCTGCTGCTCTGGGCATCCTCTCTGTCACCACTTCTGTCCTTTATCCAACCTCCCGCCCACATCATTTCATCTGCTCAAGGATACCACCTCCATGTTATTCCAGCCACACCAAAAGCCTCTCCTTCATCATTCCACCCAGCCCATGGTAAACTCCTGGTAAAAGTGCAAAGAAGCTTTAACAAGATGTTTATATCTTGCAACATTAAAGCTTTGGAACAAATTATAGATTTGAAAGGCACTTTGAAGGTCCTATTTGCTTCATTGGAACTTGTGCTGATGCTGAATTGTACCTGTGCTAACCAGTGGGAGGATCACATCCTGAATATTCAAAAACATGAGTTAGGCCTCTTCCCTATCATCTAAGAACATAAGTAGTATCATACGGGTCAGACCAATGGTCCATTGAGCCCAGCACCTGTCCTGACAGTGGCCAATTTCAGTTGCTTGGAAGTCTGTACTCAATAGGTCATAATGGGGTGATCCGTTCGCTTTTGTTCACTCCTAACAGTAAGAGGTTACATTCCCCGAAACCTACCTGGGTAATAGCTGATAGGTCCACCACTATCCCCCAGAAACTTGTCCAATCCTTTTTTAAAAACCCAGCTATGCTACTGGCCTTGACCACATCTTCTGGCAACTATTTCCACAACTTAATTGTGTGTTGAGTGAACAAAAAATCCTTTTGTTCTAAATCTGCTACTTGTTAGTTTCGTGAGATGTCCCTTAGTTCTTCTACTATTTGACAGGGTAAATAACCATTCCCTGTTTACTTGTTCCACATCACTCATGATTTTATAAATTTCTATCCAGAGTTGATAAAAATCAATGAAATTGGATTTTTGAAATTGGATTTTTTTATTAAGATGCTTTTAAAAAAAATAAACCTATATAAAGAAAAATTTAATTTAAGATACGTTAAAGCTCAAAGATCTATCATAATGGAATAGGAATTATAACTTCTAATTATATATTATTTGAGAGACTATAGTCATGTAACCTTTTTAGAAAAACTTTATAAATGGGTCACAACAGGCATGGACTATTCTAGGGGCCCAATTTTATGGGGTTCCCAAAGACTCCCCTGTAGTAAAGATTAAAGAGAGCCACTCTACCCACTGGGACCCAGTGCTCGGTCTAGAAGATCCCATTAAGCATCTCTGATGGTTTTACTCTCAGTTCTCAAACTGTGGCTTTGTGTCTCTCCAGAGACTTGTTAATGGCAGTATATGGAGATGAAGAGATGACACACTTGATTACTTAACCATCAACCCTATTGTCTCACTCTCTGCAGCTTTGTGTACCTGGAATTAAATCCTTAACTCTCTCTCAAAATACAAAATGTCAGTGTGTTGAATGAATAGATCAGGGGTTCTCAATCTTTTGTATAAATATGCATAAATTGCCATATTCAACTTAATTAATCAATTCCACACCCTAATTTGACCCTGCTTTAATTTAGTTCAGTTCACTCACTCCACTTACAGTAGTGGCTTATATGACTGGAGGCCTCACAGTGTGGAAGGACCTGGGGCAACCCTGGCATGGCCACAGCGATATAAGTGGTGGCATCCCCAGGTGGGCTTCAGCTGGAGTAGGCAGACCTCCCCCAGCAGGGGCAGCAATGATGGCAGAGCAGCAAGAGCCCTGGTTAGGCACTAAGTCCTAGTGCCAGGTGGTGGGTGGGCTCCAGCTGCGGTGGGTAGGGTCAAAGCTCTGCTCTCTCAACAATGGGGAAGCAGGGGAAGCAATGACAGTGGTGCAGCAGGGACACAAGGCAGGATCCAGCTTTGGCAAGCAAGTTCAGTACTGGCTCTAGACTCTGTTCCCCCAGCATGGCATGAGTCAGTGGCAGCAGGGCATCAGAGACTGTAGTGGTAGCAGGCAATGTTGCGAGTCCTGAGCTCCAAGCTTAGCAAGGTACAGCACTGGTGACTTGCTCCCTTGTGACTTCCAGAGGTGGCCTTCTGGGTAGGAAGAAGCCCTGTTCTTCCACACTGTTCCTTTGCTGCTTGAAGTGGCCAAGAGACAGCATGAAGGGATGGAGTTTGTTACCAGGCTTCCTAATTACTCATTCAGAAGGCTCATTATTTCTTTGAGTTTCCTTGCTATTGTGTATGCTTATGTGACAACATGATTGTGTGCTGTTTGTGCAAACTGTGCCTCCCTATGTGGATGTCCCTCCTTATGCCCTTTTTTGGCTGGTCGGGCTGATGTCTGAGGTTATGACACATACACACCCACACATACAATATTTGTGATCCTGGGAATGCTAGCAAGGGAAGACAACACCTAGCTGCTTCCTTTAGGCTGGGTTCAGAATCCTCACTCTGTAACCCTTTTGTGCCCCTGGCTCAGCGTCCCACGACCAAATGCCACTCTGCTAATCCGCAGGGATCACAGCATTTCCCAGATGTTACCCTTGATAGCTTCAGTTTCATGTAGAAGGCACACACACAGAGTTATCCCCTCTTCAGGCAATCCCCAACTCCCCCTCCCTTGGGCAGAAGGCTGATTCCTGGAAATATTAGTAGTCCTTTTGAATGAGTATTTTAAGCAAGCTGTAATCTGAAGGATCTTTGTCTTAGGTAATGGAGCGTTGTTACAAAGAAAACTGAGGAGAAGCGTAGAAGGTAAAAGAGCAGAGCAGTCAGGAGTTATTCTAATACTAAGATATTTATTTAAAAGGCACACTAAAAACAATACGATTATGGGGAATACAAGTCAATAACTCATAACCACTTATGTCAATGTAGCTTGTGTTAAATCTAGTAAGGGATTGGATATAAAAGAGAGAGAGAGTGAGAAAGAGAGAGAGACGGGATTTCACCCTTCCCGGCATGAGGCCAAATAGAAAAAGGGCTCTGTATCCTCCACAATTCAGTTAGCAAAATAATCCCAGAAGAGCAAAGCGTAGAGTCACAGCCAGAAGTGAGATAGGTGGGAGCACAGCAGCAACCACTTCTAGTATGTGCAGATCTTGACCTTTCTCTCCACCAGGAGACTTAGCAGGGGCTTTATAGACCGAGGAGTACAGGTGCGGACATGACTGAGTCAAATACTGTGTTTCCAGGTTTCAGTAACTACAATAATGGGGGATACAAGTAGAGTTATACAGGGTCAAATGTTTGTTTACAGTTATCCGTAGGACCAGGAATTCATGTAGTAGGGGGTGTTTGCAGGAGCTTATTGTCTCAATGCAGCTAGGCGGGTGTTCAACTTTAGGTGGGCTGAATTGTGATTTATTTGCTCAACTGTGGCTGGGTAGGATTTCATTAACATTTGAGGCATAGATGTCCCAGGATGCTTTATTCTTTACTTAATCAATCCCATCATTCACTGGGTCCTGGATTTTCCCCATCTGGTTGACTCCCCCTTCCTCTCTGCATTCCCTGCTTTTGGCTTTGCATCTCCTATGCAGATGGGGGTGCCTTTTAGTCAGATGATCAAGTGAGGCATTAAGGCAGGGATCAAGGCGTTTTTAGAGACCCTTCAGCTTTGTGACTCCCCACTGGGATGAGTCACTGCCTTAGCTTTGCAGGCTGTGGAGGAGCGAAAATCTGCTTGTATTACTGCACTTGAAGTTCCTTTTGTGGCCTCCGTAGAGTTTTGGGGAGAACTAAGCATGGGCCCAACAAACTTATTTTCTCCACAGAGAGCCACTGGCCCTGAAGGAGTATTGCATTAGGCAATAGTAATTGCCTAATGCAGCCGAGCTGAGAGCTGCCGCAAATTCATAGCCTGGCAGGAAATAGAGGGGATACATCCCCCTGAACTTTCAGAGCAGTGGGAATATGAATGTCCCAAACTCCCCTCCCCCTTGGTGACTTTTGAGCCGTGGCTTCCAGGACTTGGCCACCTATGCCTAGGTGAAGCACTGACTTAGACCACATTTGCACCTTCAGTGGCGGGCTAGTGCCCGCATATTTTGGCTTTGGGAGAGAATCCGGAAGCTGAAATATGTGCTTGGTTTGGCCAGTGTGAAAGCCCTCCCCTCCACCCCTCCGTGTGGCTTTGCTGGCAGTCACCTGGAAAAGTATTTTCCGTGGGGGTGGGCTTTCACACCAGCCAAACCCTGCGCATATTTCGGCTTCTGAATTCTCTCCCAGAGCCAAAATATGCGAGAACCAGCCCACCACTGAAGGTGTGAATGTGATCTAAGTCAGTGCTTCACCTAGGCATAGGTGGCATGGGGGGCACTTGAGGTGGGGGGGAATAGCTCTAATTGAATAGTTTAATTTGCAAAACAAAACATTTTGAGGCGAGGAGATGTCTCACTGAGCCTTTAGAAAGAAGAAGGAAACACCCTTAGGGTAGAGCTGGGGGTCCCTCCCTGATGAAAAAGACAAAGGCAAAGTTTGCCTTACTAACAACAGGGTGTTAAGGGTAATCCTCCACCCACTGAAGTCAGTAGCCTAGTTCACATTGACTTTAATTAGTGAAGAACTGTTTCAAAGTTCTCCTGAGCACTACTGACAGCTGGCTTGGGCAGCACTTTCACGCATTGCCTGAACGCTTTGGTGCGCCTGAGCACCAGGTTGAAAATCCCTGGAATAGAGGATGTTGGATGGAGTGGATCTGGGCGAGGAGGAGTCTGGTGATGCATGCAAGGAAGGGGCAGTAGAAACAAAAGAGAAACGTTTTGAGCAGAATACTCAAGAAGTCTTTGAAGGATATGTTTTTGAGTATAGCCTCTCTGTTGATTTGAGATCTGGTGAGGGAACGGGAATGGTAGAAGGGAAAACCTGTCATGGCAGCAGGCCATAAAAAAGACCCTGTTTGGACATATTCACTGAAGTGAATTGGAGATGGTTCCCACCCCCACCCATGACTTCACAAGTATCTGCATCAGTTAGCTTTGGTAAATAAAATAACCAAATCATAATTCAGTTTTCTAATGTAGCTGCAAAATTAATCTGAAAAAATAGCAAAATAAATCTCTGCTTTAAATGTATGGCGTGTACCTTCTAAAAATGAAACCTTACATCCAGCTCTTAGTTGTGAATAATATATATTACAGTTATATTAAACAACAAGAATGCACTTTTTGTGGGAAATTGTGATTAAATCGAGGCTTCCTGACCAGTGATTTAAATAATGATTTAAATGAACTTGATTTAAATCAAATTCATCCTACTTCTGTCATATCCCATCTCAGTCATCTCTTCTCAAAACCATTTGAGGTGCTTTTAATTTGCCTAATGGTTTCTGCCCACTTTTCTTGCACACTTTTAAATCATGTTTTCAAACTTTTCTCCTCAACCATGAGAACAAGAAACTGATTAAGTGCAAGCTTTAGCTTTCATATTTGAACAAGTCATTGCAAGATTTCAGGCTTCTAAACACCCCTAAGTTGGATTGTTTAGATACTGTGAAAATTGGCAGTTTTGCATATAGGATCCCTCCTCAAAACGGTTTGTAGTCTAAGGCAGGTATGGTGGGCAATAATGGACATCAGTGGCACTGCCCCTCTAGCCCCCAAAGGATCCCCCAAATCTATTTCCTGCAGCAGTTTTAGGATTGGCTGTCGGGCTAGAGCTTGGAGCAGCAGTGCATACTGAGGTGATGCTGGCCAGCAAGCCGCGTCCTTCTGAGGCCAGTGCCGCACTTCTGGGTCTCTGGGATGTGGCCCTGTTGCTGCTGACAACACGCTGGCTGGGTTGGACTGGGCTTCCAAGCTCAGACTTCCGTGTGGCTCCACTGTGATGTTGTAATGTGGGGAGGTGGAGAGCCAAGCTGAGAGGGAGGGAGGAGGAGGCAGAGCCAGAGTTGAGCATGTCACAGGCCAGCAGTGCTGTGCGAGCAGCCTGAGGACTAGAGGAGCCTGCACTCCTGCCTCTAAGGATGGAATCCTTTGGGGGACAAACTACCAATGTTTGCTGTATGGGTGGCTGTCTGTGCCGTCCCTACTGCAGACATTGCAGAGGACTATACACTTTTCTGCCCAGTTGGGGGCAGACTTGTATGAGCCCCTATGAGGGTGCAAATGGTGCTATGTAGAAGGCTACCTGGGCAGCTGAATCAAATGCCTCCAGCCCAGCAGGGCAGGCACAGGCTGCAGTTTTCCCAGCCACCCTGTAGGGGGATGGGAGATGACGAGAGTGAGCATTGGTGCCATTTTCTCTCCCTGCCTGGCCTGCCAAACCTAAAGAAGATCCAGTGTCTCGCAAGAAGAAAGGTACTGTGTATTAAAAATTCTTTGATTTTTGTTTTATTTGTCTTGCACTTGCTCCAGAATCTGGAAGCAAATATTTTTTGGCAGTAAAACATAGATGAAAAGTCATACACAACTTCTGTCTTATGATTTTTGTCTTCCATTTCCCCAGAATATCACTTTGAAAAGCCATCCCCAGCTCTCTGTGAATAAGGTCAATGGTGTCTGTTTTCCCAAACTTTAATGCCAGTTTCATTTATGCTGTAGTGAATCACTGAAGGAGGCTTAAAGGATGTGGCAGCCTTTGACTAAGGTCTGATGTTCACTTCATCTGATATAGCATGATTACGGACCTAGGTGCCTGCAGGAGGTGCGGTGTGCCATCCCCCCTCTGGGGTGGAGGGAGGAGCTAGGTCCAAGGTCTGTCTGTCTGGGGGGCTGTTGCTGCTAAACGCGAGGTCCATTGTCAACAAGGTCCCAATTGTCCGGGATTTAATCTCGGATGAGGCTGTGGACCTTGCGTGTATTACGGAGACCTGGCTGGACGAGATGGCTGGACCAACTTTAGTGGATCTCGTTCTGGCCGAGTACGCCGTGCAGCACCAGCCCCACACATGTGGCTGGGGAGGTGGTGTAGCGATTATTTTTAGAGAAGACTGGCCTGTTAGGAGATATCCAGTCCAGGAGATTGCAGATATTGAGGCCCTCCATGTGGTGTTTGATTTGGCTGGGGGCAAATTAGGGGTTCTGCTGGTATACTGGGCCCCTTCCTGTCCGGCAGCATCTCTTGCCGCTCTAGCAGAGCTGGCCTTGGAGGTGGCGCTGGGCTCCTCCAGGACTTTGCACTGGTTGCCAATAGTGTGCTGAGCCAGGTTCAAGGTATTGGTATTGATTTATAAGGTCCTTCACGATCTTGGCCCCTCGTACCTTATTTATTTGTCCTAACCCTGTTTTTAAATTGTGTGCTGTTTTTAAAAAATTGTTTTATTTAATTGTTTTTATTGAATTGTATGTCACCCTGAGATGCCGTAGGCATTTGGGGCGACTAAGAAATGTTTAAAATAAATAAGAAACAGGTTACCCCATGGTAACCTTGGGAAAACAGAGGGTGTCCCAGGGTAACCACGCATTGCATCCTACTCCTAGGTGTGCAAATGACACATGGACACAGGGGTTGCGGGGGAATTTGTCTGGGACTAAGGATCAGAATCAGAATCAGAATAGTAAAACACAGGAGTGCAATTCTGAAATGGATGCAGCCAGCTCCCCTAATGCTACCTGCCCCTGGAATGCTGGTCATGTCTGAACGTTGTCAGGTACTGATTTACTTGCTGTAGTCATATGCCTCTCAGGTCAGCATATGTGCTTTTTATTGAACCTTCCGTAAATACCTTCTGTAAGTTCTGTGCTTTTTATTGAACCTTCTGTAAATACCTTCTGTAAGTACTTTTCTCTGAGCGAACACATTTTAACCTCATGCTACCTCAAAGCTGCCCCAGAACTGCACTGAATTTCACTTGTTCTGTCAGACTGTGTTGGAATTTTTTCCTTTTAATGTGCATACTGTTTCCCATAAGTAATGTAGCACAGTGTGGAACCTTAGTTCTATTCAGGTTTCAAGCACTGAAGGACTCAATAGGGAGAGCAGTTTCTGAAACGGTACCATTGGAAAGGCCTATTCCTTTGTATTATATTGTATAATAGGTGCTATACCAATAATTGCATGTCCTCCTGGTAAATTATACAATTAATATATATAAATATATACTCGCACATATGCTTCTATTAAAAAAATATTTTTGTTATATTTTAGTGTGGAATTCACATTGCTTCTAACAGTGATTTTATAGGCCCCTACTATAGCAAATTTAGCAAACATGCCTTTTGTCTGATAGTGATTATGCTATAGCAATGATTTCTGCAATTAAGGTTACATCCAGTTTTTCATTGTTATATCTTCTTAATGTTCTTCATTGTTACTGTGGGCTGCCAATTTCAATCCAGAAAAAAGTGTGCTCCAGATATCAAAAGTTTGGGAACCACTGGTTTAAGAAAAAAAACTAGGCTGCACCAGATACATCTAGACGTGCAGCTCCCCCTGGCCTTGAAACTAAGAAATAGTCAGATCTCTTCTGGCAGGGCTTCTCAAATATTTTGTCCTGCTTGCTGTGTGATAATGCTTGGGAAAAGTTGAACGTTGAATGTTTAAATTGGTTAGGATACTTTGGTAGGCTCGTAGTGGTAAAAAAATCACAGTCAAAATATAGCTTTTCCAAATAATTTATTTGGTGATTAAGGATTGCACGCAGGCAGCCGTGTGTGTGTGTGTGTGTGTGTGTGTGTGTGTGTTTTAAAAAAAATATTATTTTGAAGGAGAAAATAGTCACATTAGCCACTTTGAATTTTGCCCTCCACTCTACTTTGAAGTTTGAACTTGAGATTGTAAGGCGTTTTCTATGTATTTGTTTCATGAATCACTAGCACTTGTTCACTGCTCTGGTCTGGGAGCTTTAAGCTTGCAGGAAGGACTGAATGTGCTATATCAGGGGTGGGGACTCTTTTCCCTCCCAGGGACCAATTGCAGCATTTATGGCAGGTGTGCATTTTAGGATTCCACATGCTGTTGGGTTTTTCTGCATTGATGTATTTTGGTGTGGCTTTCCTTGAATGCCCAAATGGTGGGTATTGCATACCCTCTCTTGAACTGTGCATGCCTTTTCATCCTCTATGCTGCAGCGTTTATGGTGTGCCATTTAGAATTTCCTGTTGGGTTGGTGTAGCATTTTGTCTTGTCTTGAAAACACACAGAAGATGTGTGCATGTTCTATTCCTTGTGTGAATATTCTATTCCATTGATCATGTAAGTGTGCAGTTTTTGGTTTGGCCCTGCCTACCATTGGCCTTGCCCACCGTTGGTCATGCCCACTGCCCCCACCAGTTTCAGAACCCACCAGCCGCCACTGGTCTAAGGCCCCAATCCTGCAATGTAATGTGTTAGGTTGGGGACACCGGAGAGGAGCAGATCCTGACACCTACTGGATATTCCATTGAAAGCAGTAAGGATATGTACAGGTGAAAGGGATGGCCTAATTAATTGAAATCTGATTTATTTTAGAGTTGTAAAAGGGTCAGTAATTCCAAGTTGCATACTGGTTTATACACAGAACCAATTTTGTTAGATCCATTACACCAAAGCCTTCCCCATAATCCGAGACCCATGTTCACTGTGTTTCCCCATTGCACCAGTTGGGAAAATGCAGTGCCCATAATTTGCAACAGCAAATGTGACCTTTAAGCAAAAGGAAAGATTGGTAAGAGAAATGCATATTAACTACAGTTCTGCTTTATGAAATTATAGAGAGGCGCAGCAGCAGCTCTATAGTTGAGGTAGCTGCATTGCTGAATTAAAATTACAAATGTTTTATTCATTATAAAATTGGGATTTGTCCTATCAGTGTTGAAATTTGGGGGAGATGTAGAATCAGCCCAGATTCCAGGCAAATCTGATGAAAAACAAGGACGCTACAGACGTTTGAATTTTTGAGGCAGAATGACATTTTCTCCGCTAGGGGTCATTTTCATTGCTCATGGAGATTTAGTTCTGGGAGAAGTATTAAGAAATCTAGCAGTGCTTGAAAATTCAAGTGTGGCCTGTATTTTTAATGCATTTTTGAATATCTGTTGTATAGTTTTGAAGTTCTGATGTTTTGAAGTGCCTATTTTGGCAAATGGGGAGAGTGAGTAAAGCAGCTTCCCTGCTGTTTGTTTCACTAATGTTTTGTTGCATTATACATGAGGAGATGAGCTTTCATGCAGGCTATTGTTGTACGGACGTGAGTGGCATTTATTGCAGACTATGGATGGAACAGAACTGGAACTGAAAGGGAATCTCACTGACTGGCTGCTCAAGTTCCCAAGTGAACTCACCCGCAGGTGAAACTGACAAGACCTTCAGAGGAGGGGAGGGTGGGGTGGGTAAACAAAATGTGTGTGTGTGGGGGGGTAGTTGTTTGTTAGATGGGTTTTAAAATGTTTTTACTTGCTGTATTTTATCACTATTTTTATGTTGTACGCCGTCCCGAGATGTCGTGGGCATGAGGGGGCGGCTAAGAAATATAAACAAATAAATAAAATCAACAAAGGCATAAGGAATGCTGATTAGAAACAATAGAGATGAGATGAATACCAGTTGGAAGTAATGGGGCTTTGGGAATGCCCTTAATGGGAATGCCCTTAATGGGCACTAAACCAATAAAATGGCAGGTGCTTAACTGAAACAAAGGGTGTGGGAGAAGAAACTGAAATACCAAATAAGTTGTGACAGGGGGGAGATTAATAAGAGGCCAGGGGAAAAAAGTGAAGAAGCTATGGAGAGGAAATGGAAAGATGGGGAAGGGAGCTGTGTGGAATGACAAGTAGTAGGCCGTTCACAGCATCTGGAATTATGGGAGGGGGGAGGACTGGATGGAATGATGGGTAGGAGAATGCCAGGAACCCTTAGAGTGATGAGAAGTGGGTGGAATAATGGGTAGGAGGCCACCGCAAGTGACTGCAATCAGGGGGGTAGGGTGGAATGATTGGGAGGCTGGGTGGAACGACAGGTATGAAGACACTGGGAGCGGCTGAAAGGATGGGGGGAGACGGATGGAATGATAGGTGCTAGGACCCAGCAGGGGTCCCAGCACCATCTTCAACCCGCCCCCTTCCTGGTGAAGGAATAGAGTCAAAGAGAGTCTGTATGTCTGTGTGTTGAGGAATTGTACATGAGTTGAATAGAATTCCTTTAGCTACATGACTGACAAAGATTAGGGCTGCAAAGGAAATGCTCCAATGAGGAGGGGTCTGCAAAGCAATCTCCCCTCCTCCCCCTTTTTGTGAAAGGAGGCTGCTCTCAGGTGGGGGAAAGAACCTCCACTGGTGAAAGAGACAGAGTTTGGACTGAAAGGGAAACTCACTGGGAGAAGGGATGGAGTCAGGAGAGAGACTGTAAGTGGTTACAAGCACTGAAGAATTTTGGAACTGCAATGGGAAATCTCCAGTGAGGAGGCATCTGTAAATCAATATCCCACTTCAGGCCCTCCTCCAGGGGGATGAAATTGTTGGTGAAATTGCTGAGGTTGCTCCTACATGCAGCAATAAATAGATAAATTAAAATCAAAGTTTGGGCTGAAAGGGAAACTTGCTGACTGTCTGCTTGGCTGAAATCAAATTCAGGTTGGTATTGCAGCAGCAGGGGGAATTTAGTGCCTTTCCTTTTTAAGAAAAACGGGAAAATTCTTCAATCAGAAAACCTTCAGTTTATGAGAGGAGTTAAGGCTCTTACAAATTCAGCCATTTAGCTGATCACAAACTGAACACAAGTTTTAGACTGCATTAACAGAAGCATAATTTCCAAGTCACGAGAAACAATAGTTCCACTCTATTCTGCACTGGTCAGACCTCATCTGGAGTATTGTGTCCAGTTCTGGGCACTGCACTTTAAGAAGGACATTGAAAAATTGGAGCCGGTTCAGAGGAGAGTGACAGATGGTCAGGGATCTGGAAAGCAAATCCTGTGAGGAAACGTTGAAGGAGCTGTGTATATTTAACCTAGAGAAGAGAAGACGAAGGGTAGACATGATAGTGGTCTTCCACTACCTGAAGGGCTATTGCAGAGAGGATGGCAAAGACTTGTTCTCTGTTGCCCCTGAAGGCAAGACTAGAAATAATGGACTCAAATTACAAGAAAGCAGGTTTTGGTTAAACACTAGGAAGAACTTCCCAATGATAAGAGTTGTTGCACAGTGGAGCAAATTGCCTAGGAGGCAGTAGGCTCTCCTTCACTGGAGGTTTTCGTTTTCAAACAGGCTAGACGACCATCTGTCAGGGATGCCATAGCTGCAGATTTCCTGCATTGAGCAGGGGGTTGGACTAGATGACGCCTGAGGTCTCTTCTAACTCTGATTCAACTGCCCTTTGCCCCATTCTTCCCTATCTGCTTTCATTTGGTTTAGGGAGTACAGGAAGAATGTGGACAGCAGGAAATACTGGCAGTTTTTATCCAGATTATAAAGATCGGGGTCAGACTTGGTTAAATAGTGGGATTATTATTATTATTATTATTATTATTATTTTTATAAACATTTATATAGCGCCAGTCATGTACCTGGCACTGTACAGAACATAGAAATAGACACGGTCCCTGCTTGTGGCTTACAATTAGAAACAATAGGGAGGCAGGCCTAACCTTGCTGTTTTCTTGGAGCCTTGGTAATGTCCCTAGTCTGTAAGACAGGCTATGCTGTGGTTGGGTAATATCTGGGTTCTGCTCCTCCACAAAGATGTGTTGAGGTTCTACAAACAGTACGCATTTAAGAGTCTTTGCAGGAGGGCAGGTGCAGGTGTCTGAAATACAGAGCTAGAAAGTTTGCCACACTGTTGCAGCACATACTGTGTTTGTATGTTCTGGGGGGGAAATAGGTGGGGGAATTATTAGATAAGAGATGTGTTCTTACCAGAGCATCAGGCCAGTAGGTTTTAGGGAGTGAAGGAGAAGTGATGTAGGGGTGCCTGAAATATGCTGTGTCCACAATTATTTCTCAAGAAGACCACTCGCTCGCCTTTATTCCTACTGGAAAAGCAGATCTTCTGAGGTGAGAGTTTGCTACATTGTACGATGGTACACTAAAAATATTTGTCCAGAAAGGACATTTCAAAATAAATAACCGTACTGAGTCCAAGGGATAACTTTTGTCAGTGCTGACCTAGGGGGAGTATGGAACACAGCTGAGTTAGTGCAGAAACAGGGGCATCTAACTGTAAGCAGCAGTATTACCATTTCAGGGACATTGGCTGCAATGGGAAAAATACAGTGAACTCTGGGCCCTGCCATTAGTTCTCCCATACCCACATTATAGTATAGCACATGGTTGCATGACTGCTATCGGCCTGTCTCTAACCTCCCTTTTTTAGGGAAGGTTATTGAATGGGTGGTTGCTTAACCGCTCCAGGACCACCTTGATGCTATCTAGTTCCTGGACCCATTTGAATCGGGCTTTCATCCTTGGTATGGCATGGAGACTGTGCTTGTGGCCTTGATGGATGACCTGCGCCGGGAGATTGATGGGGGAAATATACCCTGTTCATCTTATTAGATCTGTTGGCAGCCTTTGATCATGAGGTGTTGTTGACTCAACTGCAGGACCTGTCGGTTGTGCAGGACTGCTCTTGGGTGGTTCCGCTTCTTCCTGTCGGGGAGGTCACAGAGAGTGGTGATGGGCTCATCATCCTCTTGGGGCCTCTGTTATGGAGTCACGCAAGGTTCTATTCTGTTTCCCCTCTTGTTCAATGTGTATATGGGCGAGGTCATTCAGAGGTTTGGGATGAGGTGCCATCCGTATGCTGATGACACTCAGCTCTACCTCTCTTTTTCATCTGATCCAGGTCCTGCAGTCTCCGTGCTTACCCAATGCCTAGCTGCTGTTGAGGACTGGATGCAGATGAGCCGATCGATGTTGAATCCAGACAAAACTGAAGTGATGATGGTTGTCCAGCCCTGTGACCTTGGGGGAACAGGGACACTTTTATTGATGGGGTCTGGCCCCCTTTGGTCACTCGGGTTCACAGTCTAGGAGTGCTTTGGACTCCCTGCTGTGCCTGGATTTTCAGGTTGCAGCAGTGGACAAAGGTGCTTTTCACCAACTCCATCTGGTGAGGAGACTCTGGCATTTTCTCTCTGACTTGACTATGTCATCCATGCTTTCATCACCTCGAGGCTGGATTACTGCAATGCACTCAAAGTGCGGCTGTCCTTGATGACTGTTCAGAGGCTGCACCTAGTGCAGAATGTAGCAGCCTGACTCCTTTCAGGGGCGGGTTTCTGGGAGGACATTGCACCAGTCTGCACTGGCTGCCTGTAGCTTTCTCGGCACAATTCAAGGTGCTGACTTTGACCTTTAAAGCCCTAAATGGCTTGGGACTCATGAATCTGATAGACCACCTTTCCTACCCCGTGGTCAATTGGGGATGCACTCCTGTGGATTCCCTCTGTTTCTCTTGTTTGTTTGGTGGGGGCATGCAGGAGTGCATTCTTGGTTGCTGCCCCAGTGTTGTGGAACTCCCTCCCCCTGGAGGTCCATCTGAGTCCGGGCTTGAGCATCTTTCGGAAGTAGTGTAAAACCTTTCTTTTTGTTAAAGCATTTGGAAAGTGGGGATAGGGAGGTTGTTGGAGGGTGGGAGTGGGTTGGGTTTTTCCAAGGCACTGTACAGTGTCTTTACTGCTTACAAGGTACACAAGTTAAGGCGGGGGCCTTAAGTTAAAATTTTCACGCTTTTTGGAATTCCATGCCTGAATTTTTAAGAGCCTTAGCTCCTCTCTGAAATTGAAGTTTTTTAAAATCCACATTTCCACCATACTCATGAGACGACAGCTGCGGATCTTGAATCTCAGACTCCCTCACAGCGCCGATGAGTGCATATTAGCACACGTGAGGTTAATGTTAGTCAGGCCATTTAAAAGCTGCAATTCCACTAGCATCATTTAGGCAATGCATATTTTGCTTTTTAATGAAAAGAACACCTTTGTTTCTGCTAGAGATAGATAGATTTTAAACTAATATTTTTGTGTAGAAGAATTATTTGATATTTTTATAATACATTAGTTATTCCTCTCCCTTTCACATGGTTACCGTTAAAAATCCTTTTTACAGTCAAACTATGTAGAGGATATTACTTTCCCTTAACATAGCTGCAGAAGTGATGTTAGAAACCAGGGCTTATAGCTTCAAAGTCTATAGGACATTAATGCTTGTGCCAATTAAAATAATTTAGCTACAGAAGGACCATGTTTTTTTTCTGAGCTTCACCATGCCCAAATATTTTAACTTATCTGCCTCCCACTAAAATGAGATCACCAATCCCATGTTGGAAGCAAGAATATGCTCTTTACACCCAACTCTCCAAAACAAAAATAGTTAAAAACAGGATGTGATTAAAGAATATTATTCTTCAAATGTAGCAGGAGAATAGGTAAACTGTTGAAATGTGAAAAGATACTAACAAGCTAATATTAAGCTAGGAGATGACCAGTTTTAGATTATAAACTTTTTAAAGCAGGGATCTGTCTTTTTATTTAACTTTATAAAATGGCATGTATATTTGTCTGGCGAGTGTGTGGTTCCTCTGTTCATCCCAAATGTAAGAGATGGAGACAAAGTAGTTCAGATGATAACTTGTATTGGTCCAGCTTCTGTCAGTGAGAGCCATGCAGGGCCCTTCCATGGGTAAATTAAAACTCAGAACTATTATTAGAATATTTGGCAGACTCCGAGATTAGTCGAAATAGATTTAAAATGGGAAGTGGCTGCAGCCTTGACTGTAGAGAGGCTGCTGCGTTTCATTAGAGCAAATGGAAAGTAGCTGTCAATGAAACTGTTCTTCAAACAGCAGTAGACTATTTACTTCGGTACTTGGGCTTAGTCCTGCAGATTAATGTGTGGATTGGCTGCAGTAGTGGCTCCAGGGCCGGCCCTAGGGTTTGTGAGGCCATGTGCGAAGTCTTGGTGTGTGTGTGTGGGGGGGCTAATTTGCATAATTAGGCCCCATCTGATTATGCAAATGTGTAAATTTACATAAACTTTACTCCCTCTGGACAGGAAGGATTCCCATTCTCCACTCCTCCGAACGGCCATAGACAAGCATGGCCTCCCAGTGCTTTCCCTCACCACCTCCACAGTCGAGTGTCTACCACCACTCCAGGAGTGGTGTGACCTGGTGTTAGCCAGCCTGGCCTCCAGGGCCTGTTGCTTCTTGCTGCCAGTTCTGCCTGTGCCTTGTGCACGCACGCAGTGCGACCGGTCCAGAGGTGCTACTATCAAACACACAAGGCACCCAAAATGCAGCTGGCCTATTAAGCACATTATGCCATGAAAAGAGACATGGATATCTATCCATCCATCCATGTATGTATGTATGTTCAGTTCCCATAATCAATGCACACTGCCCCCCACCCATAACCATTTAATTTGTGACCCTGGGGCACTGTGAATTGATTACATGGAGGGTGCAAATGAACTGGTTATGGAGTGCGGGTTTAAAGACAGTATTCCTGTTAGCAATAACTTCATTAAGAAGAGCTAGTGAAATAGCAGCCATAATAATCTCAGAACCATATTTGCAGATTTATTTTCCAAGATAGAATATATATTGCTTTACATCCTAAATTCCTACCTAAGGTAATATAAGTAAGACAGTTGTGAGAATGTAGCCCTTTTTTCACGGGCCTCTCCCACCGATGAACACGCAGAAATCTGCATGTTCATGGGTGGGGGAGCCCCGGGTGAACGACGCGGTGCATGCGCGTCTGCCTAACACGCATCCCCATTTGTCCCCACGCACGGAGCAACCGGGGGGAAATGGCGGTTACTCTGTGGGTGTGGATGAGTGATGGGTGAGTGGGGATGCGTGTGTAGCTGTGTGCATGCCCCACCCATGCACCAGCGCGCCCACGGACCCCCACCCGGCAGAGCCATGTAAAAATGGCCTGTGAGAAGCCACTCAAAGAAGAACAGAAGGTTGTTACCTTGTAAACAAGGTTCTTTGAGATGACTCCGAACATTCTCACAACAACCACCCTTCCAGCCTCGCATGGATTTTTTTTTCTTATAATCCTAGAAAGGGTTGGAAGGAACTGTCATTCTGAGGGGGAGAGTGCTTTTTATACTAGAGGAGCTCGAGACCATCACATGGTCTATTATTTGAACAGGGTGAGTGTGCACAACCCAGTTGTGAGAATGTGAGGAGCTCGAGACCATCATGTGGTCTATTATTTGAACAGGGTGAGTGTGCACAACCCAGTTGTGAGACAGTTAGGAGCTATGTCGAAGAACCTTCTTTACAAGGTAACAACCTTCTGATCACTCACATGGGAGGAGTTGCTTGTAAACAAACAGCTTTATCTCCCAGTGCGATGTGTCCTGGTATTCCGCTGCTGCTGCTGCCGCTGCTGGACCGCTACTAGGATGCAGAGGCAGGTGAGGGATGGGGACTGGAGCCATGGAGGGGAGGCAGAAGAACTTATTGGGGGAGAAGCTAGCAGCCTGCCGTCCAGCCAGGCAAGCATGGGGCCCCAGCTGGCTGCGGGGCCATGTGCAGGCGCACATGTGGCACATGCCTGCGGCCGGCCCTGAGTGGCTCCCATGTAAATTGTTCTACCCTCTGGAGTTGGTTTTGCCAAGCAGCAAAGAGAGAACTTAGTATTTTTGGACATAATTTTTTCTGTCTTTTATTTCCTAGGTGCATTAAACTTAAACCCGGATGCAGCTGATTTCATTCCAAGAGAGAGGCAAACTACCCATCTAAATGGAAGAAGTCAAAACCGACTAGAATTGAATGGGGATGGCAGCCGAAATAATAATCAGTCCCCTAATCAGTCTAGAAGCACTGAACATGGAGATTCTCCTGCTAATCCACACAGCCTTTTTAGCACAGAAAACCATCAAGAATTTCCCCAATCTGGTAATATCAGTAAAATTGCTAAGAATGATAGCTTTCAAAGTCAGCAGTGGCAGAAATCAAGAAGTGATAGGACACGTACTCGAAATAAGGCACGGCAAACAGCTGTTGGTGCCACAGGAGATCTGCCATTGCCAGTTACCAGAGTGGTGTCAGGGTGGCGAATTAATTCTAGAAAGTACAGTGACTTCTCTTCAGAGAGTGACAGGGAAGTTTCTAGTGCAGACAATAAAGGTGCAAAGCCAAAGAGAACACACTTGATGCATGCACATGGAAGAGGGCACAAGGAGAAGCAGCCACCTGAACGGGATAAGAGAGTAACACCAAAATGGAAAGATGAGATGTTTGAAAACATACCACCTGTGGATCTGACTCAGTCTGATTCTTCAGAAGCATCTGTGAGGAAATCAGTCTCCGATGGCTATGCTGGCAGTACCAGTGCACAGAAACGGTATCCTTTTGCAAACAAGAAACATTTCCGGGAGCCTATGTACAATAAGCCCCAGTTACACAGAGACTTTGACAGATGTCAAGATACTCGTCAGAGTAAAACTACAAAGCTAGCTAAGAGCTTTCTTCTTCCGTGTGCTCCAGAAGATAAGGCAAGCGAAAGGAGGGAAGAAGAACCTGTTGTTTCCAACAATAATCAAAACTTACCCAGCATGACACAGAAGCATCAGGTGGCTGGAGCAGCTCATCATGGTGGAAGAAAATTTCTTCGACAGCAGGGACACAAAACCTGTCTCTATTTCAGCAAGGCTCAGCACTGGAAAAAGCAAACAGATGTCCCAAAGAGCAAGGAGACTCATACAGGTAAATTGTCTGGACTAATTTAGATATCCAGGTTAGAGATCTGGTTTTGCTACATGCTCAGCTACCACTGAAGTCAATGAGTCGAAAGTGCTTGACATCTTGCAGGAATTGCTCAGCAATTGGTTGATTCGAATACAGTCCATTTTAGTATTGTCAAAATAGCTACATTAAATAAAAATGCATCTTTTTGCTGAGTATCTAGTGATATTCCATGACCTCATCTTCTTCATAGAATGGTGGCAATTTGTCTATAATTACAATAACAAATAAGTTTCTCTCTCAAAATAACCTCTTGTTCATCCTAATTACCTTGTTGTTTTATTCACCCATCCCATTTGCCTGGAATGTAGTTTGTGTGGCCATCAAAAAAGTTACTCTGGATTCTAGACAGTTTTCCTTCAACTATAGGGAATATCACATGGCCCCATGGAACTGTTTTAAGGAGTTTTTTCAAAGGAAAGATCTTGACCAAGTTTTTTGTCCCTTTCCATATACCTTAGGCTTCCTCTTGTCTGTGTTGCAAAGTTGGTCTCTCTTTGTATTTAGATTTCACCTAGCTGATGTACTGGTTTCTATGTCCCTTAACAATGATAGTTCATTTTATGTCATCGAAATTCTCTTAATTCATGTAGTAGAGATAGGAAGTCTATGAAACACCCTAACAATAATGATATTTTTGGACAAATTTTATGGGCTGATGTAGAAAGAAATTTTTTTTAAATGCCTTAAATCTGAGTGACAGCTCAGGGGTTAATAGTTTCTTTTCTGAGAGAAACTATTGGCTTTAGCATATGCCAATAGGAAAAAGAGAGTGAAAACTAAAACTGCCTTTTAAAGCAGAATATTGCCCTTTTTAACTTTTACATAGTGTATATAAAATTCTTTCAAGTTCTTAGGTTAAATAAATATTCTTAAAGCATATAGTTTTGTGCATAATCACTGAAATTTCTTTGCAGGATCTCTGATAGAGCAGTTGACGGCAGAGAAGTATGAATGCATGGTGTGCTGTGAGGTGATCCGAATGGTGTCCCCTGTGTGGAGCTGTCAAAATTGCTACCATGTGTTTCATTTGAACTGCATTAAGAAGTGGGCAAGATCGCCAGCGTCACAAGCTGATGGTTAGTATTTCTCTTAATTTTGTGTCAAATGTACGCAGATTTTTATGGTTTCATGTTAGTCGGTAGAGAGTGGAGTTTTCTGTCAGTTCTAAAATTAGTTACTAGTACCTCCATTCCAGAAGTGTAAAGTGGGGTCTGAACTGTGGCAAAAAGCCTTTTGCCCCTGCCTTTGCCTCTAGAAGGACCGTAGCAGGACAGTGTTGCATTCCTGAATAGGGTGGGACCTGCCCTTCTTTCTCTTGTGAGCATATGGCAACCTAGTCACATTCCTGACATTCCTGAACCGAGTGACTGGTTTGTCAAAACAGAGCGATGTTCTTGCTCTTTTTAACCAACATTCAATATTCTCCTGCTTTCATGATACCAGTCTGGTGGGGAGGTCACAGAGCCAATTCCAAGCGGGGATAAGATGTTGGTACATCAACAGATAAAGTCTCTGGCTGCCACTGCCACGTTGGCCCACCAACGGCCAACACCTTCTGGGTGGCGCGCAAGGACTGGTGCCCCCAGGGGTCAACCCTTGTAGAAATAATACCTGTGGAGAGCAGGGGCCAGGTGTTACTAACCAGGTGTTACTAGCCCAGGTGACGTCCCATGGACCAGTCTCAGCAGAGGGGGATAGGACCTTAAAAGGGACAGACCACCCCTTCTTTGCTCTCTTGCCTCTGCCTGCCTGCTCCAACATCTACACGATCTGGGCTTCTGCCAGATTGGAACTAAGGACTGAGCCTCATGTAAGTTATCTGTACATGGAGTTATATGCAACCAGATTGCCTGCCTGAACCAGTACGGTTTAGGCAGTTGCAAATTCAAAAAGGGTCCTTGTACTCCTCAAACTGGACTCTGTGGCTTGCTCAATGACTTACCTTGCTTCTTACCCTTTTGTGCCTTTCTGTACCTTTTTTAACCATATAAGTAAAGCCTAAGCTTTTTCTATTCTTAACTCCACTCTGTGTGCGTGCGTGCGTGCGTGCGTGTGTTTACCTGCAAAGAATGCCTCCCTTCGCCTCGAAGGCATAACTACCAAAGAGGGAGAAAGGAATTCCCCTCTGGCTCTTTTAGCCAAGGCAGCTTTTGACCAAGGTAAGCACCTCAGGGTTGCTCCAAGGGTTCTGCCTCCTGGAAGGGGGAGAACACCGGATAAAGGGGACTAGGGTGCCTTGGGAAGCTGTGGGCTTATACACATCTGGGGTTCACATATCCTGGGTTTTGTGGATCCCCTCTGATTTCTGGAATCCAGGTAGTGGCAGCGAAAACTAGGTTTTTCTGGGGTTCGCCAGCTGTGGGGACCCCAGGTTAGAGATTTGGATGAACACCAGTGAGGTGGGTGGCTCAGCTGTATAGTGCCCCCTTGCTGCGTTTTGCCACTTGAACTGGCGTCTACTGTGTACTGCCACCACTAGAATATTTCTGATTTAGTCATTCTGAAGCCTGGGCCCCTCTGATTTTTCCTTCAGATGGGAGTCCCCTTCATAGGCTTTTATTGGGCCTTGAATTGTAATGCTCTCATGACCTTGTAGGTTTCAATTGGTAAGCAGAATAGGTTTATGCTAGAATAGCTCTGAGGGTATCAGCATGGAAGAGGTTCTTCCAAACTATACATCCAGGCTCTGTTCTAAAAACCCCCCACAAATTTAATCCTGGTAACCAGATACGCAGTGCTTCGTAAGGATATAAAACTCACATTTCTGCCTGTTCATCATAATAATTTCTAAACTCAGGGTCCAAATATTAAACCTAGACAGAATAGAGTTTTTGGATGTAGAGTTTCTTGGAGTCTTAGTTGAGAGAGGGTGTATATTTCAGCACAATCTTCTCAAATTCAGTAGCAAAACCAGTTTGAGCCAAACAACCATAGTCCTCTTAAGACAACAAGCCCCCTCATCTTCACACAAGCTCCTCAGCTTGTGTATTTCTCTTAATTTTGTGTCAAATGTACGCAGATTTTTATGGTTTCATGTTAGTCGGTAGAGAGTGGAGTTTTCTGTCAGTTCTAAAATTAGTTACTAGTACCTCCATTCCAGAAGTGTAAAGTGGGGTCTGAACTGTGGCAAAAAGCCTTTTGCCCCTGCCTTTGCCTCTAGAAGGACCGTAGCAGGACAGTGTTGCATTCCTGAATAGGGTGGGACCTGCCCTTCTTTCTCTTGTGAGCATATGGCAACCTAGTCACATTCCTGACATTCCTGAACCGAGTGACTGGTTTGTCAAAACAGAGCGATGTTCTTGCTCTTTTTAACCAACATTCAATATTCTCCTGCTTTCATGATACCAGTCTGGTGGGGAGGTCACAGAGCCAATTCCAAGCGGGGATAAGATGTTGGTACATCAACAGATAAAGTCTCTGGCTGCCACTGCCACGTTGGCCCACCAACGGCCAACACCTTCTGGGTGGCGCGCAAGGACTGGTGCCCCCAGGGGTCAACCCTTGTAGAAATAATACCTGTGGAGAGCAGGGGCCAGGTGTTACTAACCAGGTGTTACTAGCCCAGGTGACGTCCCATGGACCAGTCTCAGCAGAGGGGGATAGGACCTTAAAAGGGACAGACCACCCCTTCTTTGCTCTCTTGCCTCTGCCTGCCTGCTCCAACATCTACACGATCTGGGCTTCTGCCAGATTGGAACTAAGGACTGAGCCTCATGTAAGTTATCTGTACATGGAGTTATATGCAACCAGATTGCCTGCCTGAACCAGTACGGTTTAGGCAGTTGCACTTTAGCTCCTCAGCTAAAGTGAGAGTAAAGGGGAAGTAGTTACTTCTGCAAGTGTGGGTAATCCTGGGATGGAGGGTTTTACTCTGAAATTTTTTTGAACACCTGAACAGTTTAGAGGCAAGCCACCCTTGTTTGTTTTTTCTCTTAGTCCTTCCGCTACCCAGCATGCATATTTCTTCCAGGGTTGTTTGCATTTAGTGCCTATCTGTGATAGTCTTTGTTAGCTTGTTTTTTCTGTCTCCTATCCAGTGAACAGTAAAAGGGAAAGGTCCCTACCTTTTCAAGTTATATTACTTCTTGCCAGAATAAAACAATGGGAGAAGCAGTTATTCCACAGGAATTCCTCCAGGTCAACTGCCCCAGAGCATTCCCCCTCATGAGAACATACCCCTAACCTTCAACAGGGTTCTCTTTGCTGTGTGTTTACAGTCATAATTTCCTAGAGTCATAGAGCTGGAAAGGACCTTGAGGGTCATCTAGATCAGCCCCCTAAGCCAATGCAAGATTTGCCATACGCAAGGACCCGTGTTCACTGCATTTTCCGCTAAGTGGCAGTTGGGGAAATTCAGTGAATCTGGGTCCCTGTCCATACCCAAACTATCTGTACAGAAAAATCTATCCAGCAAGAAAGCTGTTAAAAATTCTGCCACAAGTATGCCCAAGGAGGGCAACCATTGTAGACAGATATTTGCCCAGCTGGGTTTTGAAAAAAAACCAAGGAAGAAGATTCCACCACCTCCTTGGGTAACTTATTCCATTGCCTATCAGGTCTTACAGTTGGGATGTTTTCCAGATATTTAACTGAAATGCTCATTGCTGTAATTTAAGCTGATTTCCTCTTCTATCTTTTGTGAAAGCTTAGAATAAATGTTCACCATCTTTTTGTGGCATCCTTTCAGATATTTGAAAACTACTGTCAGTCTTCTTTTCTCTAGGCTGAACATTACCCAATTCTTTCACCTTTCCTCATATGGCTTGCCTTCCAGCCCTTTTATCATCTTTGGTGCTCTCCTCTGAATCTTCTATTTGTCAGCATCTTTCTTTAAGTGAAATGCCAAAACTGAACACACTATTCCAGGTAAGGTCTCATTAACACTGTGTAAAGTGGCACCACCACCTCTTGTCTTGGTAATGATACACCAGTTAATACAGGTAAAAATGGCATTTGCCTTTTTTGTGACAGCATCACATTGTTTTACGCATGTTCAGCTTATGATCCCACTATAAGTATTGGATCCTTCTCTCCAATGCTACTTCCTAGCCAGTTATCACTCATTTGATATTTTTCATCTTTTGTTCCTATATGTAATACTTTACATTTGTCTTTGTTAAATTTCATTTTGTTTCTTCCAGCCCAGGTGTCGTCTAATCCTATTCTCCAAAGTGTTTGCAACTGTTCCCAGCTTTGTGTCATTGGCAAGTTTGAGAATACTCTCCACTCCCTCCCACAAATCATTCATGAAAATGTTGGAGGACTGGACTCAAGACAAATCCCTGTCTGACACCTCTTGATATTTCCTTCCAATCTGATATAATTCTATTCTTTCCTCTTGGTTGGCCTATATATTCCCACTCCTTGGTAATGCGCCTGTACCATGGACAACTTTCTAGAGTCATCCAGAATTGGAGGAGCAAGTCTCTTGTGCCTCTCCCTTTGAGCACGAGCTCTATTGCATGCCACACAGAGCGCATGAAGCTCACTGCTTCCCTCATAGGTAGGGCTCACTTTCTCCCTTGTAGTTCCTTCAATCGCAGTTGAGCCAGCAACTACCATCTCACTACAGTCCAGTTACCTTCTCTTCATTTGTTAGCCTGTAGGTTAGGATTTATTATTATTATTTTGACGGTCAAATTAGTTACATTGGTGCTTTTAGTAGTAGCTAGATCTTTAGCATGTAGTGGCTATGGCTATGGAGTAGATGAAATAACATAATGGTTTCAAAGAAAGGAAGCTTTAAAAGAAAGGTGCTCTGGTTGTCTGGGCATATTCGCTCACAGATAAGCATGATAAGTGCTTAGAGTGCCTTGGAGACATGCATTATCTTGTAAACTGCCAGACATTGTCTCATCGAGCCATGAAAAATTGGCAGGTGAGATTGCAGCTTATGTTGACAGACAGCATTACAGGTACAGACAATTGCAGCTCTGGAGAAGACAGTGGAACTGCCCTCCACTGATAAGGTAATGGATATGTCCAGCTTCAGTGTTAGGATGGGCAGTGACTTCTGGCACTTCTGATTCTCTAGTACAGCTGAAGGAAGCACCGAGAAATACCTGTAAACAGCCTGATGCCAAGACCCTCTGTGCCAGGGTGCATAGCAGTGCCGCAAAGCAAGTGCACATGCGGATAATAAAGGACAAACAGATGCTAAAATGTGCAGGTGCTCCCATAATAAAGGATAGCACAAAACACCAATCAAACCTAGAGGGCTTGAGAGTCCTGTATGTGGTTGGGTGCTGTTGTGTTTGGAGCAGCTCCAGTATGGAGAGAAGAATCGTTAGTAACACCTGGCCCCTGCTCTCCACAGGTATTATTTCTACAAGGGTTGACCCCTGGGGGCACCAGCCCTTGCGCGTCACCCAGAAGGTGTTGGCCGTTGGTGGGCCAACGTGGCAGTGGCAGCCAGAGACTTTATCTGTTGATGTACCAGCATCTTATCCCCGCTTGGAATTGTCTCTGTGACCTCCCCACCAGACTGGAGCAGGAGAATATTGAATGTTGGTTAAAAAGAGCAAGAACATCACTCTGTTTTGACATTTTTTACTCCTATTTAAGAGTCAAGTTAACTATAGTGGAGTTTCGTTGCAGAGTACTAATTTCCTAGAGTGTCAGATCCTGGGCTAAGAATGATTATGCTTGTAATATTACAAGGGATCAAGGATATTCCTGGTTGGATTATCTTAACTTCTGGGTTTAAGCTTATCTATAATTTATACCAGTAATGTTGGTACTTACTAGAAGTGTTTGCAAGAAATTAGCTGTATTAGACTGTAGGAACCAGATGTCGGTATCTGTGTTTGATCAACCTAAATTACTAAATTTTCCCCAAGCTGCGGGCTTGGGGGACAGGGAGAATGAAGACCCTGTCAGTGGTTCCAGCTATTAAAAAGCCAATCAAGGGGAAAAGAATTGGGGCATCTTACAGGATCCAAGTCAAGGAAGGGAAACCGTGTTAGCAGTGGGACCATTCCAGATGGTGGAACTCTGGGAAATGTAGAGCCACCTTTACTGAAGGATAGGAGGAGCAACAGAACCCTAATTCAGGCTATAGAGGACAGGGTTATAGACAAGACCCATGGTCCTATGTAATTTCAAACAAGCAGCCACCAAAGGACAGTCTCCCCTTATGTAATGTCAGCCGGTAGCCACCTGTTACCAGCTGGAATTGATTCATAAACAGCTGGCCTTCATAAATTACCCTAAGGCCAAAGACTTTTTGAAACAAACTGAGTGTATTAAACATCTGTTGGGGTTAACCAAGAAAGTCCCATTTAACTTAATCTCCCATACAGGTCTCAAACGTATTGAATACTTATTTTATAACTACTCGAAGGCTAGGACCATGGTTACCTTCGAGACTGAGCATGTTGCCCAAAAGATTTATAGTCTCAGACACCGATTTAAGAGGCTGTGAATTCAGCTGGACAGATGTTAAGAATTTGGTCCCATTTTCCCTTGTTCAGACTAGGGAGGATCTAACTAAGCAAAAAACTGACCAAAAACCTGGTACAACTGATTTAATTAAATCTTGAAACTGAGACAAAGGATCTGAACCAAAAGAGATAATTCAGTCCAATTAGATCCTTGGGTAGAGAACGGGTAAGATCCTTGGAAAATATGGTATCCGAGGGGGAGCCAGAACCTACAAGTCAAACAGCAGTCTTGATTACAATTAACGGATGGAACGTGTGGAGACAACAAGGCCCAACTAGATTGAGTGCCCAACCTCTTATAGGTGACCAGAGAAAAGGACTGGAAATCCAGTTAGGGGAAGGGGATAATGAAGACAAGGAGATAGCATTAATATCTGTTTGAGTTATTGCCTATTGAGGATCAGGGTAATATTATTGAGCAATTAGGGACACTTCAAGTGATATTAGTAGACATCAGGGATAGAGTACAAATTATGCTCCTAGATCCTTTGGTCAAGGTAATACATCCCCAGAAGTATGAGGGAAATGTTCCTATTTTAGTGGAAGGCTTACTAGCCTCGCCCTTGGTACCGACTAAAGGGCATTTACCTCTGTCCGCGAGTGAATGGCAAGCTTGTAGATATCTGGCCCCTGAGGAGCAGGGGACGGATCAGAATATTCAGACTTGTGAATATCCATGAAATGCCCAGGCTCTCCAACGTTGCTGTAACAATACTCTTCCTGGACAAATACTTTTATGTCATAATTCAATCACAGCGCCACCCTGGTAGAGAGGGGGAGGGCTATGATCAGACAGGAAATTACTTGACTAGCACAGTCTCCCAATGACTAATTGGAACTGGTGAGGATGGTGTATATACCATTTCCATGTTATCCTGGGATGTGAGGGGACTGCCTAATAAAGTAGGCGATGCAGATTGTATGACGTTCATTGCCAACCATGACCTCATTCTGGTTCAAGAAAGTTGGTGCACAGAGCCTTTCTTTTTGAAGGGTTTTAGGTGCTGCCAGGCAAATCCCTGAAACCTTGGGGACAGCCACATGCTGGCCTCCTTACAATGGTGGTGAATAATAGGGCATGACTATTTGAGCAAATACAGCATGTGATGACATGTCTGGCTATTAGATTAAAAGTACCTCAAGGGCCATCGTGGATTATTGTTAACGCGTACATCCCTCCCATGTACCTTATGGGAGCGCCATGGCGGTGGACATCATATTGCTCTTCAAGGCCAGTGTGGAGATGGTGAAGACCTGCAACAAGGCACTGGGGGTCCTCGTCAGGGCCAGAGAGAGCCCCCGGGATGAGCTCTTCAAGCACGGCAGCCTCCTCCGCCCCAAGAGCGACTTCTCCAGCCGTGCCCAGGAGGTGATTAATAACATTGGGAAGCTGAAAGATTTCCTTCTGCAGCACAGAAAAGACTACATTAATGCTTACGGCCATGTTATATCTGAATACATGAGTGACAGACAGAGCGGGATCAAATTGACTAGGATGCCGAAATATTTATGAGGACGTGGGCAGAGGCCATTCAACAGCTGAGGACGGAAGCACACAAGGACATCCATTCCCCACAAGTGAAGCAGCACAGAGAAGCTGTCTTGGACTTGGCTGAAGACTATTTAAGAAGTATTAGATGAATATGTTTTATTGACATCTTAAAAGTTCAAAATGCATGCTTGTTTGATTATGCTGGTTTATAGAGTATAATGTATGGTTTTTAAAATCTGTCTTACCAGATTCATTATATTTATAACAAGTTTCTTGGACAAAATCACAGTCTCTTAACTGCTGGGAGGCGGGGCAGACGGGTAAGGAGAGCTGCCCCCTGCTGTTGCAGGAGACTGCCCTCAGCTGGGACTTGGACTAGTAACGTCATAGGTGCATCTGGATTGCCTACCCCCTTTTTCATCTTGGGGGCAGGGTCAAAGACTCCCCCGCTCTGTTCAACCAGTTCAAGAGTGGCGGATGCTACCTACCAGCCAAGACCATCTGCTGGGGGGGGGGNGGGTAAGGAGAACTGCCCCCCTGCCAATGCCTGCTGTTGGGAGACTGCCCTTGGCTGGGACTAGTAATGCCACAGGTGCGGCTGGATTGCCCACCCCCTTTTTCATCTTGGGGACGGGGTCGAGGACTCCCCCGCCCTGTTCAACCACTATAAGAGAGGCGGCTGCTACCTACCAGTCAAGACCATCTGCTGGGGGTGGGGGGGAAACAGGGATAAGGAGAGCTGCCCCCATCCCAGTACCTACTGTTGCTGCGTTGCTGTTGCGGGAGGCCACCCTCGGCTGGGACTGGGAGTAGTAATGCCACAAGTGTGGCACAAGAGCTGAAGGGGTGCAACTTAAAGGGGTATGACCTTCGGGGAGCCCTTCGGAGGGACCTGAGGGAAGGTTATGGTGGTTGGGCAACGCGTTTTGGTAGGCCCTTTGAGAACCCCTTAGCATGAGGACCACCCTTCAAATCAATCGTGGTTATAGTCAGTGTCCACTTTATTGATGGGTAATTATGTTAATTGGTTTGATATTGTATAAGGGTGTAACATGGTGTATTCCATTCCACTTAATTGATTATTTTGAGCTTTTTAAATTATTTATTTATTTTAATTATTATTGAATATTAGGTGCTCTTCCTTTTGGATTGTACTGTTTTAACTATGTTGTATGTCATTGTGATGGCTTTGGCTTACAATAAACAATATCATCATCATCGGTTATCGGGGGAAGCAGTGGTGTAGGCTAGGAATTTTTTTGATGACTTAGGAACTGGAGGTTGGTGAGGTAGGGTTTTGTTTTGAGGAATAAGCCTTTGCCCCTTGATGAGAGCAGGTGGCAAAGGGGGGGGACTGGATTAGGGTGGGATTTCTGCAACGACGGTGGGGGGGAGCAGAACCTGGAGGGGATGGTACCCTAGTGAGAGGAGGGTATGGGGGGATATTGTTTGGGGGGGGAACTTATTTTTGGATATTTTAGTCCTGAGGCTAGGGGTACTTTGTTTATTGAATGGCTGGAGTTTTTGTATTTTTGAGATTATATTGTGATGTTTCATTTATTGATTTGTATATGTAAATTGCTTTATAAACCACCTTGAGTCGTGATCAGCAAGAGGGGCAGTATAGAAATAATAAATGAAATGTCCACAATGGCTTAGATCCATGATAAATGGAACCATTTTTGTTTGTACATAGAGGTATTAAAACAGGACTTTCAGATGGGTACATTTCTGTTAGGAGGTGATTTTTATGCCAAGCTGAAGGTGTGTGTGTGTGGTATGTATGTGTGTGTGTGTGTGTGTGTGTATATATATATATATATATATATATATATATATATATATATATATATAAAAAAAAAAAACTGGAATGACAAGGATTACCAAATTATAAACAAGATTTTTGGATACCTTATTCAGATTTCATAGATAAAGGTGTAAATCTGGCAGGTTATGAACTTTATAAAATGATTTTATCATATAATTTCCATACGATCAATGGCTCATGTCTAAGTGCTAGCTCTAAATCTATATCATTTTGTGCTGACAAGATGCCGCAGATAAATGCCGCAGATAAATGCTCTTATGCAGCAAAGGGAACACCCGAAACAATGGAAGATAAGGATAAACCAAAAAAGGTGTGCATTTGTCTGATGATCCAAAATCAATTTAATTGAAACTATTCCCTTTTCCCAATGGAGCCATGCCTGTATGGTATTCTAAATTCCTGCTAAGGAAGAATTTGGTTACTTTACTACATTTTAGACTCCAAATTTCCAAAATAGATAGATTTCTTTTTTTACCCCCAAAGGGTAGGAGCTCAGGAGTTGCAGGTGGGAGCTACTCTTATATTAACCCAGGAGGGGCTCTTTGGATAAGACTTTATGGACAATAGTTTGACCCCTGCATGAGGGGGACAGGCATTAGCATACCATTAGTGGAATAGGCTGGTTGTAGGGTAGGTGGAGACTAGATTTAAAGGTGCCAGAGGTGCACATGTACTCACCCCAGGATCAGGACCAGACTCCGGAATCAAGGAACTGAGACTTTTTGATGTTGTGAGTCTTTTGATGTAGATTCCCCAAAGTACCTTTTAGACCCTCCAGGGAGGAGTTATGCCCTGCTGTTACACCCCTGTAACCAGGAGAAGAGCTCCAGAACTGAATGGAGGAAGCACTTTTGGTATACAGGTGATATGTGGTGCCAAGGAAATCCTCAGCACTGGAAAGGAACCCCTCTTAGTGTGGAGTCAGAAATCTTCTGTGTTCATGCTGTGCCTGATGCGGATTCTTCTTTCTCAGTGCCTAATGCTGACAATGGTCCTGAAAAGAGAGATAGAAACCATCTCTGAGCTAAAACTCCTTTTTTTTTTTTTTTTAAAAAGGGTCTCTTCTTACAAGAAGAGAGTAGAGACCCACATAAAAAGGGCTGCTCCTCATGAGGCAAGGGGGGCTCCTCAAGTAAGGCTCAAGTGCCTGTGGCAGGAGATGTTTTTTCATGTGGAGGATACAGCACTGGTGGTTTCACCAGAAGGGACAGGTGACACAGCTTCAGACAGGTATATTTGGATTCAGAATCCAAAATACCTGTGGAGTCTATAGAACCTAGGTTTTCACTGGAGCTGCAGGAAGTTTTTAAAAGGCCATTTTTAATTGAGCAGTGAAAGGATATGCTCCTTCCTCAACTCATCCATGTTATTTAATTCACTCATTACTATGCCATTTGAGATGTCACTTGAGATATTTCTCTCCAGAACTTGGTGTCATTCCTGTTCCTTGAGGAAATATGGTAAATCCTGATCACTGAGGTGATGGTCTCCATCTTCATCTAAGAGATGGAGTTCTCCAAAATCAGCGCCCAGTTAGGTACATCTATGTTGCCATTTCCAGTACAGATATTGCCAAGTGACCCTTCAGTCAATAGTCAGCGCTTAATCAACAGAGCAAGCATTATTGGAGGCAGTGGTAGAAGTGCCACCTGAAGTACCAGTGCCAGCAACCAGTTGTGTTTGGACTCTGCAATGGACTCTTCATTCATCTACTTTTATTACTCCATCAATGGATGAGATGGTGTCTATGCCATCCAGTGACTTCTTGATAGCAGTCCATCGGAAGACTACCATCAACTTCAGAAATGATTAAGAAGATTGTTGATGGCTATGTCTAAAATACCGGTGAAGATTAAGAAAGTTCCAGATACTTTTTCTTTTGATACTTTGGTGAGGAGTGACATGGAACAAGTTATAATTCTATTTTTGGAGGATATGGATGTAAATGGGCAAAAATCATTTGCTTCGGCTACACTTACCATTTGTATAGCTAATTATTGGTATGCAGTATCAGCATGTGCTGTGGGACAAAATGTCAGAGACCAATAAAAAGTCCTGGGAATAAGCACAACATGAAATCCAGGCCCTGTTACAAGAAGGAAAGGCAGCGGCATGGTTTCAACTGCATGCAGTGAAGGATGGGGCTGAGTGTGCAGCCAGGAGTATTGCTTTAGTAATCGCTACTCATTGTGTGCTTGGCCTACATCTAGTGCTGTGACCCTGGAGAGTAAGGCCAATATAGAGGGCTTGCTGTTTGACGGTCTAGGTTTCTTTGCTCAATCTACAGACGAGACCTTGGTGAAAATGAAGAAGTGCATGGCTACGGTGAAGCTTATGGGGTCCAGAGTCTAAGAAAACACACCCTTAATCCATACTGATCTTCATTTTATCAACAACGGTGGGGCCAATCCCATGCCCCGCATGTTCCGCACAGAACATGTGTGCGCAAACAGCATGCACTCCCATTACTGGGGTATTGTGCCATTCGGATCCACGCACAAGCCGTGCACAGGTAGTTTGGGATTGCAGCCAGTATCAGCAACCATAGCAGCATGCACAAAAGTTTAGGCATTTAAGACAGAGGCAGAAACCAAAGCAGGGGTCAGGAGGTCTCCCTCGTAACCTGAAACCTTGATCTCCATTTGAAAATACATTACAGAGCTGTGAACTATATAACCAACTAATGTTCTATTTTCCCACTCAATTACAGACTAACCTTGAGGAATGGTGTTCAATGTTATTGAATACCATTCCTCAAGTGGATGTTTGAGACTAAAGGTGGCATCTGGGTCCTCCTATGTTCTATACCAGAACTTCAGGTGGCTCCTCAAATAAGGTTTGGCTCTTGAGCTAGAGGTGGTACACAGTGAGAGTCATGGTGTCTGTGTCCACATCAACCTGTGCCCACTCGGGGTGACGATGGGCAGGAAGAGATGTCCACTGGCAGTCCATGGCTTCGGGGGGGGGGGCGGTGAGTGTGGTTGCAGTGGGATCGGTTGAAGCTGGTGATCCGCATCCACCTGCTTCTGGCCCCTGGCGAAGGTACAGCCATACAAGCAGGATGCAACGATGGCTCCATCCACCTGCACAAACCAGTCCGGGAGCTCGTAGTAGGGCAATGGAGGCAAAGTTGTCCTGAATCTCCTGACCATGCCTCAGTTGTTTGGCTTTCTGTTGGCTGTGGTTCATATCCTGGTTGTAGCCCTGCTGCGCCATTTGGGCCAAAAATCTCCTTGAACTCGGCCTCATTGCTATAGCATTTCACCAGGGCATATTGGACCTTTCGTTCCCTGCATAGAGTGAGAAAGGCCTTGGTCTCTTCCTCGGTCCAGAGAATGCAGTGTTGGTGGGTGGATCAGTAGGTAGAGAGAGACTGAAACTGGGCAGTGGTGCTGGTTGTTGCCTGACTGGCATTTTGAGCCATGACTCTGGCTATGGTAATCCTTTGCTAGTCGTTCTGGAGAATGCAGCTGCTGGAAAGTGTTGGGCACCTACTGCCAACCAGGATGAGCACAGAGAATACATGTTGAAGATGGCACATGGGGCTTTTAAGGTGGATGTTACATATGTGGCAGTAAGATCAAGATGGGCCAGAAGGCGACTCCATGGAACACCCTAAGCTTTTTGCTTATGACTGTATGGTTCTGCTTCAGAAAGATGGAGTAAAAGAGATTGGGGAGAGGATTTTATTTCTGACATTTTGTTATACCAACAGAGGATGGGGAATGAAATCTATACTAGACCTCAGAGGGTTGAACAGATATGTGTTAAAAAGTTCAAGATGCTTACTATAACCTTGTAGTCTATGGCATTGTCTTTCAGTGACTGGTTCATGGCACTGGAGTTGCTTATTTTCCTATTCCTATATGTCAGATTTGCCAAAAGTTTTTGCGTTTGTTTTTTTGTAGAGGATTGTCATTTCCATTACAAGACACTTCCATTTGGCCTTTTGATGGCTGGCTTCATGAGTCTTTCCAGAGTGACTCACAGTAGAGACTACGTGGTTAAAAAGACAATGTGTTCATGTATTCCCTTACCATAGTGGATATGTTTGTAATCCCCTGGACTTGCCATCCCCACTATACATTTCCACCCATATTGTTAGTATTGAAGATTCTACAGAAAACAAAGAGCAAAATTAATCTCAGTTGCTCCAACATGGCCAAGACAACACAGGGTATTTTCAGACGTGACGAGATCACGCTCAACCACAGTGAATCACAGTCAATCCCACGGCGGGGCCAAAGCGCCCTGAACGTCTGTTAGGCGGCCGCCAGATGTTCACCACAGTCAATACCCACATGGCGTCAAAAATAACCATGCTTCTGGAGCTCCCCCCTGGACCATCTCCGAAAGCGTGGTCAAAGAGATTCCCAACAGGGAAACAACAAAAAGTAACATCTGGATGGCAACCATCAGCCGGAATCAAAGGAAATGATTCCCAGTCGGGGCCAAAGCACGCAGCGTCGCTGCCAGGCAACCAGCAACAACACAGGCACCGGAGGGAGATTTAAAGGGCAATCAGCAACAGGGAAACGTGGCGGGATGGAGCGAGGAGGGAGGCATAGGAGGAGAGCGGTGGGGGTGAGAGCGAGGTGGGAGGAGGTGGAGGAGGAGGTAGAGGAAGCGCAGGTGGAGGAGGAGGAGGAGGTGGTGGTCATGCTGCAGATGGAGGAGGCAGAGGGACAACTGCAGCAGCAGCCGCAGCAGCAGCCGGGGAGGCCACCCTGGGGACCTCGTCCAGAGCGGGGGAGGAGGAGGCACCCCAGAAACGGGTAAGGGGGACCAAGGGGAGGGGAACAGGCAGCACAGGGTCACCAGCAGGGGGAGGGGGCACGGCCAGGCTCCTGGCATGTGGGGGGGGGGCATGGGAAAGGGGCACACTGGGACCAGACCATAACACCCCCCCCATGTCCCGCAGACACGGAAACGGGCCCGGGAGGCCAAGCCCCCAGAGGAGACAGGCCCAGCATGGGCGGAGGAGGAAGAAGGATGAGGAGGTGGCGGAGGAGGACGAGGAGGACCCACAGGGGTGAAGGGGAGACGGCCCTACCACAGGGTAGGGCAGGGGGGGTTCCAGGAGACCCGGGACTTCATCAGGATCTGGGGGACCGTGGAGCACCAGCTGGAGCTCACCCTAAACCAGAGAAATGAGCACATGTTCCGGGACATAGTGTGTGGGACATGGGGGCGGTGGGGCATCACCGGACCGTGGCCTAGTGCCACTCCAAGGCCAAGGAGCTAAAGAGGGGGTACAAGGCCATCCGGGACAACAATAGGCGGTCTGGACACGGAGCCCGGACTGCCCCCTACTACGATGCCCTGAACCGCATCCTTTATATGAAGGGATCCATCGTGGCGCCATGCCTCGTGGGGAGCGCCGTGGTCCAGGGCAGGGAACGGGCCGAGGTACCCCCTCCACTCGCTGCCCCCTAGGAAGGCACACGCTCCAGGGCCCCAGACCCCCGTGAGGAACGCCCCGGAACTTCCAGCACCAGCAGGCCCCCCCCGGACATCAGCCCGGAAAACCCCCCACCCCAGGCTGGAGAAGCGGAGTCAGAGGCCAGCACCCTCATCCAGTGGTCCCAGGGGGACCCCACCCACACCAAGGGGCCGGCCTCGGAGGGGTCCGAGACTGACATAGAGGGTAAGAGAGCAGCCGCAAGGGGAGGAATGCCTGGGCCCGGAGGAAGGCGGGGTGATGGAGGGTGGGGGAAGCACAGCCCGGGGGCTGCCCCGGGACCCCCAGGCACGCTGGAGGGCGGGACGGGCGGCCGGGGCCGCACCCAGCCCCCCAGACCGTCCACCACCAACCCCCCCCCAAAACCCCCACAGGATAGCACAGCAGCAGGGGCAGGTGGACGAGGAGGCCAGAGTGGAGGTGCCCAGCCAGTGGGCGAAGGACCCAGGTGAGGCACACGGATAAGGTGGGGGTGCACCCGGGGGCCAGGGAGGGGGACCTAGGACACAGAGCGGGAGGGAGGGAGCTGGGCGGGGGGTCGAGGCCCCGGGGCTGACCCAGGGGGGACATGCGCCTTGGGGGCCCATGCCCTGCCTCGAGGCGGGTGCCCTGGACCCCACATCACCCATCTCCATTTACCCTACAGAGCAACCCGAGCACCCGCAGCCACCCGCGCCCATGCCCCCGGCACAGGGCATGAGGGAGTACCAGGCACGGGCCTGATGCCGGAGGGAGGACCAGGCAGAGGACATAGTCCGGACATCAGCGGAGCAGGGGGAGCGGATGATCGCGGGCGTGGACCGCATCGAGGCAGCCATCGAGCGCTCCCTGGAATGGGCAGAGATTTGGGACATGAGGCTCCAGGTAGAGGTGCACCTGGAGCGGAGGCGGGAGCGCCAGGAACATAGCAGGCAGGTGGAAGCCTTTGGGCGGCTGGAACAGGCCATCGCAACGATCGTGCAGGAGCACTTGGCGAAGCTCGACAGGTCCCATGACATTGGGACCTCCCTGCTCCTGCACGCGGGCATGTGGTGGAGGGTGGTGGGGATGTGTGGGGCGGTTGTTGTCACGGGTGTCTTAATAAAAGTGTAGCATGTGGTCCGGTCTCCTGGTGTCCTTTAAAGGGCCCCGGGGGGGGGGTGGCCTGTTCCGAACATGGCCCGGGACTCCGGGGAGAGGTGGGAGGGGCGCACCCTCACACCTCGGCCTCCCGGCTTACATGCCTGGCCAGGGTGGCCCGGATGCGCTTAGCATAACGGTACTCCCTCGGGTTGTCTGCATTCACGTAAAGGGGCAGTGGGCCAGGGGGCCGATGTGGCTCGGGGTACTCCAGGGCTGCCCCCTCGGTCTCGCACATGTTGTGCAGCACACAGCATGCACCTATCACCAGGGCGGAGGTCTCCACAGTGTAGTCCAGCCGGCCGGCGAGGCTCCTCCAGCACTGCGTGAGGGCCCCGAACGCCCGCTCCACCACAGTCCAGCTCGAACACAGGCGGGAACTGTACAGTGCCTCCACAGGGTTGTGGGCGACTGGGTACACCTTCATCAGCCACCGGGTGAGGGATTAGGCCGGGTCCCCAGGATACAGGGGGGCATGAGCACCCCCTCGATCCTGGCCATCCCTATGTCTGCAAAGTCACCCCGGAACATCCAGGCATAGAAGGGGGAGATGATCTGGGCATCGTGACTGCGGCCGGAGTGGCCCGTGAAGATGTCTATGAACATGCCCCGGTGGTCCACAACCACCTGCAGCTGCAGGGAGTGATACCCGTGCCTGTTGACACACTCTGCGGCCTACCCGGCAGAGGCTCTCTATGTGGGTGCTGTCCACGGCGCCCATGCAGTTGGGGAAGCCTCCAACCGTGAAGCCGGCCATCACGGCCCTCTGATCGACCAGCTGGATCGCCCTGTCCAGGAGCACGACCTCCACAGCCTCACAGACATCCTGGAGGATGCAGGCAACGACCCCGAAGTGCTGGGAGACAGACCGGCAGGAGTTGGGCGTTACTAGGGCCCAGACCCCAATGGCCACCTGCTGGACCATGGGGATGGGGGTCCTCATGGAGGTGTTCTGGCGCTCCATCCAGGGCGTGAGGAGCTCCACAAGTCGCAGCAAGGTGAGCTTGTTCATCCTAAAGTGGGCCCTCCACTCCGCCTCGTCCCACTGGCACAGCGCCCTGGCCCACCACCCCTGTGCCCGCTCTGCAACCCACAGCCACCTGTCAATGGGCATAGCGAGCAGGGCAGTCCGGTGCGTGGTCTCCCTCTGCCAACGGAGGCGCCCAGCTGCCTCTCAGATTGCTGCTGGCTTGCTCCGGCCCCACATCACGGCCTGCTGGTCAGCCTTTGGGCTCTGAGCCAGGCCAGGGCATGTCTCTGGCTGTGGTGGGCCCTGTGCGCCCCTGCACCACCCCAGGGGGCGGTAACTCGCAGGCGGGTGCCCAAGTGCACCTCTGTGGTAAAGATGTGCAGCTGGTTGGTGTGGGCATGATACCATTTAGCTGTGAGCGCGAGGTACATCCATTAGGTGGCTGCCCTGTCCCCCTCCATGGTGTTGGCAGACCCAGGGGTTGGGGGTGCTGTCAGCCTGACCGGTCCTGGCCAAGCTCACCCGGTGCCTCGCCCCCGGCTACCTGGGCCTTCCCCGGCAGGGTGGGTGGGCCTGGGCGCGACGGGTGCGCTGTTGGGTGCACCTGCTGCCCCTGCATGGGGCCTCATGTGCAGACAGGCACGCGCCCGGCGTTCCTGTTGCAGCTGCATCCCTTGAGCCATCACCCCCCGCCTCTCCCTGTTTGCTACACTGTGTCCTTGGTGGTCTGATTAGAGTCTCGGCTGTCCTGCCTGGGCGCTTGTTTACTGCAGCTGTGCTGGGCCCGCAGCCCTCGCCTCGCTCTGTTGCTATACAGTGTCACGGCCTGTGGCTGCCTCGCTTGTCCTTGGGCCCCCCCGGCCCTACAGGGACTGTGTGCCCCCCCTGTCCGTGGCGTTATTCTCCCTGTCGTGCTGGACCATGACTGGCTGTGCTGCCACGGGGCTCCCGCTTCCAGACCCCCATGGGGCCCCCCCTAAGCTGGACCTTCCGCGAGACCATGTCCCTGTGTGACCTGTGGCATACCCCGGCCATGCAGTTGCTCCTGGGCTGCACGGACAGCCAGTCTGGTGCTTATGCGAGCCTGAGCTCTGGCCTTCGTTGTTTGGCTATGAGGCGAGTGCCCGTGATTGCCGGCTGCATGCTGCGATGCTGGGGGTGGTTCCCTTCCCCGATGGGCGCATCCCGGAGAGGAGGTGCTCTCATGTGGCCTGGTCCGCGGCTGAGACAGTGTCTGCCCTGTCTGTGTGCAGCCTGGCCACCTGCACGGTCTGCCCTGCGGTCGGGGGTCCTGCCTTGGCCGTGTCGTACTTTGGCTGTGTCCCGGGGCCCATGGGTACCAGCGCTTTCGTGGGGCGGTGTATCACCGACTATTGGAGCTGGGTCAGCTTCCGTGGCCCCCTGCTGATGACTTCTGCATGTCTGAGCCTACTGCGGCGGAGCTGTCGGCGCTGTCGGGCGTGTGGTCCCGTTCGGATGTGCAGTTGGGCTTGTCCATGCAGGATCCTTTCGAGGCTTACTACCTGATCGCCCACCACATGTCCTTGTTGGGGTACCGCTGGGGCATGATCCATTGACCCCACCTCGTTCACTGGGCGGGGCACCCGGGCCCTGGCCCCTCTGTGGCCCCTAGCAGCTGGCCGTGAGTCCCTCTGTGCCCCCCAGCCTCATACCCCCATGCGGGCTTCTGCCCCTGCCCTGGGCCCATGTTCCATCACCTGCACTCTCCCTGATGTCCCGGCCGTGCTGCCTGCCTCCTGGGGTGCTTCTGCCCCTGCCTGTGGCTCCAAGCCCCCTCTGGGCTCCCCCCCGCCTGCCTCTGCACCCCTCCGTGGTTGTCCTCTCCAGCACCTAGGTCCGGCTCTCTTCTCGGCCTCCCCAGCCCCCCTGGGTCCAGATGACTGTCCTCACCCACCTGCGCTCCCTCGGGCACCCCCCTTAGGGGCCTGTGTGACCGTGGGGTCACGGGGCTGCCGGACTGCCCCTCCCACCTTCCTCCCGGGGTGGTGGTGGTGGTGGTTGTGACTTTAGACCTGCTGCACTGCACCGGCTCTCCTGCCTGCCCTCCATTGCCCCCTTGCCGGCGTGAGGGGTCCGTGTGTGACCCCTGGACAGTTCCCGGACCGCTCCCTGTCCCGTGTGGGCTCTCGCTGTGCCCTTGCCCCGAGCTCTTGTGGCCCCCCATTCCGGGACTGCCTGTGTTGCTGTGGGGGTGCCCGTGCGGACTGTTCTGCTATGGGGGTTGTGTTTGCCAGTGCCTGTGTCCTGCCCTGCCCCTGTGCTGTGTCCCCCCCTCTTCCCTGTTCCGCACCCCTTCCTGTGCCTGGTGTGCCTTGTGTGGTGCCCGGGTGCCTGTGTCCCCCCTTCCCTTCCTTTCCCTTCTGGGTGTGCGTGTGTGCCCGGGCGTGTGTTTCTGCTGTGTGTTCCACTGTGCCCCCGTTGTCTGTGTGCCTGTTGTGTGTGGTACCTGGCCGGCTCTTCTCCCTCTCCTCCCTCCTTTCCCGTTTCCCTTGTGTGGGCGTTCCCTTTTGTGCCTTCTGGCTTCGTTTGCCCTCCGGCGGCCATGTCTGTGTCCCGCCCCTGCCTGGTGCCTTGTGGGTGTTTTGACCGCGGCCGGAAATCGGCATCACGTCTGTTGTGCTGCCCCAGAACTTTTGGAAGTTCCCCGGAAGACCTAGTAGCGTGCTGAAGCCGGCAGCCACAGCCAGCGCTGAAGCCTTCGGACTGTCGCCGCCCTGAGCTCAAGGTAGGCGATCCCTGGGTGGGGAAGTAGGGTGAGCCCTGGGGTGGGGGGGTGTTAAACTACCCCCCACCCCAGGGATCAGTACCAGTACTTACTTACCGGCTGGCTGCTGCATGCTGGTGCTGGCTCTGGGTCGCCAGTGGCAGCCCAGAGCCCGCACTAGGAGGGACTTAGGGGAAATTTTTGTTGTTGTTTAAATCCAGGCTGGGCAGGGTGGGTGGGGGGTGTCCACCCGTGCAGCCTGGACTTGGGGAGGGAAAGTGTTTGGGGTTTTTTTGTGTTTTTTTTTTTATATATTGCGGCCATTCATTTGAATGGCTACAATGTAAAAAATCCGGTACGGGGGGAATCCGGTAAACGGGCCGGATTACCGGGTTAATCCGATACTGCCGGTACACCAAAATACCGGCAGTATCGGATACCGGATGATCCAGTAGTCCCACCCCTAGTTACCACTGAAAGTCAACCTTCTGGTGAGGGATCAAGGCAAAACATTTCATCCAACTTTGAAGGCCTTGCACACTTAACCTTTTTAAAAATTTACTTAAAGGGATTGACACTGTTCTATCTTCCTAAGCCTAAATAATGTCTTGGACTTTATAAGGCAACATAGTTATGTTTAAGTAGAGACCTCGGTTCACTGTATTGACTGTGATCACACTGTTAATTATAGTCTATGAAACTATGAAAGGGTAGCCACTTTAAAATCTTGGCAGTGCTGAACCGCATAGAAAGTGACCATCATCCATTAAGACTATTGATCCCGGAGGCCAGCAGACACCCAATATCTATGGCTGCAATATTTATACAGCTAGAAGCCGGAGACATTGGGAGAAGAGAACCAGTGAGGCAGCCAGGCAGATCTTGTCTTTGTGGGCTACCCCTGAGCTGTTTGCAGGTGAGGCGGACTGCAGTTGTCATAAATCAATAGAAGCCAGCCTGCTGTACCAACTTCTACTAGTGCTGACTAAGCAGCAAGGCTCACTTGTACAGCTCCCAATCCAGTACTATCATAAGGCCCGGTTCGATGCAGATTGCTTAGTTGCAAAAGAGACAGTTGTGAATTATCTTGGCCAGTGGAAGGAGAGTGGAACCAGGAGTTATTTGTTGCTAGTAAGAGAGTTTATAAAGCACTTATTAAAGAGAAGAAAGCATTATTTCAAGGGACTTGTTGGGAGCAACTAATGAGTGCTGTGATTACACAAGACTCTTCTGGCAAATTGTTTCAAAAGATGCCAAGAAATGCATCCCAGATTGTTTTTATAGATGGGGATTCGTGGATGAGCTACTTCCAGGCAAAATTTGAATCTAGAATAAGGGAGGAGATACAAGGTGATAGTCACTAGTGGTGGACTGTTGGGGGTAATACAGCCAATACAAGGAGAGCAGCTTGAAGGGTACATAGCAAGTTTAAAGATGAACAAGGCCCCAAAGATAGATTTTTGTGGGGCCAGAATTTTTAAAGGCTTGTACTCCACAGTGGTCATTGATATTTGGATGTCTTTATAAACAACCTCATCCAATGGAATATCTGGCCCCTGAACTGGAAGCAATCCATTATAGTTCCAAATTTTAAGAAAGGTGACAAATGGAACCCCAGTAACTATTGTCCTATCAGTCTGATTAACATCACTGCAAAAATGTATGGGAAACATCTGCTGACTCATGTCCTGGCATGGATTGATGATAAGGGGGTCTTAGGAGAAGAGTAGGCAAGGCTCACTTGTACAGCAAGGCTCACTTCTCCTAAGGACTGCGGAATGGAGGAGGGTCTGCTTTGTCTTATTATAAATTACCATCATCAGCTTTCTGCACAGGTGAGGGTTGGAGTTTCTGGGAAGCTGTCAAAATCATTTGTGGTGGGAAGAGGGGTGAGATAGGATTATCCCTTAGCCCCAGTTCCTTTCAACCTTTTTCTGAATGATCTGAAATCTGTGTTGACAAGTGAGAAATTCAATACCCTGAAGCTTTTAGGCTAGGGAGTCTCCTGCCTTCTATGTGCTGACAATGCAATATTATTCGCATATTCAAGGGTAGGGTTAAGGAGACTACTGGACACATTCAGTGACTACTGTAAGAGGAACGAGCTTGAAATCAACACAGACAAATCGAAGGTGATGACTCTTTTGGCGAAAAGAGACTCCATAGGTGGTTCATTGATAACGAACCCCTGGAAGGTAGTGAGTAAGTTCACCCACCTTGGGGTGGTCTTTACCAGAACACTGCCTATGATAACCAATGCTAAAATGATGGCTCTGAAGTTCCGCCAGGCAAGCAGCAGGATTTTTGCCTTTTATAACAGATTTACCAGGAGACCACGGGTGGAGGCCCTAAAGGTTGGTAAATTAAAGCTGTTGTCTACAGCTTTATTTGGAGTAGAAATTTGGGGGTGCAGATGACAGAATTAATATCTATGCAGAGCATGTACAAGCAACTTTCCTTAAGAGCCTGCTGGATGTTGCCAGGTGCACCCCAAATGCACTTCTACGAATTGAAACTGGAACCACTAATGTCATGGTTGAAGCCAGCATGAGGCAGCTTCAGGGTTGGTCTTCAAGATGGTTGACCATCTGGCTTCTGCAACAAGAGTCGGGGCCAGCCCTGTTTGCCCTGGGCAGTTTTCTAGTGAGGCTAGAGAAGTATAGGAAGGAACTAGGTCTTGGGAACTAATGATGCAAGAGTCCTTATTGATTGGGGAAACTGAACCTGTATTTACTACTTTGGCATGAGTATAGTGGCCCAGGTGGTTATGTAAACTGTACTATTGTGTGATTGAACTGTGTTTCATTTGTACTTTTTGGCCTCTGGCCGTAAATAAACTAAACTAAAACTTTAAAATCCTCAGGTTTGGATGGTTACTGTGTTGCTCGGGAACACTCTAAAGGCTTTGTTTAGTGACAGACAAATTCAATCATGCTCTAAAAAGCACGGAAATTGTAAGCTAAAGCTCCTGCCTTAACTTGTGTGTCATGTAAGCAATAAAGATGTTGTACAGTCTTGCATATTGTGCTCCCTTACAACTTAGGCTCCATGCACCCACACTTTGTCTTGGTCTTTCAGCCCCAATCCTCTTCCTCTGCAGGTTGGGGGCAACACTGAAGTTGGGGTCAGTGCTATATAAATGTTTAGTAAGAATTTAAAGTTGGTACATATTGAAATTAACATGGAATGCCCACTGGAAGGAATGGAGGCAACAGTAATGCCAGTTTGGAAATAAATCCTATTGTCATTCACAGATTGTATCTGTGGCTGTGAAAGAATACTTGTAATATATTTTATTTCAACATGACCAAAGGTCATTGCTTAAAAAGAAACAGACAAATTTAAACAATTGGAGTGAAAGAATACAATGGAGCTGTATCTTTGGAATGGGGCGGGGCAAGAGGATGTTGAATAATGAGGAAAGCACCAGAGAGGGTGAATGAAATAGGTGTAATGACAAGGGGAACAGGGTGGGAATGACAGGAGAAATGCCATGACAAACAGGTAGAACGACAAGGTTCTGAGTGAAATAACTGATTCAGATGAATGCTAAGATACCATGGGGAACACTCTTAGAATTTCACCCACTTCCCATATCTGCCTCCCTGACATTCCACTCCCTATAACTTCCCTCCCTGCTATTCCACCTACTCTCCAGTTTCTTTGTTACTGCATAAACGCACACACACAACTTCTGTTCCCTATCAGAGATATAGCTCATTGTATTTTTTCCAAAAATCTTGGGTTCTCTGTGAGGGGAGTGGGGCCTAGTGAGTTATAGGGTGGGGCTGGAGTTCTTCCCGAATATACACCCCTCTCAACACCTCTCTACCCTTTCCGATGAATATACTCCCCACTCCCCTTATCTGTGCATACTCCCCAACCTCATCTGTGAGGACTGTGCATACCCCCCAACCTCATCTGTGCATACAGATCACCCATTTCTCTGCATTGTCCTCCATAAACACTCCCCCAACACCTTGCTTCTCCCACTGCCCCCACTCTTGTCTGCATGTACACATCCATGGTCTTTCCCCCATATACCTTGTTCCCCCCGTATACACCTTCCTAGTACTCAGTTGTCCCATTCTCCCCAACCCAAATACCTCCAGTCCCAGCTTCAGTGTTGTCCCCAACCTGCAAAGGAAGAGGATTGGGACTGAAAGACCAAGGCCACGTGTGGGTGCATGGAACCTAAATTGTAAGTGAGCACAATATGCAAGACTGTACAACATTACTGCTTACATGGCACAGACGTTAAGGTGGGAGCCTTAACTTACAATTACCATGCTTTTTGGAGCATGACTGAATTTGTAAGGGTTTTAACGTCTCTTAAACCAAAGGTTTTTTGAGTATAGAATTTCCTCGTTTTTTTGAGAATGCAACACACTAAATTCTTCCCATTGGCGCACTACCATAATGAGCACCCTAACCGTAAAACTTCAGAATTTCAAAGCCTCACCATGTACTGAAATGCAGCTGGCTCTGGGGTGGGGATGGACATTATACTATATTCTCTCCCTGTGCATTGAAACGTAGCAATCCTGAGCTGCAGCTCCTGCTATCCCAGCTGTGGGCACCCACTACACACTCTTCTGCCAGTGCCCTGAAATCCTGACTGAATGTCCTGGGATAGACCCAGGCACTCTCTCACTTCCTCTGCCTTCACCCCACACATACAGCAGCCCCTCTTTGAAAACCCCACCCTTGAGACACACTCTCCTCCCCCCCCCATTGTAAAAAAAAACAACAGTGAAGGATTTTATTCACAAAAAAGACTAAAGGATTTCATTTACACTACATTAACGTATTTGTTTAATTTAAACTCTTTTTAATTGTAAATAAAACCCTTAATTACAGTTTAATTTCCTGTAAAATATTTACTATTAACTGCAGAATTAGACAATTGTACTTGCAAAGAATAAAGATGAAAATCCATCTTCCATACTTCTTCATTCTGGAGGACAAATTGAAGGAAATCTTTTGCCTCCCACTCACCTTTCTGTCCAGAAATCTCTCTACCTGCTTCTTAACACCTATTTGCCCTATCCCCTCACACTCCACCCAAACTCTTATCCAGGTTACCCTGTACCCCATCCATGCTTCCCCAGCAGCCCCTTATTGCCACTTCATACTCCCCCAACATATTCCTCATCCTATCATACTGCCCCAGTATGATCTCCTCATTTGCAGCCCCATTCATACCCCAGTTCAACTGTACCCCATCACTCTCCCCCAGCACTAGGATGGCCACTGATGCGTTGCCAGAATAGAGGACAAAAATCTGCATATAATTTGCATGTGTGCATTTATACTAGTCTATGCACATTTATAAATAATTACTATAATTAAAATTGCACAACTCACTATAGTGGGGAAGACTGTCCAGGCCTCCTGTTGTAATTCTAATCAATCTGTTCCGTCAGTGATGAGTGCTACACACGCTTTCTCCCCCTTTCCTCCCCCCACCTCTCTAGTGTGTCTATGTAAGCATGTGATAGAAATTTATTCTTTGGCAGGACTTGTTGACTGGATAGCACGCTACAGTAAAGCCAAGCCATTACTTGAACTCGGGCTCCACCAATAGCAACACTTCAGCAGATCATGGAAGCAGTGAGCTTCATCCAACCTGCAGTCTTAAATAATATGTTAAGAGAGATTTTTTTGTGCAATCTGGCCCACCAGAAAATTGCTGTGTGGCCATCTGGTTTGTGGCGGCCAGAAGTTGAACAGCCTTGATACGCTTTTGCTGTTATATACAATAGAACAAATCCATCCTAACATAACACCGGTGTGGTAATTAATGCTTGGGATGAATTTTACCTCTTATTATTACAAAAGCAGCATCACAAAGGTCAAACAACAATTATTTGTATCAAATATATATTATTAATCTGAATATTGTTTCCCATTAAGACACTACCTTATATAGCACTTCTCAACCAATTTAATTATTACAGTATGCAGGAAAGAAAAAAATGAACATATAATAATTAAAGCTGAATCATAGCTGTTGCTGTTTATATTTAAACTGCAACAGAACAGAAAGGTTGCCCTTGTGGGGGGAAATAGCAATTTTTGTGTCCTCAAAGCTGAAACTGGACTGCCTATGTCTGGATTCGGCCTCTGATAATTTTATGGTTCTTCGGGGTCCTTTCCATGACATGGACCAAAACCTGATGGTAGCTAATGTTATATGCCCCCCTCTGGTTCAAAATATGCAAAGGGGAAGAATTGGGAACTTTTGGGTGATGTGATGACCTTGTTCATTGATAGATATCCAGAAGATCAGCTCCTTATCCTCGGTGATTTTAATGCTCACATTGGGGCAAATGAGGAAATGATGCTTCAGGTCCTGAACTGCCCGAGTATGGGAGAGGATGGGCTGGCAATTAATTCTGCTTGAGTTAAGTGTACAGGCTGTACAGCTGAATAAGGTCAGATCCGCTCTTTATAGTCTTATCTTAGACTACAACCTTGGAATTTTAAATGGGAATCACCAACGTGATAGACCTGGAAATTATACATTTATTAATAAACAGGGAGGTAGTGTTGTTGACTATGGTCTGGCCTCTATACCCCTTAGTGACCAAATAAGTTCCTTTTATGTTGGCACCCAGGTTGACAGTGATAATTTCCCTGTTGTTCTTGAGATCATTTTTGGAACAGGGGCATTCAGCTAAAGGGGTGTTGGAACCCTTGGGGGTCATCAAACTTCAAGGCAAGAGGTGAGCCCGATGGTCAGCTGAGTTGGGTAACCGCATAGAAGCAGTCCTTAATTCAGATGCCTGCTTGTACCAAAGGTTATCGTTATTAAAAGCTTTAGATGTGGACTCAGCTTTTAGGGGGCTGGAATTTATATTGAGTCACCTTGGCCCCGATTAGTTTCAAGGACCCCAAGGTGTGCAGTAATTGCTAAAAGAGAAAACGGCTGGTATGATGATGAATGCATTGTTGCAAATCAGGTTCTTATAAGAGCCGCACGACAGCTCAGATATGCCCGGGAAAAGATTTCCATTACTTGGAACTGCACAGAGCTTATATAAAAAAATTGTTAGATAAAAAGCATACCTATGTGGGGTTGGGTTCAGTTCAGTTCAAGTTTATTTAGCGTGACCTTGGTCATTGCTTAACCATAGCAGTGCAATAAACTAATACAACAACATAAAAGCCTAGAAGACAAGGTCATAATAACAATGACCATATCCAAAAATAGATAATGATATAACTAGGCACCCAAAGCATCCCATTAATGTAGGCAGAGATACTAGGAAAATAAAAAACAAATACAATTAAATATATTTACTGGCTTACACACTGCCAGAAATAGGTCGATAATTAAGAAAGCCATGCCTCAAAATCATGGCTTGAGTAAAAAAAATTCATAATATTAACTGCGGCCTCTTGAACAGTCAGACAGAGCCATCTGAAGACAGAAAAAATCAGAGCATCCAGAATGTTTTAGCCAAAAAAGCATGTACAAATTTTGGTCTTAAACTGTCATAAAGATGGCATCTTAAGAGTATATCTTCGGAAGTCTCGACTTCTAGGTTGTCGTAAGGGCATAACCGGTGCTGGAATGGGGTCCTGTTATAACGACCTTGCAAGAGTTGTGTAGGGAGGGCATTACATCTGGCCGCCAGGAATAGGGTCTTCCCTCTCAGGGGGCCAGAATTGGAGAGATAATTGGCCATAGAAAAAGGTCTCCTAGGTAACAGTAAAAACAAATCCAAATGTGGGGAAACTCTTACCCTTGCAATCTCCTCCTGATAGATGTCTGTCCACCTTTGGTGTAATTCCAGCTCTGCAGCTTGAGCACCCCTCTCCAGGAGATAGTCTTTAGGTAGGCCCAATTTAAACACGGGCTTCTATTCCCTGTCGCCACCGACTACTGAATGGATCTACCCTCAACCAAACAAGTAGACCCCTTCCAGATGATCTAATCACTTTATTCCAAAATTGAAAGATATGGGCACCACAGAAATCCAACTCCTTTCCCCCAATTCCAGGTATACAGCTGCCAGGGGCGTACCCTTGGGAACGTGAGCCAATGCGCACAAAAACCTAGATTGAATAATATTTAGGTTCTCTGACACCAAAGGAGTCCAAAGCTCAGCCCCAAATAGAAATTGGGACCGAACCTTTGAATTAAACACATCCAAGGAGAGTTTGATTTCTAATGTCCCAGATCTAACAAAAAACCTGCGCATGGCAGTGGCACTACCTCTCCCCACTACAGTGGCTCTATTATAGTGTTCTTTCCATGAACCATTGTAGTAAAAATAAATCCCCAGATATTTAAAGAGCTTAACCTGTTCAAGAGAACAGTTGTCAATGGCCCAATTGTAGTGCTTGATGGACCGTGACTTGGAGAAAACCGAAACCTTGGACTTAGTAGTTAATCTTAAGGCAGTTGGCTGCGCAATAGGATGAAAACGCTGCCAGCTGCCTCTTCAAGCCTATAGGTGTTTGCGATAGAAGGACAAAGTTGTCCGCGTACAAAAGGACACCTAAAAAATGTGAGGCCAGCTTGGGAGGAAAAAAGTGGGGCTGGACCAAGAGTGGTATAATATCACTGACAAACAGGTTGAATAGGGCTGGGGCAAGGACACAGCCTTGCCTTACCTCGGACCTAACTCCAGTCTAGTCAGAAACCGCACCCCCTGGATCTAATTTGACTACCAAATTTGTGTCAACATGCAGATTATATATCAGGGCCAAAAGTCTCCTATCAATGGAATAAAGTTCTAATTTGGCCCAAAGCAAATTCCTATATGTGGAGCAAATTCCATATATCTTTTAGTTAACCCTAGCGGATAATGATCCCAATAAATTTTGGGCCATTTTGAATCGAATGCTCAGCAAAGGTCATTTGGTACCAAGAACCTAAAATTGCCTAGTCAGTTTGGGAGAGGCACTTTTATGAGCCTCAAAACCTGGGCTTTGTGCTCAAGACCCAGTGGATTGGAGGAAAGTCCCTGCCTGGGAGCCGATATTGGGAACAGCAGTGAGAGGGCTAATCCAGTAGTTTAGCCCAGGGGTGGATCAGTTCCCACGGGAGGTTTTTACCTGTTTACCCAAATTAATGACTCTGGCAAAATACCTGAGTGTTGGAATACTGGAGTGATTGTACCAATGTATTTAAAAAAGGGTGTAGGGATGACCCCCCATAACTACTGGCCTATTTGCCTTTTGTGTATCATTGCTAAATTATGTGCTGAACTACTTTGGAATAGGTTGAATGACTGGATTTGTGAGAGAGGAATACTGGCTGAGGAACAGGCAGGGTCCGAGCTGTAGGGACGGGCGAACATGGTTCGGAGTTTGGCCCAAACTTGGCCTGCTCGGACGACTGAATCCGAACACGAACTGACCGAACCGAACTCAATTCCGAACGCCGAAATGACCGAACAGTTCGGATCGAGTTCTGGTGGCTAAAACGTGGTGTCACTGGAAGGCCAAACGTGGCAGGGAGGGGGAGTCAGCTGAGGAGCAGACTTCCAGGGGTGGAGAGGCTTGGAGTAGCAGCCAGCCTGCCCAGTCACCATCCCTTTTCGCCTCAGACCACTGGCTTTGCAGTCTGCGGTTGGCCACGGGATAGGCTGCATGGAGCCAATGGGACTTGCGGTGAGGCGGGCGCAGCAAGAAACAAAACTGATTGCCTCCCCCCTACCAAACACTTTCTAAGCTAGTCACTGTTCCTGAACGGCAGGCGTTTCAGAAGGCTCCCTTTTTCCCAGCAGTTTTTGTTCCTTCCTATTCCTAATCCATTGCCATCCTCCTCCTATTTCACCCATCCCAACCCATCTACCTCCCATATTCTCATTTATTTAGCTTAGCTTAGATAGATTTAGTTGTTGTTTTTTGTTTTTATCCCTCATTGTGTTCCCTGTGTTCAATCTTCCTCCCTCCCGCCCCCCTCCATTGAATCCTTTCCCTCTCCCATATATTCCATCCCTGATTCCCTTCCCTTCCCCTGTTTTTTTATTCATTTAGAGTAGGATTATTATTAGATTGATTTAGGTTTCATTTCAGTTTTGTACCCCTCCTTGTGGTGTTTGTGATTCATTCTCTCTCTCTCTCTCTCTCTCTCTCTCTATCTATCTATCTATCTATCTATCTATCTATCTATCTATCTGAGAGAGAGAGAGAGAAGGAGTTAGCTTAGCAATAGAGATAGTGTTAGTGTTTGTAGGAGTAGGCCTTTGTACTTATTAGATAATCCATTTAGTTCATAGCGTTTAGAATAGTTAATAGCAGTTAGATTTAGTGTAGATTAAAAAATAAAATAAATATATAAAAACATTATTTTGGAGGGAGAATTGGAGAAGGGAAGGAGAGGCCGGTCTGCTGCCCGTAGGGGAGGCAATGGGGCACATGCCAGAGGCAGGAGGGGCCATGCCAGGGGAGTGGCAGCAGGCAGCAGCAATAGCCAGAGGCAGAGCACATCACCACCCCCCAAACTCAGCAGGCCTGCTTTAGGGCAACAGACTTCAGCGGCTCAGTGCTACCTCCTGGCAGTACCCTCCTCCACTGCCATGCAGGGCACTGGAAGGAATGCAGGACTTGGGGCTGCGTCTGTCTCTGCTGGTGGTGGTGCTGGAGCAGGTGCTGGTGCTCAGGGCAGGTTCCTCCAGGGCCACCAATGTCCCCCACTGTCGAGGCGATGCCCAGCAATCCAGAGGTGGTGGATCCCACCCCGGCTGCTAGAGGCAGGACCCGATCCTCAGTAGGGAGAGGAGTAGGAGAAGCAGAAGCAGCACTAGCAGCTACAGAGGGGGACACAGGGACAGTGCCAGCAGCATGGCTGGCACGGGCAGTCTAGCCTCAAGGTCCCAGTACTCCCCTTCACGGGACATCACTGTGATCGCAGACAGTGAGTCAGAGGCAGACACTAGTGCTGCAGAGGAGATGTCTGGAGTTGAGGCAATGTCTGAGCCTCCTCCCAGAGCTGTGTTGCCAGAGCCACCAAGTTCTTCCCGTCCCAGCAGTGCTGGCAGCAGTGCGTCAGCTGAGGCGGGCAAGAAGGCAGGAGGGGGGAAAAAATCCTCAGTCTGGGATCATTTTAAGCATGTGTGGGCAGATGATCCCGGAGGGGTGCAGTGCACATTGTGTAATAAGCTGGTGAAGCGTGGGCAGGTGCTCGCCAATCTTGGGACAACTGCAATGGCGAGGCACCTGAAGTCATGCCACAGTGCTCTGCTGCTCAGCGGGAAGGCAGGGGAAGTGGATGCTAGTGAGTTCCCGACTGCAGCGTCCAGTCGCCTGGCTCCTTCAGCGGGCCAGCGTCCTGCACCAACTGCTGCTGCCTCTAGCAGCAGGAGAAGTTTGGGGGCAGAACAGCAGCAGGAGCCTTGCCAGCAGCGCTGTCAGTCCACCATGGAGGAGCTGGGGTGGGGGGGGATCTGTTAAGGCCATTGGCAGGGCACGGTGGCACTGGCTTCCAAGAGAAAACGAAGCGCCTGTTGGCAGAAATGATAGCGCTGGATGGCCAGCCCTTGTCAATTGTGGAGGACAAGGGCTTCCAGCGGCTGATTGGGTTCCTGGCTTCCCGCTCCACCCTGAGTTGGACCGTGGTGCCACAGCTCTACAGGGCTTTGAAGGAGCGGGTAAGGGAGCAGCTGGCAGGGGCTGGGGGACCATGGTCCACTTCACCACTGACCTGTGGTCCTCCAGGAATGCCCAGCACACCTACCTGGCAGTGACTGCACACTGGTGGCAGGACCCAGAGGCAGCGCTTGGCAGTGGCAGGAGGGGTCCTGAAGCAGGGTATAGGTGGACCCTGCTTCAGGCACAAGTCATGGACAGCTCTCACACCTCAAGGAACCTCGAGGCAGCCCTGGCCACCATGGTGAGGGAGTGGGTAATGCCAGGCGCGGCCTTCACCAAGGTGTGTGGTCACAGACAACGCGGCCAATATCATAAAGGCAGTCTGTGCCGGGGGCTTCACAAGCATCTCTTGTGCCACACACACCCTCAGTCTTGTGGTGAAGGATGCTCTGGGCTTGGGGGAGAAGGGGATTGGGCCAGGCACCCTTAGCTCCCCGGTCGAATGGGGGAGG
>QEPC01006951.1:3208631-3265931 GCA_003113815.1 Sphenodon punctatus
AAAGCCTGCCTCAGTCTGCCTGCCTCTCATGCCACAATGCCCGCCTGTCCGCCCAGGTGGTCTAGATCAAAGCCTGCCTCAGTCTGCCTGCCTCTCATGACACAGTGCCTGTCTGCCTACCCTGGCAACCTTGGGTGATGTGCACCACTGGTCTGGTAATCCCGCCACTGCTGTCTGCTGGTCCATGTGTGCTCTGCCCTGGCCAATCCAAATGTGCCTACACAATCTTGCTGCTGCTGTCTGCTACTGTATGGGAACTATTCCCTGGCAAATCCAACCATCCTGGCTCCATGGGTGCTGTGTACAGGCAAATGCTGCTCTGCTGTTCCATGGGTTCTGTGCCCGGGCAACCCAATGTCTGCTGCTGCTACTGCCAATGCTGCCTCTGCTGTCCATGCCACGGGTCCTATGCCCGGGCAATCCAATGTCTGCACTAGCTGCCAATGCTGCCTCTCGGAAATCCAATGTCTGCTGCCAATGCTGCCTTTGCTGTCTGTGCCATGGGTTCTGCACCCCAGCAATCCAGTGTTTGCTGCTGCTGTCAATGCCGCCCATGCTGTCTGTGCCACGGGTTCTGGGGCCCGTCATTCCACTCACAGAGAGCCATCGTTGAGCTGCATCAAGAAACAGCCACTCCAGCCCCAGAACCCACCGTCAGGGTTCTGGGGCCAAATTACAGGCAAGGAGGGCTGTGGCCAATATCCGGAAGCTGTCACCTCAGCCCCAGGACCCAGCGTCATGGGTCCGGGGCCATCATTCCTTGCACAGAGAGCCAATTTTCCAAAGCATTAAGAAACAGCCACTCCAGCCCCAGGACCCGCTGCCAGGGTTCTGGGGCCAAGTTACAGGCAGGGAGGGCTGTGGCCAATATCCAGAAGCTGCCACTCTTCTAGCCCCAAGACCCACCGTCATGGGTCTGGGACCATCATTCCTTGCACAGAGACGATGTCTTTCAACTGCATCAAGAAACAGCCACTCCAGCCCTAGGACCTGCCGCCCGGGTTCTGGGGCCACGTTACAGGCAGGGAGGGCTATGGTCAATATCTTTAAGCTGCCACTCTAGCCCCAGGACCCACCGTCATGGGTCTGGGGCCATCATTCCTTGCACAGAGAGCTGATTTTCCAAAGCATCAAGAAACAGCCACTCCAGCCCCAGGACCTGCCGTCAGGGTTCTGGGGCCTACGTTACTGGCAGGGAGGGCTGTGGTCAATATCTAGAAGCTGCCACTCTTCTAGCCACAGGACCCAACGTCATGGGTCCTCGCACAGAGGCACTGTTGTTCCACCGTATCAAGGAACAGCCACTCCAGCCCCAGAACCCGCTGTTAGTGTTCTGGGGCCAAGTTACAGGCAGGGAGGACTGTGGCCAATATATTTAAGCTGCCACTCTAGCCCCAGGACGCACCGTCATGGGTCTGGGACATCATTCCTCACACAGAGAGCCTTTTTCCGAATGCCCAAACCAAACACGACAGAACTGAACGGCCGAACCTGAATGCGGCGACCAAATTGAACCGCGATCTGTTCACCCATCCCTACTGAGCTGGCAAAGCAACCATAGACCATTGCTTTGTATTATAACATCTAGTGGAGAAATATAGGCAGAGAAAGCAGAAGCTATTTGCAGTATTCATTGACTTCTTATCAGCCTTTGATTTGATTAATCGAAATAGACTTTGGGCATTTCAGATTGATGGGAGATTGCTGTTTCTTATAAGATCTTTATATACCAATACCAACTTACGTGTCCGCCAGGATTGGAGAGTCATCCTTTTGGAATCAATCTTGACATCTGCTGGAGTTAGGCAGGGATGCCTGCTAGTGCTGATTCTTCTTAACATGTATATTAATGACCTGATTGAACAGCTATGGGATGAGGATGAGTATATGGCCCCCAAAATTAGTGCTAGGATACTACCAATTTTAACATATGCAGATAACACGATTTTGCTTTCAACGGCTTGACCAAGGATGAACCGACATATACAAGATTTTGGTTCTCTCTGTCTAGCAGAGGAACTTACCATTAACTATGGAAAGACCAAGATGGTGTTTGCACCTCTACACTGGAGCCATTCTTGGTTTCTGAATAACTATAGTTTAGAGCAGGTTAAATATTTTAAATACTTAGGAATAGTTTTCTCCACAACAGGATCCTGGGGTTTGCATGTGAAATATGCTAGGCCATGAACTGCCTTGGTTCATGGCCTGGCCAGATTTTACAATTCAAAGGGGAGCAGTCTGGTCAAGCTGGCTCAGAGGGTGTTTAAAAGGAAAGTGGCTCCACAGATTTGTTATGGAGCACAGATCTGTGGAGGGTCTTTTAATGACACGCTTGAGGCAGTCCAAAAAATTTGGTTGAGAAGGATGTTAGGTACCCTGGCCCCCCTGGGATGAGGGCTTCTGTTTTGCAATTAGAAGCTGGGGCAAAATAGATAACATCTATGAGTATCTGGTTGTTAGTCTCCTTTTGGTTGAAGGTATTGCATTCCCCTCCAACGTCATTCCTTCAGCATTGTCTGAAGGAAAAAAGTAGGCTCGGTCTATTGCAATAAGAGTTTCTGGATGGGTCGCGTATATGATACTATCAAGAGGACTAGGGTTCTCCTGGGATTATCTGGCTTCTCTCTCATTGGAGGAAGCTAGGCATTGGATTAAGCAGCACATTAATGATGCAGATCTTCAAATATCAAGGGCCTTGGCTGCTGAGACAAGGGTGTTGCTGTGGTATAAGTTTTGTATTCCAGGGCCAGATGGCCTTCTATCTCTCATCCTTAATACTTCTGGTGTGTAGGAAAGCCTTTACGGCCCTAAGTTTTCAAACTATGCAGTCAGCAGTGGCCCAGGGTTGTTACAATAGGACTGGGTATGCTGAAAGGATTTGCATTTGTGGGGAAGGAAAAGTAGAGGATCTTGGACACTATCTACTTTTCTGTTCTCTTTATGCAGAGATGTATGAGGCTCTTCATGTAAATGTGGGGATATTGAGTTCGCCAATGCGATTTGTTCTGTTTTCTGTTAAATGACTCCAGGGACTATGTTACGAGGACGGTTGCATCTTTCACAGAATCTGCATCTAAACTGAGGGCATGGTGGGCTAGGGCCAATCTTTCAAGGACTGTATAAGTTCACTGGAGACTACCTTGGCCTTTTATCTTGTTCTGATGTTCGTTTCTTATTAGTTATTTTATGTAAAATATTTTACTATTGACATGGCCTGATGGCTAGATCAAATAAACAATAATAATAAACCTGAAAATTTATTGCGGCATGGGCTTTCGCCATGGCCTAAATTTACCAAAACATATTATAAAATAGTACAAAACATAAAATAAGAGTTAAAATACAATATTCAATCAAAATACCATATAGGGATACTCTAGAAAACCTCATAAGTTTTACTTCAGTCTCCACCTGGCTTGCCCACGAGCTGTGAAGCCCAGCCCTCACGGTCTGTGCCAAGAGAGAATTATCCTGAGGGGGAAAAAGGACCACCCTCAGCCAAAGTCTCACAATTTGAGAGCCCGTGTTCTGATAGTGGAACTTACAGTTTCCTGCCTCAGGATTACCAGGGGCGTACCCCTTGGCACCCCCAGGATGGACCGCAAGACCTGATTCTGCGGATTCTGATTTCCAGACAATCTAGAAAAGGTGGGCCCCAGACAGGGATAGCATACAGGCCCTGGGTGATAACTTTGGCCCGAAAGAGTCGTAAGGCCGGCAGTGCCAGTCTCCCTCCCTGGGTATGGAAAAAGCTGAGGATGGCTGCCGATGAGCTCTTTGCTTGTGCTACCACAGCCTTGAAGTGTGGCTTCCAGCTCCGAGTGGAAGAAAAAATCCCAGATACTTAAACATGCTCACTTGCTCAATGGGATTACTCCTAATTAGCCAACGATGTTTTTAACTTATCCCCTGCCTCCCCATAACCATGACCTTGGTCTTTGTGGAATTGATTTTTAATCCTTCCTTGTCACAGTATTCCCCGAACCTCTGCATTAGTCATCTAAGCCCCACCAGGGATTGAGAAAGCAGGACCGTATCGTCGGCATACAGGAGGGCCGGACTTTCCTTGTACCGATTCAGGGAGCATGGGTATCAGCTTCTCTCAGAAAGGAAACCACATAGTTCAGAAAGAAGTTGAACAATGGGGGGGCCAATAGGCACCCTTGTCTGACTCCTTTATCCACAGCAACATCTTCTGAGAGCCTTTGACCCTCAGATTTTATATAGATTTTATTGTTGCTATGAATCTTGATAAGTAAAAAAAGCAGCCGGCGGTCGATGGAAGTACTGCTCAATTTAATCCAGAGCCTTTCTCTATCTATCGAGTCAAAGGCCATGGATAAGTCTATGAAGCATAGATAGAATTGCCCTTGACTAGTAACATACTTATCCGGGAGAAGGGAGAGAACAAAAATCTGATCGACGATGGATTTGCCACTCTGGAACCCGGCTGTTCTGGCTCAATTATATGGTTTTCATCTAACCAGGATCTCAACTTTCCCAGCAAAAATCGGGTATATAGTTTCCCAATAATACTCAAAAGGCAGATAGGTCAATAGTTCCCGGGAAGGGAAGGGTCACCCTTCTTGAATATTGGGACAACTATACCTTTCAACCATGCTTTAGGGATTGTCCCTGGGGAGTTTATGGCAGAAAAAAGAGGGGCCAGAAAACTGGCCCACCACTCGGGATCATATTTTAGAAACTCGGTGGGGACAAAGTCCTCCCCTGGGGCTTTCCCGGCCTTCAACTTCACAATAAAGGCTACAATAAAGGCCCATTCCAGGAGGTTATCCCGAGCTGGTAGCGGGATAACACCTTCCCGGGGGGAAGAAAAAATCCCGGCATAAAACTATACCCCTACCTCACCGGGGATTTGCAGCTGCCCAGACAGACAAGGTCCCAGAAGGGTTTCTTTCTGTTCTGTAGAGCTGCCTTCAACCACTGGGCCCACCTCTGTTTCTGATAGTCTAGCCTTTGGGTTGCAGTCAGGTGGCGACTGACTGCACCTTTCGGGTGGCTTGCAGTTCTTGCCTGAGGGCTAGAGAGGGATTTTTTCTTACCTTATTTGCTAATTGCCTCAATTTCCTTCTCATAGTTTTATGATCCCTATTAAACCAAGGGGGAGACTTCACTTGCCGTAGGCTCTCCACTTTCCTAACGGCCAGGAGAGGCAGCAAAAGAGACACCAGTCTTTCAAAATCCCCCAGGTAATCCTTCCCTAAGGCTATAATCCTTCCTACCAACTCCCTCACCTCTGGCAGTTGCATAAACCCTACAAATGCTGCCCTTAACTCCTCGGACCACTTAGCTCCCACCAGGCCTATCCCTGAATCCTCAGTTGCCCAATCACTACTTGGCTCTTTTAAAGGGGTCCATCAATAAAAGGGAGAGCGGGAAATGGCCTGTCTCAAACCTAGGGAGAACTTGCAACTCGAGGATATTTTGAAAGGTTTTTTTGAGAGTAAAAAATAATCGATGACACTTGAGCCTTGTACTGAGTGATAAGTGAAATTCCCCTTCGAATCTCCCCGGGCACAGCCATTTAGCACCATAAGCCCAAAATCAGCCAGGAACTGCTTCAGGGGCTTTGCCCCTGAACTAACCACACAATCCCTTGAGGCGCAGGTACTTGGGAGACATCCTGAATCCTCAAGTCTAATTGGCTCCACCAACAGGGCTGGGCTACCTAATCTAATATTAAGATCGCCCCCCCCCCCACTAGTAGAATAGCCCCCGGGTAAAGATTGCAAAATTCATATAATTCCTGGCTAACTCTGGACCAGTAATCTGGTTTAAAAAAGGGAGAAGAGGGTGGTTGGAGATAGCAATTGCCTAACAGGATCTCCAGTCCCGAGGGAAACAGACAGTAATGTAAAGCAAAATAAGAACCCAGGGAAGCACAAGGCTTAATTTTGACTTGGAGGTCTGAGGCAATCAGGAGGGCTAAGCCCACCCTCGACCTGCCAACCCCGGCAGTTGAAGTTGCTGCTAGGCTAAACACCAGATATCCAGTACAGGCTAAATCCATTTGGGCCCAAGTTTCCTGTAGCAAAACAACATTATACTCCGACAGTAAGGGAAGAAAATCTATGTCTAGGAGGTGGGATCTCCACCCAGCAATATTCCAGCTGAGAATTTTTAAGACAGGAGAGCCCTTGTTAATCTGTCATTTAGCCGGTAGAGGTTGTGACATAGCTGACTGAGGCAAACACTTGCCTCTAACATCTCGAGCAGAGGAAACCCGGACCCCTACCATAGGGCTCCCTCCAGAATCCTGGAAGCTTGTCAGGGGAAGGACAAGAACTGGGGGGGGGCCTGGTCAGCCATCATTGGCCTCACTTCCTCCAGCCCCTCCCTGGTTGTCACCCCCACCTCCAAAGCAGTTGGGGCGGGAGAACCCGCCCGCAGCAGGTATAAATCTGTGGCCGAAATAGCCTCAGGGCCAAGGTTTACGTCCGCTTATAACTGGGCTTCCCCCCCAGCACCTCCATCCAGGTCTATTAGGGAGGAAGAAATTGGGGGTCGAAAAGGCACGACAAGTTTCTTAATTCTCATTCCCGGCCCCCGACCCCTGCCTTGTCCATACAGGGAACATAATGACCTCTTATAGGACTTAAAATCCTCACTTTTTTTGTAAATAACCCAAATTTGTTCAAAAGATCTTCTTGTCCTAGCCATAAGGTTCGTGGGGTTCGTGGCCATTATATTGGGTAAGCTAGGGCGCGGTTGATCAGTTTCCATAGTTCCACCTCCAGAACCACCCCCGGACAAAGCTAGCAAGGAAGCTGTGCTTGTATCCTCCTGAATGGGATGGGGTATGGGGATATGCCCAGGAGATACGGGGTCCTGAGCCCTGGACAAAACCAAAGCTGCTACACAAGGATCTCTAGCCGGGTTACATCCTACAGGGCCACTACTGTCCCTTGGGGCAGGGGATAGGTTGGAAAGGGGATTTCCCAGGCTGGAAGGGAGTATTTCAGCCAGACCAGGAACTGGAGGCGCCAGTGGGTCGAGCTCCCTCCCCAAGTGATGACAGCCTGCATTTATCACATAAAAATGCTCTGAATCAGCCTTGCCCACTCTAGAGGCATATACTGCTTTCCCTCTCAGAATCTCCAGTTTCTCTATAATTAGAGAGACCCAGACCGGAGAGTCAAAAAGAATTTTTACCACCTGGCAGTTCTTTTGGCTAGCTGTAATAACTGTATCAGCAATATTTTGGCTGGTAATAGGCTCATGGATCAGTAAGTGCAGATGTTTTGCGACATCCAATGGTACGCTCCAAGAGGGCAAATAGCCACCTACAAGCGGACATATGGTAAAAAATAGAGTATTTGGAGACATCTTATATGGAACAATATTCTCCAAATGAGCTGAGCCAGGTTGCTCCATTTGGGTAGAATGTCTTTCAGCTCTCATTGTCTCAGCAGGATTAGAAATAACAGGTCTCGGCCTAGGATACCCCTGACTAGGGTAGAGCTGCCACAACTCTTTCCTTGGGACAGTGGGCGGATCAGTATGAGCATCTCTAGTTCCTTTTAAATTCCCGCCCAAGATTTTAAAATCCCTCCCCTGACATAGAAATAAATTCATACCATCCATCTTACCATTCAGATGATTTAGCTGCAGAAACATGAATCTTAAGGTCTCGGTTGTAAGGGCGACATGGTTAGGAAGAAAATCCGTTAACCCAGCCTCCTCATTACCGTCTAAACAATATCCAGCGGCAGATGTCCATAGCTCCGTGCCCATAGGGCTTCCCAAAGTGACACAAGAGGGAGACGCATCCTGAGGGCATTCCATTGCCAGCGTAGAGGGAGAGGTTAAAACCGCAAAGTGGTTCCTTACCGGGAAGTCCGGATGGACACGCCTACCACCCGGCGCCACACTAGCACCATTCTCTATCAGAAAACTCTCCATCCGTCGTTGTTTTATCATTTTGTTCAGTGGAGGGGAAAGAATAGCTGCCTCCGCCCTGGGACGCTTGAAATTCTTCATACCTGCGCAGCAAACACGGGCCCTCTAAAGAGAGGCCTGTTGCACCTGTCCCGCGCCTAAGGCCGTGTGCACAAGGGCGCGCCCTTCTGCGCGCGGCCCTTAGGTGCACGCCTGCTGGTGCGTGCCGACGGTGCATGCTGTAACGGGCTGCCTCCTTTCCACAGTCGCCGGCGTTGTTGTGCACAGGTGTCCCCTCTCAGCATGCTCGTCAGGCACAAACAGGTAGGCAGCGGCTCTCTGTAACACCAGCCCGTTCTCCCACACCACAGCTCTCCTGGGCAAGCCGCCTCCTTTTCACAGCCACCGGCGTTGTTGTGCACAGGTGTCCCTTCTCAGCACGCTCATCAGGCACAAACAGGTAGGCAGCGGCTCTCAGTAACACCAGCCCGTTCTCCCACACCACCCAGTGTCAGTTAAAAGTACATGACTTAGAAAGACATTTCTTGTTAAAGACCAGCTCTTATTGCAAATTCAAAGATCTTAACATCTATAAGATATAACATATGCTCTAAGTATAATAGAGAATATGTTATTATTAGCATAATAATTGCTATGGTTGACTCAATGCACCATATAGGATATACATTCATATTACTCAGTCCTTTGCCCCATTCTGCCAGATGGATATGAGAAAAGCTCCATAGAAGGAACTGTTTCTGAAAAATCCATTTCTCCTCTCCCTTCTTATAGAATGAAGTTTGCTTGGAAGTCAGCTAAAAATGACGTCAGGTCAAAACTGTTGACAGGGAGGGTTTTCTCAAAAGTACATAGTAAGAAGCCTGTTGATACAGGTGTCTATCATCTAAGATAGGATTAACAATGAATAGACTCCAAACAAACAGACCTCTTCCTGCCCTGCTTGGGAGTCACGTATCTTGAGACTGGTCAACAGAAAATGTTGATTTCTTTAAGAGGCAAACTTGATTGTATCTTTCTCCAAGATTAGAGCTAAAAGGACATTCTAAAGACAGTTCCTTAGAAATTAACCATTCAAAGGCCTAGTCTAATGTTCAACATATTGAAACACAGAGGGTCAAAAAATATATGCTTTTTATATGGGATACATAACATCTCTTTGGCGAGAATGTGTTTCAAGAATGTAGAATACAATACAAGAAAGAAAATTTAACAACAAATGTCCAATCTTTCAAGTTTTCGGGAAGACACCAGGAAGGGGCACAAAGCACTGGTATCTTCTTCACAATGGTGAGGGAAGAGACATCAATCGTCTTTGGAGGCTGATACTTTTTTCAGTTGCAGTCCACAGAAGAACCAAAAAATCTTAATAACTATGATTAATAGTACAATCAACACTATAGCAATAAAAACTGGTTTGAGGTAGGTAATAATTTGTAAACCCGTTCCTAAAATTGAATTACCAAGGGAAGTAGCAGCGTGAGCAATGGAGGTAACCATGCTAGCTAAAGAAGGCCAGGCTGCAGAAATAGCTGTAGCCAATCTATTGAGCTATAGAAGAAAATCTCCTTCATGGATATCAATCCTTAGAAGTAGTTGCTTCACTTCCTGCAAGGTATCTTCAATTGCATCATGTGTATTAAAAAGAGTAATGTCTGACCTTTGCAATTTAGCTATGATGCCAGTTAATAATGGAAATTGCAAAGAAAAGTGAGGTACGAAAAATGTAACCTGAGAATGCATTGATCTGAAATTAGGAGGTGGAAAAAGCTGTCTGCTTTTTCACCTTGCAAGTGACTGTGCTATTCACTGTTACGATAGAAGGTTGCAAAGCCAGAATATTACATTCAGATTGTCCAGCAAGAATTAAATATGATCCATTTCTAAGGGAATCAATAAAAACAAAGGAAGTATTACTTGATTGAATCCTAATAGAACAAGAGGAAGTATTAGGTGGTACCTAACCACAAGGGGAAACGTGTGATTTGATTGCAAAACAAATATCCAAAATCTTGACGTTCGTTAGTATGTAAGTATGTTATGTTTCCAAAAACATCTGTGGAGACATATTCATATGGTAGTTTCATGTGAGCATGAGCAATCTTTATTCCAGTAGCTACTAAAAAACCCATATTCAAAATATTCCAATTAGTCAAATAAACCATACTAGGAATTTTCAAATGAATTAAAAAATGAATATTCCATTGAGTAGTAGGAATATACCACATATTTAGGGGGTCAGTAAGAACTGAATCTGGTAATGGTTTCATGTTAAAAATCAAAGCATGCACTGTGTGCTGTAAGATTTACATGTTCTCATCACTTAAAGACGAGGATTGTTGAATCTCAGTAGTATTGACAATAGTCCAGGGAACGTGCCCATTGCTTAAAGAAAAAATAATTTTCTGCAACCGAGTGACAATTTCCATAATCAATTCATCCAATAAAACTGCCAAATCATGTTTGACTATCAAGGCCACTTGAGTTAAAGCATCCTTGACCAAATAAACTCCATTTCTTAAATTTATATTATTGGCATCCTGCAATCTAGAAATCTTTTCCATAGATTTTGCGAACAAGGCACCTTTACGCTCCCAAGATCTAGAGTAATTCATTCTCTCATCACACCTGACAATTACTGAATGAATTAAAATCCTTGTCATTCACATAGTGGCAGTTTCCTGTACTGCACCTCTTATAAAATCTACTTTCTCAGCTGCTTTTCTGCACATTGCAGATGAGCCTGAATGCAGTTCTCCTAGTTCTTCATTTCATTCTCCATGACCTGGATCAATTCCAAAATTGCCACATGTGCATCAAATACTTGTTTACCTACATAATGAAATGTACACCCCAACTTGTATCCTCACCAAGCAGATCAGGACTTAATTATTTTTGTGGGGGGGGGCACTTGCCAGGGCTCAGTCCCAGCAATTAAATTCAAGTTGGGGGGAGCCCTGGGAAATATTCCCAGTAGGGGGGGGGGGGGGGAGGAGTAAGCCCTGGGAAATGAGCACCTCAAAATGTGAAAGACCAAGAAAAGGTTGATATTGACCATTTTGAGGTTGGAAACGAAAACCAGAAAAAACCTGGATTGCTTGTTTAGATTTTGTTAGTGATTTTCCTGCCCCCGCCCCCTTGTGCTGGCCATCATATAGAATAAATCACAAGAACTCTTGTTTTATATGCTGCTGTAGAGAGGCAGACTAGTCCAGTAGTTGGGTTGCTGTCTGGAGAATAGGTTTCATTTCCAAGCTCTGTGTCAGGAAGTGTGACTTCCTGGTCAAGGGGTGTGGTTTCTAGGGCCAACTTGGGCCCCAGCAATTTTTTACAAATTAATCACGGAGACAGATGTATCTCCTCATGGAACTTGCAATGGGATTTGGTTAACATCCCATCAACTGCTGACCTTGGTAATGAATCCTGAAAATAATTTCTATTGCTGTTACTGTACATTTTTACCTTCTTCTTACCTTCTTCTGATATTAAAAGGAAATAAATATATATGTATTACTTTCTTGGCAGATGGCAATAGTGGTTGGCGATGCCCTGCTTGTCAAAATGTTTCCGCACGTGTTCCTAATACGTACATCTGTTTCTGTGGTGAGTGTTTTTCATAATTATAATTCCCTCCATTAACTGAAAAAGAGTTCTAATATTGGTGGAGAATCTATTTCTCTTTATCCCCTTACATGCATATTCTTATAAGCTAACTTCCATTTTTTAATTTGTGAGCAAAAATAAGTATAAATGTGTGACAGAGTCACAGGGGTTCTCTCAGGATCAGACCCTCTAGCGGGGATAAGTCTTGGCAAGCATATAGCCCAGATTAGTAAACTGGGCTTTGGCAGGCTGCTGACCCTTTAAGGGCTCCAAAAAGGTAAAGCATTAAGTGGCTCAGCTTAGAGGCTGCAGCTGTGTGGAAAGCTTCAGCTGGCTATAATGAGACTGAAAACAATCGGAGAAGAGAGTCTGGAAGGGAGAATGCTTAGAGAAGGCGCTTCTATGAGTTCTGTGACACGCAGGATTTGCAAAGGCCTAAATGGTGAGGTGAAGGAGGCTATTGGAGCCAAAAAGGCATCCTTTAAAAAATGGAAAGAGAGTCCCAATGAGGTAAATAGGAAAGAGCATAAGTGTTGCCAAAGTAGATGTAGAACGTTAATAAGGCAGGCCAAAAAGGAATTTGAGGAGCAACTTGCTAAAGATGCTAAAACTTTTTCAAGTACATCAGAAGCAGGAAGCCTGCTAGTAAGTCATTTGGGCCATTAGATGGCCAGTGGGTGAAAGGGGTGCTTAGGGAGGAAAAGGACATTGCAGAGAAGCTGAATGAGTTTTTTGCTTTGGTCTTCACCTCAGAGGATGTTGGGGAGATACCCACGCCGGAACCTTACTTTGTAGGTGATGAATTGGAAGAGCTGTCACAAATCAACGTGACTTTGGGGGAGGTTCTAGAGCAAATTGACCAACTAAATACTAACAAATCACAAGGACCAGATGGTATTCACACCAGAGTTCTGAAGGAACTTAAATATGAAATTGCAGACCTACTGTTAGTAATTTGTAACCTATCACGAAAATCTGCCACTGTACCTGGGGACTGGAGGTTGCAAATGTAACCCCGATATTTAAAAAGGAATCCACAGCTTAATGGGGAAGAGTCAGCATGGATTTAGCAAAGGTAAGTCATGCCTCACTAATCTGTTGGAATTCTTTGAGGGTGTAAGCATTTGTACAAGGAAGACCCAGTAGATTTCCAGAAAGCAATTTATAAGGTCCCACATAACTCTTGAGAAAATTAAAAGGTCATGGGATAGGAGGTAGTGGCTTACTGTGAATCGGTAACCGGTTAAAGGATACGAGGCAAAGAATAGGACTAAGTGGTCAGTTTTCACAATGGAGAGATGTAAAAAGTGGTGTGCCCCATGTATCTGTATTGGGACCAGTGCTGTTTAATGTATTAATTAATGATCTGGAAAAGGGCATTAAGAGTGAGGTGATCAAATTTGCAGATGACTCCAAGTTATTCAAGGTAGTTAAAACAAGAGTAGACTGTGAAGAACTGCAACAGGATTTTACGAGACCGGGTGCCTGGGCATCTAAATGGCAGATGGGATTTAATGTGGACAAGTGCAAAGTGATGCACATAGGGAAAAATATTCCAAACTATGAGTACACAATGCTGGGTACTAAGCTAAAAGTTACCACTCAAGAAAAAGATCTGGGAGTGATTGTGGACAATACACTGAAATACTCAGCCCAGTGTGCAGCAGCAGTCAAAAAAGCAAACGGAATGTTAGGAGTTATTCGCAAAGGGGAAGAGAATAAAATTGAGGATGTCATAATGCCTCTATACAAATCAGTGGTGCAACTGCACCTGGAATATTGTGTGCAGTTCTGGTCGCCCCATCTCAAAAAAGACATATCTGTACTAGAAAAGGTACAGAGAAGGGCAACGAGAATGATAAAGGGTATGGAATGACTTCAGTACAAAGAGAGGCTTGACAAGCTGGGTCTCTTCAGCTTAGAGAAGACAAGACTGAGAGGGGACATGATAGTGGTTTATAAAATCTTGAGTGGTGTGGTACGAGTAGATAGGGAATGGTTATTTACCCTCTCAAATAGTACTAGAACTAGGGGACACTCCATTAAACTAGCTGCCAGCGGATTTAAAACAAATAAAAGGAAGTACTTTTTCACTCAATGCATAATTAACTTATGGAATTTGTTGCAAGTGGATGTTGTTGTCACCGGGATTGGGGTCCACCTCTTTCTCTAGACTGTCCCCTGGATGCCCACTAGGCCAGCTGTAACCCAGTTGCCTGTGCCCACATGAGTTCCCAAGCTATCAGCAACCCTCACTTCAATCAGGGAGCTTTCGGAGGCCCGCACCCCCAGAAACGCTTCCCCTTGGTCACCCAGCCGTAACTCAGAGAACTTTCTCTGACCACCCGTGGCTTGGAAGATTTCTCGATGGGATTGTCTTATATAGAAAAAAGGTCCGTCTAGGCTCTCACCTAGATAGGGTAACCCCTTAGTGATCCCCCCCCAGGTCAAATAAGCACACAAGAACGCTAGGCTTTTATAAAACACATAAGGCTGTTGATTGGATGGTGCAAGTCCACAAATCAAATATAAAGTACACGCATTCTAAAATACACTGACGTTCCCTAACTGTCCTCTTACCCTAAGGCACAGTCCAGGTCCATCAGAGTCTCTCGCGGCCTTGGTACTGAGGCCGGGCTCTGTCCCTTTGGTGAATTGAAAGGTCTCTAGTTCATGGTTGTGCAGCCTCTCCTGCAAGCTGCTTACTCCTTGCTGGTCAAGATGGAAGAGAGAGTGTAGAGATCCTGTGTCTTCACTTTCTTTGCAGGGGGCTCGGGTCACTTCCTCCCTCCTGCTCCTTTTGTTGTTCTGAGCTGGTTGCAGATCCCACCTGGGCGTTACCTTTGCAACAAAATGCTCGTTCTCCCTGACAATGGTTTTTCTGTCCCCCCCACCCTGCCAAACCAGTTCAGCAGGGTGGTACGGCTCACAACCTTCTAATATTTATCTTTAGCTGTCCTTATCAGTAGCCATATTTACCCCCAGTACCCCAAATTCTGTGTCCCATTACCCCAAATGACTGTTGCCTTTGCAGCGGCTTTGAGTTGTACCGGACCAGTTAAAGTTTGCTAATGTTTGTTTGTCTGTTTGTATTTTTATCGATCCCAGCTAAGGCAATAGCTAATGCTGGTAATAAACATATTTGATTTGATTTGACTGTGTTGCCCCCTTTTCCCCATGACAGTTGTCAAGGCCAGTAGTATAGCTGGGTTTAAAAAAGGACTGGATAAGTTCTTAGAGAGTAGGCCATTAATGGTTATTAACCAGGTAGTTTATGGGATAAACGTCTTACTGTCGGGAGCTGGGAGTGAGTAATGGGGAATGGATTGCCCATTGTGACTGTTGGTTCTTCTCCCATGCAATCAAGATTGGCCACTGTTGGAAGACAGGTTGCTGGGCTTGATGTACCATTGGTCTGACTCGGTATGGCACTACTTATGTTCTTAAGGCCTGCCAATATTAGTCAGAAGGTAAAACCTCTCTCTGTTAGTTGAAGGAAACCAAGCAGAGAGGAAGTCTGACAAAGTGGACAGACCCAGAGAGCACAGGTGGGATTTAACCTTTGTACACGAACCCAGGAAAGGCTCGTATATTATTTGCACTTCCTTGGGGACCCACACTTGTTGGGAAAAGCTCCTACCTGGAGGACTGGTCTGGCTAGGGGAAGGATTGGAGGTCAGACTTCAAAACACCATTACGAGCTTCTAAAGCCCTACTGACTCAGGTTGCAAGGCCTACAATGGAGTGTTTTTGTTTTTGTTTTTGTTGTAGCAGTAGCTGTGAGCTATATTCCCCATAGTTCTGGTTCAGTAGTACTCAGAGAGGAGTGAGCCCTTACAGCTACAATATGCAATGCTTATTTATGCAAATTTACTCTTCAGGATGCAGTCTCCCAGCAATAAACCCACTTTCTTTGCCCCCAACCCTATACTATTGCAACAATGCACAGAAAAATAAGTTCATGTACACCTCATCCACAAAAACACGCAATAAACACACACCCCCAGCACAAGAACAGCCCCTCACGCACATATCCCAGCAACACCCCATTCCCACATACTCCAGGAGCATTCCCCTACTCACTCCCATACGTCTCAAGTGTCCCTGATTTTGGGTGATGTCCTGGATTTTACACTTCTTCTGTTGTCGTGCACTCCTGGAAAACTGCTATAAAGTTTAGAAAGGGAGATGAGAGGGAAAGAAATTTGGAAGTCATCAGTAGTACAATGAGTTGAATTCTCCAGCCTTAAAGAGCCAGATTAGCCAAATAGTTTGCCTGAGGCTAGTTCAGTGCAGCCCCTCCACCCCTAGGAAAGATAAGGGATTCTCTCTGACTAATTGACTCTTCTACTTTCAGAGAGAAAAATAATTTTGCAACATCTGGGAGAAAATTATCAGTCTTTTGAATTTTTTAAAAACACCCTCCATTGGGGCAATGGAGGGGTATTATTGTTTGTAATTAAATTTCTTTTTAAAAATAAAACAAAATTTTTTGACCAGCCTTTCTATTAGGTAATGGGCTGTTGCTAATACCTGCCCATGAGAAAATCCTCAAAGCATCTGATTCCAAAAGCCCATGACTTGAGAGCTGTACATCTTTGTTCTGCTTGAGTGTCTGCTTCTGAGCCATGCGGTGATCTCAAGGCCTTTGTAGGTGTCTCTCTCAAAGATATATCCTTGGGGTTGGGGTAAAGCTTTATTTTTAGGAGGCGGTGTATGCAAACTATAAAACTCACTAAGCATTGGGGGTGTGAAGGCCAAGCACTTCAGGGGAGTGCTGTTACAGGTCTTGGGCACAAGGACTGGCAAGACAGGGCTTTAAGTTTGGCTTATGAGCGAGACTGTGCTGAGGTGCCCCCTCCTTTTCAGCAGAGAACAGTAAGGAGTGTGTGGAGCATTGTTTCCAAGCAGAGTTTGGCACCTCTCCCTCTTCAGCAACAACCAAAGAGCCCTTTAAAAAAGCAATTAAAGCTAATACAGCTGATACTGTAAAGAAGAAGAGCAAATCATTGTGGTGCAGTGAATTTGGATCCCTGCTTATAGCAACCTTTCACATATTTGAAAACTATTACCATGTCCCCTTCCAGCCTTTGCTTCTTTAGGCTAAATATGGTCAGCTCAGCCTTTCCTAATAAGCCTTGTGTTCTGGACTCTTTATCACCATGTTTATGAGACCTGAGTTAAGGTTGCACAACAAACTTAACTTTGATGCTTCTAACTCAAGTGTTTTGACTTACTTTATGTACAGTGTAACAACAAAACGGCTGTTATGTATAATAAAAAGAATGCTTTATATATTGTGGACGGGTCGGCTCTCCAGATCTGGAGCAGCCACATGGGAATTAGCTCAGGTCCCCATTCACACAAATAGACCTCCTTTAGCTCTTGTAGGGTGCACTGTAATCAACCTCCAAAGGATATCAGCACAATATTGCCTATTAGCAAATCAGTGAGGCCCTGACGGGCTGTCAGCCAAATTGCTCTAAAAGTACCAATTTATTCACCTTGGGGTCTAACACTCCAGACTAGGACTTTATCGCCCTCCCAGCCTTCATGTCTCCCCTTATAAGTGGGCCCATTCCACGGGGATTGTGGGGTTTCTCCAAAAAGCGGGTCCCCGAACACAAACTATAAACAACATAAAGTCCTTTCCCACTGGGATATAAACAGTCTTTATATAGGCAACTTAAAGTCTTTCTTCCAGGCCTCCGGGCATCTCCTGGCTTCTTTTATACAGTTCCTTGTCTTCTTGTGAGGCTTCAAACAAACAAAGTGTCAGACTCTCTTACAAAACGATAATTTGAAAAATGAAAACCAGTAGTAATGTGACAACCAAGGTATCCAAAGCGTTTTGAGTACAAAACTGTTCTTAAGGGATAGTGTCTACAAAATATAAATCTCCCATTAGCAAGGCATACAAATGTCTTGTACAGTCTCATAACAAACATTTATATATGTAATACATTCAACTACATAATTCTCTCAGCACAGGAATGACAAGGTAAATCTTGTTGCCTGAGAAGCCAGATATATCTATGACTAATCTGATAATAAATAAACCATATGAAAAGTACTGCCAGTCACTTCACAAACCAACTATAACCCAGTGGAATAAGTTTAAAAAACCCTGCTTCTAATGCTTGATCAACTGCAGCACTCAACTTCTGAACAAAATGAGTCATCCAAATCAACTTAACCAACGATCTAAGGATATGACTGTCAATTAAATCATCACCACTAAACCATTTCCCAACATCTGTGCTTGTTTTCAAACTACTACTAAAGCTGAAAAAACCTTTCTTTTACAGCTAACGCATTAAATAATACGTTTTCAAGAACCAATAATAAAAACAGGTTCTGAATCACTGAACACATCTAGTATGTATGTAACCTGGTCAACCCAAAAAACTTAAGAGATCTCCATAAAAAGATAATTCTCTCGCATATCCCTCTGTGCTCTTAGTTTACTTACAGTGTAGCCTTGTTATTGCAAGGACCCTGTACATTCTGCAAATACGTAACCCAAATTCTGTGAGCAGACTACATTATGAAAATTGATAGTTATATAAATTTTGATGCAGAGTACTCTTTCACATCTGCCTATCCATTTTTCATTCTTTCATATCCTTTCACTGATACCATTGCAAAACCAAATCACCTGGATTCACCATTATTTTGACGCCACGTATATTACAATGGGAGAGCCAGAGGTTGTGGAAGCCTTGCCTTGTTCAATTTTATGGGATCAATTTCAACCGATCTTGCTCGCTAATGCGAAGGATGTTCTTCCGGCTGTTCCTTGTGAACTGGACCTGTGCCCATCCTGGCTGGTCAGGGCCTTCTGGGAGATATTGGGGCCACTGCTGGCAGGGGTGGTCAGTGACTCCCTTCGGGAGGGCAAGGTGCCAAGCTGCCTCAATGAGGTGGTGGTCCGGCCCCTGCTTAAAAAGCCATCTCTGAACATTGACTCCCTCGCCAGTTATGGGCCTGTCTCTAACCTTCCCTTTTTAGGGAAGGTTATTGAATAGGTAGTGGCTCGGCAGCTATAGGAGCATCTGGACCAACTCAGTTTTCTAGATACCTCACAGTCCGACTTTTGTCTGGGCTATGGCACTGAGACTGCGCTTGTGGCCTTGGTCAACGTCCTCCACCGTGCATTAGATCAGGGTTGTTCAACGCTGTTGATTTCATTAGATCTATTTATTTAATATATTTATACCACGCCCCTCCTGCAAACAGTTCGGGGCGGCTAACAAATCTCAATAAAACAATATTTAAAATATTTAAAACATCATAAAAATCTCAACAATTAAAACAGGGAAAGACAAGATTATAACAAAAAAATAAGGAAGAGTAGGGGAATAAAAACCCACTAACCCACCCTCCCCAAAGGCCTGGGAGAACAGCCAGGTTTTACAAGCTCTCCGGAATGTTAAGAGGCTTGGGGCCAGGTGAGCTTCCTCCAGGAGGGAATTCCAAAGATGTGGCCCGGCCACCGAGAATGCCCTCTCCATTGTGGCCCCCTGCTTAACATGGGGGACCTCCAAGAAGGCACCCCTGGCAGACCAAAGGAGCCGCTCTGGGGCACGGAGGGCGAGGCGATCCCTGAGGTATGAGGGGCCGAGACCGTGAAGGGCCTTATAGATTAATACTAGTACCTTGAACCTGGCTCGGCATGCTATTGGCAACCAGTGCAGAGCCCGGAGCACAGGTGTTATGTGGTCCTGGCGACCCATTCCCGAAAGGAGGCGGGCCGCCGCATTCTGCACTAGCAGCCTCCGAACCAGGAACAAGGGCAGCCCCACATAGAGCACGTTGCAGTAGTCCAGCCTCGAGGTGGCGAAGGCATGGATGAGGGAGGCCAGGTCCGGGCCAGAGGCGTATGGACGCAACCTCTGCACCAGATACAACTGGCGGAAGGCAGCCTTCACCACCCCTCTACCTGCTGCTCCAGGCGGAGATCCACGTCCAGCACCACCCCAGACTCCGGACCTGTTGAGCTACAGGAGGGCGAACCCCCCCCCCAATCAGGGGGGCCGACACCTCCCTCGCTCTCCCCACCACCATCACCTCCGTCTTATCAGGGTTGAGCTTCAGTCTCCTCTGCCATATCCATTCCGTCACGGCCTCCAAACACTGGGATAGCAACGAGACAGCAGAATCTGGGTCAGCTGAAAAAGAGAGGTACAGCTGAGTATCATCAGCATCTATCAGGTACCTTTGATACTGTTGACCACAAGTTGTTGGTGACTTGTTTGCGGGACCAAGCCGGGGTGGGTGGGGGTCTTCTTGAATGGTTCTGCTCATTCCTGGCTGGAAGAACTCAGCGAGTGGTGCTTGGGGAATATTTTTCATCTCCTCGGGACATCTTGTGTGGAGTCCCGCAGGGTTCCATCTAGTCCCCTCTCCTGTTCAACGTGTATATGCAGCCATTGGGTGATGTCGTCCAGAGTTCAATATGCTGATGACACCCAACTCTATCTCTCCTTACTCACGTGATGTCTGGTGGCTGTGGGAGATTTATTTATTTAATTTATTTATTTATTTATAAATTTCTACCCCGCCCCTCCTGCCATGCAGCTCGGGGCGGCTTACAATATCAAAACATACAATAAAATTTTTAAAAATGTATAAAAACACCATATTAAAATATTAAACAGGGCAAAAAATCAATGTAAATATAAATAGGTGGGGGAACTAAAACATTCCCCTACCCCTCCCTCCCAAAGGCCTGGGCGAACAGCCAGGTCTTACAACTACGCCGGAACGTTAATAGGCTAGGCGCCAGGTGAGCCTCCTCCGGAAGGGAGTTCCAAAGCCGCGACCCCACCACCGAGAATGCCCTCTCCATCGTGGCCCCCCGCTTAACACGGGGGACCTCCAGGAGGGCACCCCCGGCGGACCGCAGGATTGGATGAGGGTGAGTCAACTGAGGCTGAATCCCAATAAGACTGAGGTGATGCTAGTGGAGAAGGCAGTGGGTGTGGCATCCCCCATCATTGACGGGGTCCGCTCCCCACTGGTTCCCCAGGTTCAGAGCCTGGGAGTGCTCCTTGACTCTCAGCTCCACCTAGATGCCCAGGTTGGGGCTGTGGTGAGGAGTGCTTTCCTCCAATTACATCTTGTGTGATGGCTTCAGCCATATGTCTCAGACTCCGACCTGGCCACTATCATCCATGCTTTCATTACCTCAAGACTAGACTATTGTACCATGCTCTATATGGGGCTGCCCATGGTGACGTTTCGGAGACTGCGCTGGTGCAGAATGCGGCAGCCCACCTCCTTACGGGGGGCTACTATGGAGAGAGTGTTCTCGGTGGCCACCCTGCGACTGTGGAACTCTCTTCCGGCAGAGGACTGGGTGACTCCTGACCTTCCCTCCTTCCTATGTCAATGTAAGACCTGGCTGTTCTGCCAGGCTTTTGGCGAGGGAGATGGGTGAGACTGGGTTTTATTATTTTCTTGTTGGGGGGTTAGGGTGGGGTTTTATATATTGTATTTTGATGTTTTTTCCCCAATTGTGGGGAGGGTGTGTTCCCTTCTTTTTGGTCCCTGTTTGTTTCCCCTATTTGATGATGATTTATGGCGGATTTTATATATTTTATATTTTGTATTGTTAGCTGCCCTGGGCAGGAGGGGCGGGGTAATAAGTGCTCTAAATAAATAAATAAATAAAGATTAACTACATTATTCATTTTTAACATTATTTAACATTCTAACTAACTTTAGTTAAACCAACCAACTATAAATTGGTTAGTTTAACAGCTGGGGAGAACAGGTCTGCCTTATTGTACAGGGATGGGGAGGTGCTCAGCTGCTGTGGGAATAGAAGGCCACGCAAGCACCCAAAGATGTAGACTGAGGACTGCCCCTTTTTTGTTCATGTACTTGTTTTTGCGCACGCACACACCTGTATCTCTACTCGCTCCATGACATCCAGTTTAAGGCATTCCTACTAATTTCTATAGTGCTACTAGGAATACACAGCACTTTACAGTTGCAGTTTTTGGAGATAGTCACTGCCCAGTGGGCTTACAATCTAAGATGGACAAGGGTGAGGGGAACACAGGGAGAGAGAGACACACACACTCCCATTTTATGGATGGGGAACTGAGACTGAGAGGTTATGACTTGCCCAAGGCCACCCAGTGGGTTCATGGCTAGGGCAGGATTTAAACCCTGGCTTCTCAGGACCAAGTCCAGCACTTTATCTACTACACCACAGTCAAGGCCGGACTTAGGAATTTTGCACCCCTAGGTCTTTCTGAGGCTGCTGCCACCAAGCCAAGCCAAGTCCCGCCCCCACGCTGTGTGTTCATGGGTGGGGGGGCTCCGTGTGAATTATGATGTCATGGGGTCGGTCCAGGTACAGGCCAAGCAGTGCCAGTGTCCGTGGAGCTGGGCTGAGGCAGCTAGGCCAGCCCAAGGGCAGCTGCCGGCTGGCCCATCACTGCCGTGTGCTGGCTTGCCCCTCCCCCCCCGGGCTGTGCTGGGTGTCTGGGGCAGCCATTTGCCTTCCCCCCCCCCCCCCCTTCAAATGAATAACTCGAGAAACCTGGCAGTGGCAGCTTCTTGCACGCAGTAGCGTGCTTTTCAGCCGCTCCTCTGGCAGCTTCCTGGCCCCTTCTGACAGAGCTTCCAGGAGCAACATCATCCAGCTGCGCTGCTCTGGAAAGCCCTGTTGGGAGGGGCCAGCCAAGAAGCGGCCAGAAGAACTTTGGAGGCTACGTTTAGGCTTTTAGGTAGGAGACAGAACTTCCAGGGTGGTATTCTCAGAAATGCTTCCAGCTTGATATGCAGGACTCCAGAGGCAGGCTGAGCTCCAAAGTCTCAGTGCATGGATGAGACAGTGCAGGGAGGACAGGGCTTTAGATTCATTAAGAACTACAGAACGTTCTGGGGAAGGACGAGCCTATGAAACCTGGCTCCTGGCATTATAAATTAAAAAGGAGGTAGAGCAGTTTTAAAACTAGAATCTGGGGTAAAGCCAACAGGCAATGAACAGAATAAGTATGCGGAATTTCTTTATTCATAATTAAAATTTTATTCATGCAAATTTTACTACCTGACATGTACCTGCAACATATTTTACCCATAAGAGCTCACACAACCCTTAAACCTATCTCCCCAAAATGTCTGATGCATTGCCCTCAGAAACCCACTCCTATCCCCCAGGCCCTTAAAACACAAACAGCTGCCTCCAGAGCCCTCTCTTCTCCTCCAAGCCCTTAAATTTAAAGCAAGCACTTGGAAGCAGTCCATTCCCCATTCATACTACATTACCACCCCAAACCCGTATGTAGCAGTCCCTCTCCTAACAGACACACTTTCTTCTTCGTTTACCCAAGCAGTATAAACACAGAATCAGGTTTGGGGGAGAACATTGCTTCACACTTGGGCAGACATTGTGATTGCAGCCAGAGCAGTGAGCACAGGTCCCTATCTATACTTCTTTCTATGCCTCTATCTTGATTGCACTTTCCTTCTCAAATATTCAAAATGTTTCTGTATCTGATGCTCTTTAGGTAAAGTAAGCAACCCTGAATGGAAAAGAAATGAAATTCCCCATAGCTGCGGTGAACTCTGTAAAAAAAGAAGACCTGGTCATGACTGCCCACATCCCTGTAACATGTAAGTGTGTCATTAGCAATGCATGTAGTGACCTAGAGATCATTTTTGAAATATGTGGAAGATGCATTGTTTACATTTAAAAAAAAATAAATTCAACTGATATGTCAGATCATTCCCAGAGACAATGTTTTGAAGTTTGTTAGTAAACTGATATCAGGGGTTACCATGACCGGCTGCAATCTCCATACAAAGAGAAAGCGGTGCTCAGACTGCACTATGTCTTGAAGTCCAATGTGATCTACATTGTGGAGTTTAAGGTGTCACTTTTCTGGTGATGTTACCGAAACCTCGCACACCCCTGGAGGTGGGGAGGGACCCCTAAAAGTATGCACCAATAATAGACCTATAACTACTGCGGTCATCCTGTTTGCCTTCTGTAAATATTTGCACAACATTATCTTTCTTTCAGTTCTCTGAAATGTTTCCAGTATTCTAGATTTTGTTAAAAGCTAAGGCCAGGTTCAACCAGCTCTTCTAGGGCTTTTTAGTACATGTTATCTTCACTTTTTAATTTTAAAACAATTATTTCTAGAAGATGCTATGCAGCATCTTCTGTAGTTGCAGGTGGAACACAAAGCTGTTCATCCTCTTACAGTACCAATACATTATCCTACTTCTTTCCAAGTACGGAACAGAAATATTTATTCAACACTTCTGTCCTCTCTGCATTATTCATTAACCATTTTATCATCTCAATATGGTACTTGACCTACACCAGGATTCCTTTCATTCCTGATCTACTTCAAGAATCCTCTTTCTTGATCCACCCAAGAAGAAACAGTAGGCCACTGATGTCCTTTTGTTGTTCTACATGTGAATAGTAACAAAATCTTGAGGAAACATTAAGAACAAGAGAGAGGCCTAGATGATTTACAAGAAACTCTTGCAATGCATTTGCCCATTCATATTCTGTGGCATGGTGTATCGCTCTTAGTAATGCAAACACATTTTGCAGCCTTCCCATGCTATATTTCTTCCATCTTTGTATTGATTTTTAGGAATTCTTAATAGCTGTCTCTTACTTGAATATAGTATATCTAACTTCATTTGTGAGTTTGTCAGGGTGGATTGCTTTCAATCAAGGGGATTCAAATCCGAGCCCCTTGGTTTGCTGAGGGGCTGCGGTGTATGAAACCGGTAGGCAGGAGACTATAGCGATGCTGGTGTCGGACTCACTCTGAATCTGACCGACTTCTCCATAGGACCCATTTGCGGTCCTATGTTGAGGCTGTGAGGACAGCAAAGAAAGCTTTCTTTGTTGCCCTCATAGCGTCTGCAAAATCGCGCCCAGCGGAGCTGTTCCGGGCGGTGCGGGAGCTGGTCAGTCCGGCCTCCCTCCGCCTGGATGGGGACTTGTCCCAGGCCAGCTGTGAGGAGTTTTCCAGCTATTTTGCAGACAAGATCCCTCCGATCCAGAGTAACTTTGCCACCGGATTGGAAGCAGTGGGTGAGGATCACGAGGTTATGGAGGCACTGTCTGGTTTACCTTCTTGGGATGAATTTCAGGAAGTGACGCCAGCTGATGCGGTGGATGTCCTGGGGTCTGTTAGAGCTACCAGTTGTGAATTAGACCCATACCCATCCTGGTTCGTGAAAGCCTCCAAGGAGACTTTGGGGATGGTGCTGGCGAGGGTAGTCAATACATCCCTTCGGCAGGGGAGATTGTTGCCCAGTCTCAAGGAGGCTGTGGTGCGCCCCCTACTGAAGAAGCCATCTTTGGATGTGGACACACTCTCCTGCTACCGACCCGTCTCTAATCTTCCCTTTTTAGGAAAGATTATTGAAGGGGCGGTGGCACTACAGCTCCAGGCATATCTGGATAGCATCTGTTTCCTTGACCCTTTTCAGTCTGGGTTCCGCCCCGGTTATGGGACTGAGACAGCGTTGGTGGCCTTGGTGGACGATCTCCGCCGGGAGATGGATGCAGGATGTTCAACATTTCTGATCCTGCTAGATCTCTTGGCCGCTTTTGACACAGTGGACCTGAACAACCAAGAGGGGTCCAGGTCTCCCAGCCTACATGCCGAAGCGACCGGACTATTGTCGTGAGCGGAGGCACACCTAACATCCTTCAAACCCTGCATACTGGTGGGGTTGACAGTGTAACACCAGACTGGCTCAGCAGATACCAGCTAGACCCAGGGGAGTGGTCTTTATGCAGGGAAGATTTTCAGTTGACTGTGGAGAGGTTCAGGATGCCACAAATTGACCCATTTGCATCAGTCGAAAACACAAAACTACCTCTGTTCATGTTGAGATTAATTCACAAGGAGGCCTTAGCGGCAGATGCTCTCCTCCAGGAATGGCCAGCAGTATTGCTCTATGCCTTTTCCCCATTCCCACTCATAGGATGGATGTGGGTGAAAATATGCAGGGAGAAAGTGCAGATAATAATGCTGACTTCATATTTGCCCAGAAGGCCTTGGTTTTACGACCTAAGCATGGAAAGACCACTCCAGTTTCCACCTCTACCGAATCTCCTGAGCCAGGGTCCAATAACATTAAAAAAACCTGAGCCTTCTCAATTTGACTGCGTGGAAGCTGAGCACCAAGCGCTAAAAGAGTTAAGATATTCAGATGCAGTTCTTAACACACTCCTTTCATCTAGGAGAAGTTCTATGAGGAAAATGTATTGATCTATGTGAAGAGTATTCAGGGAATGGTATCTTAGTCTGCTCTTGCATGTGCAGTCAGATGCAGCGTGTTTAAGAACGCGCTTCCTGAAAAGCCCTGCAGGGTGTGCTTAGACGCACCGGAAGTAGCCAGCCGCCATAGGAATTGCGGCTCACGTGGTCTTTTTGAAGGTGCATTTGGGAAGCCTCGATATCGGGGTTTTCCAAATGGCCCTTCAAAAAGACCAAGTCGCATCCAGAAGCCTACGTTTTCACTGTCAGAGCGCTCTCTCTCTCACGCTCTCTGTGAGTCTGCCTCAATGAATGGAGCTCTCTGTCTCTGGCTGCGTTCCCACCTGCAGCAGCAGTGGCGGCAGCAGGAGGGGCGAGGGAAGACGCGGCAGCGTGGAGGAACCGGCTGATGGAAAAAGAGCCGGTGCGAATGGGGATCTACCGCGGCTTCTCTCGCACATGTCAGGGCGCAAAATCCTGCCCTGACATGCGCGAGAGAAGCCGCGGCAGGTCCATTAACACCGGCTCTTTTCCCATCGGCCGGCTCCTCCGTGCTGCCGTGTTTTACTTCCCCCTCCTGCCGCTGTAGCTGAGAAAGCAGCCTTAGAGCTGCTGCTTAGTCTTCCCAAGCTTATAGGTGCTCTAGGCACTTCCGTTCCCTCTGGGTGGGCCAGGAAGAAAGAGGGGGGAAATGAAAGCACCTGGGTAGCTATGAAGCCGCTTAAGAAGACAGCACAGAACTCTGTTTCCATCAGTTCAGAGAGAGACAAAGTCGTTCAAATGATATCTTTTATTGAACCAACTTCTGTTGGTGAGAATGTGCAAGCTTTTGGGCCACGGAGGGCCCGTACTTAGGCATGTAGCATAGCCTATCAGAAATATTTTTTACTGGCTACGCTACATGCCTTAGGAAGGGCCCTCCGTGGTCCAAAAGCTTGCATAGTCTCAACAACAGAAGTTGGTCCAATAAAAGATATCATTTGAACAACTTTCAGTGAAAATAAACAGATGATAACCCACTATTACAGGAAGGATAAAAAAAAAAGGCAGTGTACCTGGGCTAAATTGCCACAGAAGTGTTTGAAAGTGTTATCTACTCAGGAATGATAACTGATTAGCATATCCAAAATCAGACAAAATCCAAGCATGGGAACACCCTCAAATTTGCATTCAAAATGGTGGCCATATGCTAATTTTCATTTAAGGCCCTTTTCACATGGAACACCCCCCCCCAGCACATGTGTGCAGGGTGGGGGTGCCTGTGTGAGCGCCGCCTGTGATGGGTGTGTGGTGGGTGGGGAGGTGTGCATGCACGCTCCCGTGCTTCACCCATCTCCACCCACACACGGAGGTGGGTGGAGATGGGTGTGCACCCGTGGAAACAGCCGCACATCCACCTCAACCCATCGCGGGTGCACACCCATCCATCCCACCCACCGTTGCCCGTGTGAAAAGGGCCTGTCTAATTTCTCATTAAAATGTTGATTTTCACTTTGGTAACATCCCATTGGCCAGTAATTAATTTTAAAGGTCTAAGAAATAACCACTGCAAGCCCAGGAATGAGTTGAACACCCTGTTACACAGTTACACCTAATCATTTTCAGAAGTGATTCAGGAGCTGGAGCCACATCAGGCATTTTTGACCAGTACATTGATATTTCAGATGCCAGCTCCAATCTTCAGCATTGATGGAGCATTGCATTGACTACCACTCTAGGGTTTGGAAGTACGTACGAAGGCTGTGATAATTCGTGGCTGATGTTGTTGGAGGCAAACGTTCAGGCATGACAAATGATTTTGACCACACGACCTTCTCCACAATCATTTGAGAACAAAGTTTGTCTAGGTGATCATTTGCATTGCTATCGTGAAGTAATAACATTGCCTTCTGCCCTGCACATTCAATTTCAGATTGTGTCCTATTATTGGAACAGAATACGACTGATAACTTACGGAGGTTCCTGTTGTTGAGTAATTTCTGGAAAGCTGAAGTTTTTCCAATGCCAAAAATTTGTGAGGTGGTGTCTGAGCCTGTGAAAGTGTGTAGAAACAGTAGATAGTTTCCTGTATTATCACCGAGTTGCAGTTGAGTGCTATAAATGTCAAACGTTGAAGAAACACATGTCTTGCGTTTAATGTCACTATGATAGTATAGTTTGAAATCACTTTGATGGCTGTAATAGAAAAGAAGAATTAGCAGTTCCGTATCCTCTCCAATGAGATTAGATGTACATGTTTCAGATGATGAAACTGCAGCATTAGTGATATCAACATTTGCATCTCCATAAACACATTGGACAGAGCACCCCTGTCACGTTAGCGCCTGTGCTAGGAGCTGAATCATCTGTTGCTTATTCATGTCATTGTCACAAAGAGATACTAGACTATAGGTCTAACAAATATGTAAAGCTAAAACTTAAACATGTATGTAATGTGAAAGTTGAGAACTCAAAACTCGCTTCATGTAATCATGTAATGTAAACAGATAACAGGAAACTCAGTTAATGCAAGCAAGACAGACAAAAGCCATGCTAATGTGTATTCCCTGCAAAGAGCCAGACAGAAACATTTGAGTTGCAAATTAAGTTGCTCTGCGGATGTGACGGGGAACACGAAGGCTCCAGATTTTCTCTAGGTGGGAAAGTTAAAACAAAGGGACTGGAAAACATATAAAAGGTGAAGACCTTTGCAAGAGGGGACAATTGGAATTGGAATTCAATTCAACCCCTGACTGAGCTGAGTCTTGGAGGCATCAGCTCGCCTGCCAGTCAGACTGCTGGAACTATGGACTGAAAGAAAGAACTTTGCTTTCTACCAGCTAAGAGACAAAGCGCCTAGCCCTTACACCTGGCTGAGAATAACCTCAAGCTTATGGACCTTCTATAGGGTAAGATTTATATAGGGATTCACCAGTATAGAATAGGAATGCGTTGTTTTACTGTTTACTTTATTAGCCACTCTGTGTCAAACTATTCTTGCTTATGTAATCAATAATCTTTCTTCTTATCCATTAAGAAGTGTCTGTGGTCTAACATTGGGAACACAAGTGAGCAACTTGAGCCTTCAAGCTCTTGCGAACCCAGAGAGAGAGTGTGTAAACTTTCTGGGAAGTTGGGAGACAACAGGATTATCCCTCTTGCAGGACTGAATCAGCCAGAGAGAGAGAACTGGTTCAGGTGGGCTGCAAGTGAGGGAAATTGAGTCACCCAACCCAGGAAAGTGGGGTACTGGACCCCAAAACACTGACAGTGGCACCCAGCGAGAAGGGTTATGCTCAGACTTGTGTACCAATGTGTAGAAAGTAGAGGAAGACAGCCAAGCGAATGGAATCCTCTGAAGGGAGTAAATCCCATACCTGGACAGAGTGCGTTGCCAGTGCTGTCTGGAGCCCAATTCTGAGAGGAATAAGCAGATCTTTGAACAGAGTGTGCAGGTTTGTTGTTTTATTTTTTATTTCGGGTGTCAGGGACAGTGAGCAAACTAGGACTCCCGAAGCACTTTCACCACCTGAGAAGGTCAGAACTGAGCAGGGAAGCCCGAAAGAGAGGTCTCGAAGTAGAGGGACAAACTAAACAACAACTGAAGCAGCTGATACAAGAATTTGAGAGGATGGATGGGACTGGAGCGGATTCGCAAAACCCCCTCCACCTGACCCACAAGTGGGAGCTGAAAGACCTGGATACAACCAGGAGCAGGGCTCAAACAAGGAAGCTGAGCTGGCCAGACTGAAAATGGATCAGGAGTTTAGAATACAGCAGATGAAATTGGAAGCAGAGGAGAAGGAGAAAGAGCAGCGGATGCAGGCGTGGAGGAGAAGGAGAACAAACTGCATCCGCCGCTCTAACTTGAGAAAATGAAACAACAAGACAAAGAAAAGGAGAAAGAAAAAGAGATTGAATTGGAGAAAAGGAGACAGCAGGAGAAAGAAAAGGACAAGTACAAGCAGAGGAGAAGGAGAGAGAGAGAGACAGTACCAACTTGAACTCCTGAAGGCACAGAAGGAAGCAGGAATCCTGCCCACAACACCCTCTGAAAGCAACCAAGACAGAGACAGAAGACAGCAGGTCAGAGACTGTTCTGCCCTCCTGGCCCTGCACCAAGAAAATGAATGCATGGATGATTTCTTCACAATGGCAGAGAACATCTTTCGCCAGGAACAAATTCACCAGAAACTGTGGGTTAGGCTGGTACTTCCCAACTCACCGCCAAAGCACTTCAGGTATTCAACTCGAAGACAGAGGGGGAGTGGCAATATGAGGAATTTGAAAAAGGGACCAGCTACCAGATCACCCCGGAAACCTTCCACCAGAAACTACGCAACTTTAAGAAGGGAGATGGTATGTCATACTGTGATGTGTGTAATACGTTGAAACAGTATGGGGTAAAATGGTTAGATGCACGAGGAAATGCTACTAAGGACCAAGTAATGGGTCTTGTAATCCTAGAACAATTCTTTAATGTTTGTAGCCCCAACCTAAAAGAACACTTGCTTAATCAGGGGATCAATTACATTAAGGAGGCTGGGAGGAAGGCAGATGCATTTACTGCAAATGCTATCTCGGCTTATTATTATTATTATTATTATTATTAACAAACATTTATATAGCACCAGCAGTGTACCTGGCACTTTACAAAGTAATAAAATAGACACGGTCCCTGCCCCTAGGGCTTACAATCTGAGAGACAGGAGCTGGGGGAGAGACTTAGGAAGGGGAACAGAGGGAGAGACAAGGGGTCTAACATTCATGAAGATGCGAGGTCTCAAGTGCACGTACTTGGCTTGGTTACGATGAGAATGACAGCAGGCAGGTCCATGTTGCAAGGATAAGGGTAAACCGATCGTAGGTATAGGAATAGTGGCTCAGCAGGATAAAGAGTCAGACAGAGCAGAGCGAAAGAGGTGAGTTTTAAGGAGAGATTTGAAGGTATGAAGGGAGGGGGCAAGGCGGATGTGGACAGGGAGGGAGTTCCAGGCATGGGGGGCAGCAAGTGAGAAGGGACGAAGGCGCTTAGGGGAGCAGGGAAGGCGTGGAAGGGTGAGAGAAGGGACAGAGGAGGAGCGAAGTGCACGGGCTGGAGTATGGAGGGCGATAAGTGCAGAGAGGTAGGGGGGAGCAAGGTTGTGAAGAGCTTTATAGGTGAAGACTAGGAGCTTGTGCAGGATTCGTTCAGGAAGGGGAAGCCAGTGAAGCGAAGAGAGGAGGGGCTGCACATGGTCGAAGCGACTGGCGAGGTAGATGACCCTGGCAGCAGAGTTTTGGACAGAGATGAGGGGAGAAAGGTGAGACCGGGGAAGGCCAGTGAGAAGGAGGTTACAGTAATCGAGGCGAGAGATGACCAGAGCATGAACAAGAGTTTTGGCAGACGAGACAGAGAGAAAAGGGCGAATCTTAGCAATGTTATGGAGGGAGAAGCGACAGGATTTAGCAACAGAGTCAATGTAGGGTTTAAAAGAAAGGGCTGAGTCAAAGATGAAGCCTAGGCTACGGGCTTGGGGGACAGGCAGGATGGTGACTCCATCAATAGTTATTGACAGTGAGGAAGGAGAGGAAGGATGAGGGGGGAAGATAAGGAGTTCAGTTTTAGCCATGTTGAGTTTGAGTTGACGTTGAGACATCCAGGTAGAGATGTCAGAGAGACAGTTGATGAGACGAGCTTGAACAGAGGGAGAGAGAGAGGGAGTAGAGAGATAGAGTTGAGTGTCATCAGCATAGAGGTGGTATTGGAAGCCATGGGAGGCAATGAGTTTGCCTAAGGATGAGGTATAGATCGAGAAGAGGAGAGGGCCAAGAACAGAGCCTTGAGGAACACCAACTGAGAGGGGGAAGGAGGAGGAGGCGGAGTTGGAGAGAGACACATTAAAGGAGCGGTCAGAGAGGTAGGAGGAGAACCAGTTATGGACAGAGCCACAAAAGCCAAGGGAGTGAAGGGAATCCAGCAAGAGTGAGTGGTCAACAGTATCGAAGGCAGCAGAGAGATCAAGGAGGACAAGAATGGAATAGAGACGTTTAGATTTAGCCACCAGAAGATCGTTGGTGATCTTAGCGAGAGCAGTTTCAGTAGAATGAAGGGGGCGGAAGCCAGATTGGAGGGGGTCAAGGGAGGAGTTGGAGGATAGGAAGTCAAGGCAGCGGGAGTAGACAACACGTTCAAGCAGCTTGGAAGCAAAAGGAAGGAGTGAGACAGGACGATAGCTAGAAGGGTCAGAGGGGTCAAGAGTGGACTTTTTGAGAATAGGAGAGACTGTGGCATGTTTGAAGGCAGAAGGGAAAGAGCCAGTAGAGAGGGAGAGGTTGATGATGTGCAGGAAGGAAGGGGCGACAGTGGGAGTAATGGAGGTGAGGAGGCGGGAAGGAATGGGATCAAGGGGGCAAGTGGAAGGGTTGGAGGAGGAGAGCAGAGAGGAGATTTCCTTAAGGGAGGCAGGGGAGAAGGAGGACATGAGAGAAGGAGGGGGAGGAGGGAGAGGGGTGGGAGTGGGAAGAGAGGAGTGGGAAGCGATGTCGAGGCGGATCTTGTCTATCTTGGAGGTGAAGAAGGAGGCAAGATCCTGAGCAGAAAGGGAAGAAGGAGGGGGAGGACAGGGAGGCTTGAGGAGGGAGTCAAAGGTAGAGAACAGGCGGTGAGGGTCCCGAGAACAGGACTCAATGCGGGAGGCATAGTAGTGTTGTCTAGCAAGGGAGATAGCAGAAGTAAGGGTGGAGAGACAGAATTTGTAAGGGTGAAGAGGGTGAGAAGAGAAGACAGAGAAGTAAGGGTGGAGAGACAGAGGCTTATAGAGAAAGGAAGCCAAATAATGGGGAAAAGCCTAAACAAGGGTTTTACCAAAAGCAGAATGGGTATAAAACCCCACACTCTGAGCAGGGAAACCTGACCCAGGACAAACCAAAGGAAAACATGGGTGGCGAGGGCCAGGGTTCCCCCAAGCCCCAAAGAGCACACAATTCCCACAATCCACAGATCAATCCCATTATCTGTTATTACTGTCAACAGACAGGACACATAGCAAAAAAATTTCCAAACCCTAGGAAAACGGAGCACCAAACCAGGCCTAAGATTGAGGCTAACTTGGCCTCAGTGAAGACAGATACTCCCACAGGGGATTATATCTGTTACACACGCCACGAACCACACACAGAAAACACACATCTCTTCAGACCAGCCAAAGTAAATGGCATGCCGTTTGTGGGCCGAATTGATAATGGAGCTGACATGGTCATGGTCAGAGAGGATTTGATCCCGAAATTGTGTTACACCCGCACAAGGTTTACATCACTAACTACATGGGACAGGAAGACGAAAACCCCACAGCCAAGGTGGAGTTGAAATGGGAGGGGGTGAAGGGACAAATCAAGGTGGCCGTGCTCCCCAAAACCACATCTTTGGAACAATAATGCAGGGTCTAGGCTCACATCATCTTCACCACGTAAACTCACAGCAGCAGAAAAAGCTAACGTTATAGCCTTATTAGTTATTTTGTATGAATAAGTGAAGACTGGCTGTTCTTTCATCTCACTGGCTAATTCACTGCCAATATCATGTAATCCATAGACATTTATAACCAACTGTGCTGTAACTCCACTAATGATATTTTGTAACCAAGTGTTGGAATGGAATGGTGTAATGGGTCTTAAGCGGTTCAGGACCTTCTGTGTATCTCTGAAAATTCTTCCCTCACTCATTTCCTTAGGTTGTTCACGTGTACAATACGAAATATCAGTGTACTCTTGCATAGCTAGATTATATTCTGAGCATACTGGCATTGACAGCAACCATAAGGCCCTCTGCATTTCTGTCAACCCAGTACCATGTGTCAGACCTCCCCTTTCTTTCAGAGAGCGCGTCAGTATCTGCTCTATAACGAGATTGGTACCCTGTCCTGCCCAAAGTTTGTTACTTCTTACTACATGCAGTCCTTTCTGAAACATGGTGTAGACATTAGGGTGCTCATTAGGTAAATGAAACATATTCTGTAAGTTTATTATTATTATTATTATTAACAAACATTTATATAGCGCCAGCAGTGTACATGGCACTTTACAAAGTAATAAAATAGACACGGTCCCTGCCCCTAGGGCTTACAATCTGAGCGACAGGAGCTGGGGGAGAGACATAGGAAGGGGAACAGAGGGAGAGACAAGGGGTCTAACATTCATGAAGATGCGAGGTCTCAAGTGCACGTACTTGGCTTGGTTACGATGAGTGCAGGTAGCCTGATTTCAGGTAGTTGTGGTGGCGAGCTGCTGCACTAATGGAAAGAGATTTGTACATAGCTTCCTGGTGCAAATCCCACGAACCAGTCCTATCAGCAGTAATGAGCTTCCAAACAGTATTATTTACCATTCGCTGATACTCCAGCCAAAGTCACTGGTTTTAGAATTATTGCATAACTCAGTTTGCTTTGCAGTCAGTGCATCAATTATATGTGACCGTGTATCACTGGAAATTATATCATGTAGTGACTTATGTGACATGACATCTTCATACTCAGATGCTGTTACGATCAATGCTTTGATCTTCGCTACTAGGAAATACATCTTCAGCTTGTAAATAAATAATTTAGTTTTATTATTAGTTTATTATCAGTTATAATATGTTCATTATGTATAATAAATGCAATACTGTGTGATTAGCATATGGCCACCATTTTGAAACAGTGAGGGTGTTCTCATGCTTGGATTTTGTCTGATTTTTTGGATACGCTAATCGGCTATCATATCTGAGTAGAAAACAGTTTCAAATGCTTCTGTGGCAATTTTGCCCAAGCCAAACTCTATTTTTCCTGAACTATTTAGGAGTCCTGTATTTGGTCCAGGCAGTTCCCACTCAGGGTTTCATGTGGGAAACCCAATATATGGGCAGATGCCATGCTCCGACCACCACCACTGCTCCTCTCATTCTCAGTCGCGGGGAATTCTGGGTCCATGAAGTTCCACCCAGTGCTTGCTTCCTGGGTTTTTTTTGTTTGTTTTTTTGCCTTTTTGGAATGCTGGTTTTGAGCGCTCCAAAGTGAAACTAAACAGTAGAAGACCCAGAGTGGTGAGTGTGCTTGCTGCACTGCAGGTGTTTTGCCCACATGAAGGTTGCACACAGCTTAATAGATGGGTGCAGACTCGTGGGCAAACACTGGCCTGGATTGGCCCACATGGTGGGTCCATGATGCCCTGGGACTTGGCCATGAGTGGGGACTCTGTGGTGCACAGGAGTGTGCATCTCACAGCCATCTAATAAACGGGTAGTGAACATTGATTGAAACTCTGCTGGTGTGGGCTGTTGTCTAGTTTACAAACATCCTTCATCTCCATCTCTTACAATTGGGACCAACACAGCAGCCACACTCTCTAGATTTCTCTGAACTGCCACTCTGAGAGCGCTGACTCTGTACTAGCTGAGCAGGAAGGAGATAACTGCTGCTCACTCTCACTTTCCAAACACCAGTTTTCTCTGCCTGAATTCCACTCAACAAGCCCAGAGTTTGTTCACCATGAAAATTTGAGATATCCAGTCACGCAGTGCATTGAATTGTTTAGAGCTCTGCTGGGGAAAACAGTGGAATTCAAGATAACCAGAACTTTGCGTTAAACAAGTTTGATTTATCTGAATTCTACTGTACTTTCATATAATTGTATATTTTTCAAAGTCCTTTTTAGTTTTTGTGCTTTTTAAAAAAAATTAAAAAATTATTTTTTATTTCCCCTTTGTATCCTGACTCCACTTCATATCCCCTCAGCTAACCTCTCTCCCTTTGGCACTTACAGGCCAGAACATCCTGATCAGTTGCTTCTCTTACCTTACATGCCACCGTCACATATGTAAATGGCCTCCAGATGTTACCATGATCTGGCTTCCGACCATGGTGGAATTTAGCCTGGGCTGTCACTCGGGGAAATCTCCAAGTGACAGCACGGACTAAGCACCACCACAGTCAGGAGCCAGGCAGTGGACCTGGAGTAAAGCAGGCTATCACGTCTGACAGCCTGCTTTCCTTACCGTGGCCTGGATTGGTGGCGGGGAACAGGTACCATGGTGACTGTCATTGGATGCCATGGATGCCTGTCAACCTGTGGGGTGGAACGCTGCGCGTTTGTGCATCATCCTGCCTCCGGCCGCTGTTGGTAGCCCAGTGGATCCAGCCAGAGTGACGACTGCCTCCACTGCCCGAAGAGGTTTGTGGCAGCAGTAGCAGTCATCATGTGTAAAAGCATCCAAAGTAAGGAAATATTTTTTCAGAGCTTAAATTCAGTTGGTCAATGGGCCCTTCTATCTATTTAGGTCATTCAATGGGGAACAAAACTGATTTATGTGAGTGTTCTTACCCTGGAATATATTGAACACTGGTTCTGTTTGAGGACTTGATGTGTGTTCTCCATTGACTAATGTTAAAATGTTTGAAAGGATCTTTAGCCTTTCTGCAACGTCTTGTCTTCACGGTGAGACAAAGAATGAAAATCTTTTATCCACAAAGGAGATTTTTTTTTAGAGTGAGATGAAATTTAAGGTAACTTTAATTGTAGTGTTTCCATTGGCAAATACAAATTATGTAAAAAACTTGTAACACTTTAGGAAGGAATAGGTAGGAAAGCCCTGTTGACCTACTGAATTTAAGCTCTGAATATCTTTCCACACATTGGCCGTCTTTACGTGGATGGAGGTGGGTGGGAGGGATGGGTGTTTGGCCGTGGTGGGTGGAGGTGGGTGTGTGTTCATGTAAATGGACACACACCCACCTCCACCTATGGCGTGTCCTCCAGTTTTTCAAAGGGTGGAGACGGGTGTACGATGGGTGGAAATGGGTGTTGCATGGGAGCCTCCACCTCCACCCATCGTTCACGCACTGAACACCGAGCGCACACTCATTCCCCCCCCCCGCTGGCCGTATACACAGACGTGCCCCCCCCTTAACACTTGCCCAAACACCGAGCAGGGGGGCGTCCATGTAAAAATGGCCTTTGATTCTTTCTCACCACCCAATAGTACTAACCTACAGTATTTTTTATAATATAAATATCTATATCTGTATTGATACACCTTTTATATCAGCAACAACTACACATCCTTTCTTTCTTCTAATGAGTAAGTTAAAAATGAAAATGCCATAAATCTTGTGTTTTTAATAATGTTTTCATTTTTAAGCCTCTGCCATCCAGGACCATGTCCATCATGCCCTGCCTTTACAACAAAAAAATGTGAATGTGGACGAACAAGGTGAGACTACTTTTGCATACGTATTGTATAAGCAAAAAAATACTGAGAGATTACTTACCTATTGAGAGAGGTGTTTTTTGTTTGTTGGTTCAGTGTCCTTGTAAGCAATTGTGTCATTTTAAAACATTTTCCCTCTCTTTTGAAATGAGAACATTTAGTGTTATATTTTGAAAAAAATATTGTTGACTAAGGGTACTTTCAGATGTCACAGTTTAACATGGTAAAACCTGCAGAAAATGCAATATGGCAATTCAACATTGTTTTATTTGCTATTTGTTTGTTTGGTATGTGAGCACTTTTACCATGTGCCAATTTGTGGGAGAATCTTCCACCTCACAAATAAATCCAAAGTATACCAGTGATTAATGCAGTGCTTTGTTTTGGTTTTAAAGTTGTATGTACTATAAGGCCTATTTAACCCTTTTAATAACAATCAAATTGTCAAAGAGACTGGAAACAGCACAAAGGTGTTTCTAGGATTTTAAAATGTCATTGTTTGAGAACTGAATAGATTTAATATATTCTATGACACTACAGTCAGAGTGATACAAATTGTAACAAAACACATCTTGGTTATGTACTCTGTATTTGGAAGAAATTCCTGTTGCTTCAGATTTTTGCAGTCATCTATCATCAGTGGTACCATGTATCTGCTGCTGTTAGCAGAACATAGGAATCCCATGCCACTTTGAAGAAGAACACCATAAAAAAAAAAAAAGTGCCGCCTCTTTTACCTTGTTCTATGAATGCCAGTCATGCAGTAATGGAAAACATGTATATGTCCTGCCATTGCTATGCAAATTTCCCTGCCTCCTACCAGTGGATTGGATTTTGGTAGTGGGAGGAGTAAGGAAGAGCCAGATTTTACCAGTGTTATGCAGAGAAGTGATAGGCCTTAACAATAGACTGACTCTAAGGTGCAAAGTGTGGGATTATTGGCACTGTTGCTTTAAATAAAAGTAAGAAAAGACAGCTGGGACTGGAGCAAGGGCAGTTGGCACTGGAAATTCAAGGAGATGGCTGTATCGGATATGAGCTCTGTAAGATACATGTATTGAACTTAAGTTACATGTCAATAAACAAGTTTATTGAAATTCAAGCTGTTTGATTATAAGAATAGAACACAAAGGAGAGGGAGAAGTCAAAGATGAATCCAGGCTACGTTCTCTGGGGACAGGTTGGATGGCAACACCATCAATGGAAATAGAGAGGCGAGAGGAAGGTTTTGGGGGTAGATGAGGAATTGTCTTGGGCAGATTACGACTACTACTAAAAATAATAATAATTAATAATCATTTCTTTAGCGCTACTAAAATGTATGCAGCACTTTACAGTCACAGATTTTTTGGAGACAGGTCCCTGCCCAGTGGGCTTACCATCTAAGATGGACACGGCTGAGTGGAATGCGGGAAGAGACAGACACACACATTTCCATTTTACAGATGGAGAATTGACGCTGAGAGGCTGTGACTTGCCCAAGGCCACCCAGTGAGTTCATGGCTAAGACAAGATTCAAATCCTGGCTTCCCAGGACCAAATCCAGCACCTTAAGTTTGAGTTGAAGGTGAAAGAAACAGTCAACCAGAGATGTCAGAATGAGAGTTGGTGACGCAAGACTTTATGAGGGTGTTGACATAATTGAGTGTTGTCAGCATATAAGTAATATTGGAAGCCATGAGATTCAGCAAGTTTTCTTAGAGAGTGTAAAGCAAGAAGAGGGCAAAGGGTAGACACAAAGGGAACTCTGACTGAAATGGGAAGTGACGTTGAGGAGGCAATGAAAGAGAGAGTGAAGGAGGAGAGGTAGAATGAAATTGAGAATCAGGTGAGAACTGAGCCCAGAAAACAGAGGGAGTAAAGAGAATCAAGGAGGAGGGTGGTGTTTACAGTGTCAAAGGCAATGTCAGAGGCCACGCAGGATGAGGTTTGAATAGAGATCAATAGATTTGACTATTTATTTATTTTACAATTTTATACCCTGCCCCTTCTGCAGAGCAACTCAGGGTGGCTTTCAATTTAAAACAAAAATATAAAACATATAAAATAACAATATAAAACCACATGGTGAAGCCATAAATATATAAACATAAAACAACACCCCCCCCCCAACCCATCCCTCCCTCATCCGTACCCTCCACCAAATGCCTGGAGGAACAGCCAGGTTTTACAAGCCTGACGAAAAGTCATTAGGTCCAGGGCTTATTGAAGGTCATTGATGATTTTGAAGAGAGCAGTCTTATTTGAGTGGAGAGGATGGAAGCCGAATTGAAAGGGGTCAAGGGAGGAATTGAAAGACAGGAAGTCAAGACAGCAAGTGTAGACAGCTCATTCCAGGAGCTTGGAAGCAAAGGGCAGGAGTGAGAGGAGGTAAATGTCAGAAGGTAACAAGTGGGCTTTTTAAGGATAAAGGAAACAGTAGTGTGCTTGAAAGCAGAAGGAAAAGAGCCTCTTTGTCACTGTAGAACATCGTGATGTTTGGGTTTTGTAAATTTATTTAATAACCACTTTTTCTCAAGTTTATAAGAACATAAGGATTGCCATACTGGGTCATACCAATGGTTCCTAAAAATCCAGCATCCTGTCTCCCAACGGTGGCCATTCTCAGTCACTTCAGAGAAGTACTCCACTTCATAATGGAGAGATCCATTCCCTGATGTTCATTCCTAGCTCCTGACAGTTGGAGGTTACGTCCCCCAACCTATTTGGCTATAGCCACTAATGTTCCTATCATCCAAGAACATATCCAACCCCTTTTTAAACCCAGTTATGCTCATGGCCTTGATCACATCCTCTGACAATAAGTTCCACAAGTTAATTGTGCATTGAGTAAAAAATGACAAAACTTTGTTTTAAATCTGCTGCTAGTTAGTTTCATGGAGTGTCCCCTACTTCTAGTACTATTTGAGAGGGTAAATAACAACTTCCTATTTACTTGTTTTTCTTTGAGTGGGGTTTCATCAGCTCACACCTATGGAAGCTGTGCATGTGCAGATCAGCTTGTAAACTTCTCATAGCCGTTCCTCCGCGTGTGCTCCGTCGCCCCCCTGCATGGCTCGTGCTGTTTGCGCTTTTGGCAGCACTTTAAAAGGAGGGGCAGAGCCTGAGTTACCTTGGTTCCTCCAACCGCCACAGTGATTGGCAGTTCAAGGTAATTTCTCATTGCTTCATTAACCATTTCTTCATTAACCGAAAAGAAGAAATAAATTATCATTTCTTAGCAGACTGCGGGTTCATAACCTGTCCCACATTATGCCTCCTACACTGAAAAAAGGAAATTTCTAAAATGCCCAACATTAATACCACTTACTGACACTCATGATGAGTGTTTGGCCTGCCTGGATGAGTCCCACAAAACTATGGGATGCTAGGCTTGTGTGGGCTTCCGAAGCAGAGCCCTAAAAAACTGGAAGATGCAGCTATGGTATTTACTAACTAGGAAGGCATTGGAAGAACCAGGGAAGCCCCTGTGTGGCTCTTTGAAACCCAACTCTGATCCTCTTCAAAAGCTGGGCTTGGCAGCACTGCCTTCAATGGTCTCTCTTTCACTGCTGGCACTGACACACTTGGTGCCATTGTTTCCTCTGGCACAGACACCACCTGACCAATTTTGCAATATCTATACCCTGACCAACCCGGCACTGGGACTGGCACTGTCCAGCACCAGGTCGGCATTGACTCTAGAACAGACTTTACCTGCCAAGTATAAAATAGCCACACTTGGAATTTCTTCCTGCAGTTCCCTGTTTGGTGCTCCTCTTGGGTAGTGTTTTGATCATCCAAAGGGAAAGCAGACCTCAAATTTAAATTTGTGGGTGGCCCAGGTGAGGAACACTCCCTCTGCTCTTCAGTTTGAGTTCTGCCTTTGCATTTGAAGGAACAGACCAGGGTTCCCTCAGAACCCTATTCAACATTTTGTCTCCAACTTGGAGATAAAACTAAGCAGTCCTTCCCTTGCAGGGAAGTTGAGGGCTTTAGGCTGCCCCAATGGAAAATATATTCCACCTGAAGCCAGAGAATAAGGTAAGAAAAGGCTTTTGAAATTTCTCCATGAGAAGTTCTGGGTTCTCCCATTCCCCTTTATGGAGAAGCAGGACCGCTTCACAGACCCTATTTTGTAGGCTTATTTCTTAAGGGGCTGGGTGTCAGGGAAGCGGGTCCTCATCAGAAACCCAAGACACTATAAGAATGCCCCCCTTCCCCTGTTCAGGGAAGCAGGGCCCCTCCATGATCTCCAGGGAGGTGTGCAGTGTCCCCTTTTGCACGGGGGGGGGGGAGCAGAGTTTCCCCCACCCACCTCTGGCATGTGGCCCAGATTCGGAGGGGAGGGGCGAAGCCCTGGATTCCCTGAGACATGCCCCCCCCCCCATGTCTCAGGGAATCCAGGGCTTCGGCCCTCCCCTCCATGTTGCCCTCACGGAGCAGCTTCTATCTGAGGCAGATGCCTCAGCAGCAATCTCACTGTGCCCCCCCACCACCACAGAGGCCCTCAAAATCCAGCAGGGGGAGAACCTGGGTGTCCCCCTTCTCCACCCCACCCCACCCAATGGGGGAAGCAGGGCCCCTGTGTCAGTCCTACCCCTGGGGCTGGAAGGATTTCCCCACGAAGGACCAGGGGCTCCTCCTCCCCTCCAGGCTGGAGGAGCCACTGGCAGCTGGCTCCTAATTAGAGCCTTTCCTCCCCCACACCCACCCCCCGGTAAAAACTGCTGCCTGCAAGAGGAGCCCTAGCTCCCGGGGGTTGGTGTGGCGTCTGGGGAAGACATCATTGTATCCTCCTGTCTCTCTGATTGGAGCCTTTCTCTCCTCCCCTCCCCCCCCAACCAGGTAAAAGTTGTTGCCTGCAAGAGGAGCCCTAGCTCCCAGGGGTGCAGGCCATTAGGTGACCATTAGGTGACCAGGAGGTGTAGGAAGCGCCCCTCTCCAGAAGCCCCCCAGATGTGTTGCAGCAGCTAGTGTAGCAATGGCAACATGGGACGTGTAGTCAGGAACAACATCGTTGAAGGAGCAGCTTTATTTTTACCATTATTATTGTAATTTTAGTTTTTTTTTAATTTTAGGGACAGAAGTCCATTAGATTAAGGGGAACAGTGGGATCTGTGTGTTAGGGGATGGCCCTTGAGACTGGGACCTCAACTCCAGTGGGGGAGAGGGGGAATTGGGTTAGGGAGGGGGGAGGTTCTGAGGTGGGGCACCCTGGTGTGGGGGGGGCAAACCTTGGAGGGGACCACTTGGTGGCAGCAGGTGGTGGGGATTGGGGGCAGTTATAGTGGGGGGGGAAGAGGCAGGGGTTCCCCTGGGACCTGGGCAGTCAGTGGTTGGGGCTGGGCTAGAGTTGAGGGTGTGTGTGTGAAGCAGCCATGGGAATCATTCTGGGGCGGGGGAGTAATGGTCGTGGGGGGCAAAGGGTACGGGTGGCCCGGGAATCAAGGTGCTTGGTGCCTATTCCCAGAGCCAGCCCCCCCCTCAGATGGGAGGATGGATCAAGGTCTGAGCAGGGCCGCCCCAAGAGTTTGAGGGGCCATGTGCCAAGCCTTGCTGCGGGGCCCCAAAGGCCGGTGGAACCTTATGGCTGCACTGAAATTTATAGCTTCCTTGCACGTTCGTTTTCAATCGTGTGCACCTGCCTAACATGCATCCCCACTCACTCCCCACTCGTCCCCACGCAGACAGCAACCGGGGGAAATGGTGGTTACTATGTGGGTGTGGATGAGTGGTGGATGAGTGGGGATATGTGTGCAGCCGTGTGCATGCCCCATCCATGCACTGGCGCGCCCACGGACCCCCCCACCCAGCAGAGCCATGTAAAAATAGCATGTGAGGAGCCACTCGAAGAAGAACAGAAGGTTGCTACCTTGTAAATAAGGTTTTTTGAGATGGTTCTGAACATTCTCACAACACCCACCCTTCCAGCCTTGCATGGAATTTTTTCCTTATATTTCTAGAAAGGGTTGGAAGGAACTGTCATTCTGAAGGGGGAGAGCACTTTCTTATACTACAGGAGCTTGAGACCATCACGTGGCCAGTGATTTGAATAGGGTGAGAATGCAGAACCCAGTTGTGAGAATGTTAGGTGCCATCTCGAAGAACCTTCTTTACAAGGCTACCTTCTGATCAGCACATGGGAAGGAGCTGTTTGTAAACAAACAGCTTTATCTACTAGTCCCGTGGGTTGTCCCAGCTGCTGCAGCCTACAGTGAAGGGAAAGGCAGGTGAGGGATGGGGTCCGCATGCCTGGGGCTGGCCCTGGGGGCAGACAGCGTGCAGACTGGGGGGGGGGAGCTTTCTACCCTCCCCCTCCGTAAGGAAAGGCTCCCTCCAGTAGAGGCAGTGAACACTGAGCAGCCCCGGCCTGGCTGCCTGGTCTCACTCTCCCCCTTTCCACGGGGCAGTGGAGTGCCCGGAGGAGGCAGCGGCAGGAGGGGAGGGGGGGCATGTGTCAGTCGGCAGGGGGGGCCCAGGGCCATGGGGGGGAAAAAAATCAAGACTGGACAGGTGGCCGGGCAGTGGGCTTTTCTACAAATGGGGGTGAGGAAAAAAAATGTAAACGGCTGTGTCCCGACTCACTCTCCAACTCACAGCGGCAGTGCGCCCCCCCCCCCCATGAGGGGCACATGCCTCAGACCCAGGACCGGCCCAGGGCCGGCCTGGGCACCAGTGGCACATGCCTCAGGCTGGCCCTGGGTCTGAGGTCCCTCGGTTTGGAGCTGCTGCTGTTGAACGCGAGGTCTGTGGCTAATAAAGCATCAGTGATCTGGGACTTAATCCTGGATTGGGCTGCAGACCTTGCGTGCTTCACGGAGTCCTGACTTGATGGGGAGGCGGTCCCGATTTTGGTGGACCTCGTTCCAGCAGGGTACTCCGTGCAGCACCAGTCTCGACTTGAGGGCTGGGGGGGCAGTGTAGCTATGGTTTTTAAGGAATCTTGGATTGCTAGGAGGTATCCGGTGCAGTCTATCCCAGGAATTGAGGCTCTCCACGTGGTGTTTGATTTGGCAGGGGATAAAATTGGGGTGCTGCTGGTGTACTGGGCTCCTTCCTGTCCAGTGGCATCCCTCTTCACTCTAGCGGAACTGGTGTCGGACGTGGTGTTGGACTCCCTGAGGGCCTTGGTCCTGGGGGATCTCAACATCCACACCAGCACTGGCATTGCAGGGGCAGAGCATGAGTTCATGGCAACCATGGGCATGTCCCAAATAGTCAACGACCCAACGCATGGGGGGTGGGGGGGCAATATGCTTGACCTGGTATTCTGCTCTGGCCTTGAGGCGGGTGATCCGGTAGTGGGGTAGGTTAGTTCTATGCCCTTGTCATGGTCGGATCAGTTACCTCCTGCAGGCCAGACTCCTAGCGCATAATAACCCCCAGAAAGGAGTGGGACCTATTAGAATGGTCCGCCTCCAGAGGCTGATGGAATTGCAGCGATTCCAAGACGCGCTGGGGGAGGTGTCTTTGGACCTTGATGGCCACTCGGCTGATGATCTTATCCAAGCATGGAACATCTAGCTGGAGGGGGTCATCGACCGGGTGGCTCCGAGGCGTCCGCTGCCACCACTTCATCATCGTAGGGCTCCTTGGTTTACTGAGGGGCTGGGGTGTATGAAGCGGGTGGGACAGTGGTTAGATCAGTGCTGGCATCGTTCTCGCGCTCAGTCTGATCGGTTACAGCATCGGGCCCATTTGCGGTCCTATGCTGTGGCCGTGAGGGTGGCAAAGAAGACATTCTTTGCCTCCCTCATAGCTGCTGCAAAGTCGCGTCCAGCAGAGCGCTTCCGGGTGGTGAGGGGGCTGTTCAGTCCAGCTCCCTCTGTCTGAATGGGGAGATATCCCAGGCCTGCTGTGAGGAGTTTGTCACCTACTTTGCAGAGAAGATCGCTTGGATTCAGCATGATTTCAGAGCCGGGATTGGTGCAGAGGAAGGAGTGCTTGGGGTTATGGATGCCTCATCTGGTCCATCTTTGTGGGATCAGTTTCAGGAAATGACACCGGCTGATGCCGAGGGTGTATTGGGGTCTGTTAGGGCCACCTTTTGTGAATTAGATTCGTGCCCATCCTGGTTGTTGAAAGCTTCCAGTGAGACCCTGGGACTGGTGCTGGTGGGGGTGATCAGTGTCTCCCTTCGGGAGGACAGGGTGCAGGACTGTCTCAAGGAGGCGGTGGTGTGGCCCCTGGTTAAAGAAACCATCTTTGGACGTTGATGCACCGGCCAGTTACCGGCCTGCCTCTAACCTTCCCTTTTTAGGGAAGGTTATTTAACAGGTTCTGGCACAGCAGTTCCAGGGTCACCTGGATGGCATCCATTTTCTAGACCCCTTTCAATCGGGGTTTTGCTCAGGGTGTGGCACTGAGACTGCCTTAGTAGACGACCTCCGCCGAGAGATGGATTCAGGGCTTTTAGATCTCATGGCTGCTTTTGATACAGTGGACCATGGGTTATTGCTGAGACGATTCCAGTCCCTGGGGGTGGTGGATGGGACGGTCCTTGGATGGTTCCACTCGTTCCTCTCAGGAAGGAGTCAGCGGGTGGTGTTGGGGGCTGAAACATCTAACCCCCAGGACCTCCCTTGCGGCGTACCGCAAGGTTCTATTTTGTCTCCATTATTATTTAACATCTATATGCAATAATAACATTATTATTTAACATCTATAACATCTATATAGATGTTATAGATTTAACATCTATATAGGAGATCGTGAGATGGTTTGGTGTGGGTTGCCAACAATATGCCGATGACACCCAGATATACCTCTCATTTTCAACTGACCCAGGCCCTACAGTCTCTGTGCTTTCCCAGTGCCTGGAGGCTGTGACTGATTGGATGCGGCAGAGCAGACCGTGGCTGAATCCCGATAAGATGGAGGTGATGTTGGTGGGTCGGGCGGCTGGGGTGATGGCTCCCCTCGTTATTATTATTTATTATTATTATAAACATTTATATAGCACCAGCCATGTGCCTGGCACTGGACAGAACATAGAAATAGACGCAGTCCCTACCTGTGGCTTACCATGTAAAAGACAAGGAGGGGGAGACAGGGAGAGGGGACAGTGGGAGAGACAGGGGAGAAGACAAACAAACATTCAGGTGGATGCGAAGTCTTGGGTGCGTGTGCTTGGCTTGGTTACAATCAGGTTGGTTGCAGCAGTCTGCAGAGGAGGGCAGACAGTAAGTATATGGGGAACGACTAGCAGGCATTGGGAAAGGCGGCGAGGAAAAAGTGGGTCTTGAGGAGGGATTTGAAGGAGCGGAGGGAGGGGGCAAGGCGGATGTGGGTAGGGAGGGAGTTCCAGGCATGGGGGGCAGCGAGGGAGAAGGGTCGAAGGCGGTTAGGTGAGCAGGAGAAACGAGGGAGAGTGAGGGAGGGGACAGAGGAAGAGCGGAGAGCGCGTGCAGGAGTGCGTAGGGAGATTAGGTCCGAGAGGTAAGGGGGAGCTTGGTTGTGGAGTGTTTTGAACGTGAATACCAGGAGTTTAAACAGGATACGTTCAGGAAGGGGGAGCCAGTGAAGAGAGAAGAGGAGAGGCTGCACATGGTCGAAGCGACGGGCAGAGTGAATGACCTTGGCAGCGGAGTTTTGGATTGCGATAAGGGGGGACAGGTGAGAGCGAGGGAGGCCAGCAAGGAGGAGGTTGCAGTAATCGAGGCGAGAGATAACCATGGCATGAACAAGGGTTTTGGCCGAGGAGGTAGAGAGAAAGGGGCGGATCCGAGCAATGTTATGGAGGGCGAATCGGCAGGATTTGGCAACAGAGTCAATGTAAGGTTTAAAAGAGAGGTGCGTGTCAAAGATGAAGCCCAAGCTACGGGCTTGGAGAACAGGATGGATGGTGACTCCATCGATGCAGATGGGCAGGTTAGAGGGAGAGGAAGAGGAGGGAGGAAAAATGAGGAGTTCGGTCTTGGCCATGTTGAGCTTGAGTTGACGTCGGGACATCCAGGCGGAGATATCAGAGAGGCAGTTGACGAGGCGTGAGTGGACAGAAGAGGAGAGAGAGGGGGTAGAAAGATAGAGTTGGGTGTCATCAGCGTAGAGATGATATTGGAATCCGTGGGAGGCAATAATTTTGCCAAGGGACAGGGTGTAAATAGAGAAGAGGAGAGGGCCAAGGACAGAGCCTTGGGGGACCCCAACCGAAAGGGGGAGGGAGGAGGAGTTTGACTCGGGGAGCGAGACTTTAAAGGAGCGGTCAGAGAGGTAGGAGGAGAACCAGTCAAGGACAGAGCCACGGAAGCCCAAAGAGTAAAGCGAGTCCAATAGAAGCAAGTGGTCAACAGTGTCAAAGGCAGCAGAGAGGTCAAGGAGGACAAGAATGGAGTAGAGGCGCTTAGATTTAGCGACAAGTAGATCATTGGTGATCTTGGCCAGGGCAGTTTCAGTAGAGTGGAGGGGGCGGAAGCCGGATTGGAGAGGGTCCAGGGAGGGGGTCTGCCCCCCACTGGCTCCCCAGGTCCAGAACTTGGGAGTCCTATTGGACTCCAGCCTTTGGCTGGATTGCCAGGTAGAGGCAGTGGCAAAGGGAGCCTTTCACCAGTTACATCTTGTGTGCAGGCTGCGACCATATTTTCGGATTCTGACCTGGCCACCATCATCCATACGTTCATCACCTTGAAGCTGGATTACTGCATCGTGCTCTACCTGGGCTGCCCCTGGTGACGGGTCGGAAGTGCTACCGGTGCAGAATGCGGCGGCCCGTCTTTTGACAGGGACGGGCCATAGGGAGCACATAACACCAGTGCTCCGAGCTCTGCACTGGTTGCCTATAGCATTCCGAGCCCGATTCAAGGTGCTGGTTTAACCCTTACATTTCTACATGGCTTGGGCCCCTCCTGTCTGAGAGACAGCCTCACTCCTCGGGTCCTGGGGCAATCCCTGAGGTCCACTGTGGGCGCCTTCTTGGAGGTCCCCCGGGTTAGCTGGTGGGGGGGGGCTCAATGGGGAGGGTGTTCTCGGTGGTCGCTGTGGAACTCCCTCCTGGAGGAAGCTCACCTAGCTCCAAGTCTGCTGGCCTTCTGCCAGGCCTGTAAGGCCTGGCTCTGCGTCCAGGCCTTTGGGGAAGGGAGTGGGTAGGGGTGGGGGAACGGATAGTGGGCAGGGGGTCCGGGTGGATTAGGGAGGGTTTGGATATGTGTAACCTTGGGTGGATTAGTGCCCGGAGGGGGGCACTGGTATGGGGAGCTCTCCTAGGGCTCTGAGGGGGTCCCTGGTTCGATTTCCCCTCTTCTCCCGCTCACAGGCACCGGCCTCACTCCCGAATGGTATGTGACCTGGTCTGGAGCTGCCCTAGGGTTCTGAGGGCTCTGGGTTCGTTTCCCTCCCTCTCTCTGCTGCAGCTCACAGGGCGCTCACCCCACCCCCGGGGTGTCCAGCCTGGTCTAGGGCTACGCCAAGCAGAAGCCCCCTTTTTTTCAGTCTCCGTCCGTTCCTGTGACTCTGAGGCCTGTACTCACCAGAAAATTGCCCCCTACCCAGCCCAACACCTGGGGTGCCTCAGTTGCAGCCACTGATCCCAGGGACCAGCTTTCAGTGGTAGCTGAGCGGGTAGGTGGCCAGAATCCCTAGCATTGTGGGCTTGAGGCTCCAGAGGCAGCATGAGTGACATTGATTAAGCACCTCCCTCAGAGGGGGCCCCCCAGCTACTCTTGTCCTGGCATGGAGCGGGGCTGTTTCCTGAGCTGCCCTCCTGACAAGGACTTTGTGCCGGCGGTAGCCACAGGGCCAACGGCTCCCTCCCTGGGAGCCTCCCTAGCCACCTGCGTCCATTTCCTTTTGGCAGAGCCGAGGTGGCGAGTGTACCTTGCCCTCCCTCTGCTCTTGCAAGTTTTTAGGGCCCCTGGGCCAACACAAGCGCTACCATCTCAAGCGAGCTTGTATCTGGCAGCAGGCACCTTGGACACATGGCAGTAATGGGCGCCGTCATTTTGAGTAAGCCTGCAGGCACGGCAGTGGCAGCCATGTTGGCCGCATGTCATCCTCCAAGCTCACTTGTGAGCCGCTTTATTACTAGACTTAGCTCACGGGTGAGTGTTATTCCTCAGGGAAAAGAAGCATGTGCCTTTGCTATATTGCTGACCATAGACCAGTGACAATATTCCTCGGCCTACCTTCCTCACAGGGTTGTGACAAGGATTTATGGTGGGATTAAATTGCTCTATCTGAAGAACTCCAAGTGACTTGCAAATAAGGAGGCCACTATAAAGACCCTTGTTACCAATAGATCCACTGCAGGGTCCTTTCATACGGAGCTGATGGAGCCCTATTAGGGACTGAAAAGATGGCATCTCCTTAAATAGGTGATGTTAGGGGGCTCTTTCTCCCAGACCCGCATAGACCAGATGGATACTTTACCTGATCACTGTAAGGCCTTTTTCTCCCTGGTACATTGCCAGCCTCCCAGAGTGGCTAGCTAAAGGCATTCTCCCCAAAGGCAGAGAGATGCCAGACGACCCTAGAGCTTTGGGTAGATAGCCTTCCCCATAGAGGTTTTGGACTCTAAACTATAGAAACCCCTCCTCCGCACATATCGGCAGGCACAAGTTGGGACAGACCCTTGCATCCAACCACCCCTCTTCTCCTTAGCTTAAGATATTGAGAATATTTCATCCTTGATGACAGATCGTGACCTCACTCCTTAGCTGTACTCTAGTTAGTTATTACCTCTACATTAGTCTACTCTACATTAGTTATTACTAACATTAGTTATTACCTCTACTCTAGTTAGTTATTACCTCTACATGTCTATTACACAGTGTGGCTGCTACGTTGAGTGCAGTGACTGGTAGGCAACGGCTAGGGGGAGGTGCTGAGATAATAGTTTTTTCCATCCCAGCGGCGGCAAATGAGAGTAGGCCATCCCCCATGTAGCCCTTTCACACTAATAGAGATATATTTCAAGGAGGTTGGTTCACTGTATAGAGTCAGTTCACGCACAGGACTGCTCCACACCCAAATCCACAATGCAGGAATCGCTTCAAGAGAAGCCCAGCTGAACGACAGCTCCAGGAAGGCAGGGTAAGGAATCTTCCAGCCAGCCAGAGAGCTAGAGGAGGCTGCTAAAAGCATGGCCTCAGGGTTAACTATGAACCTTCACCAGGGGCATATGGATAGTATATTGATAATCGGTCTTTGTTACCAGACAGGGAACATCAGATTGAGGGATCTCAGCAGGACAAGCTGTAGTTGAAGACCAAGTTTAAGACTGAGGAAAGAGCAAGACTCTCAGTGTGAACAGATTGGCCAGGGTCCATACTTCCCACTCCTCAGCTTTCCCTTAAAGGAGGGATTGAGCAAGCAGGGGAGACCCACAACCATGCAACTCGCATGTGGGGGCTGGATTGGGACCAGAGCTTACACCCTAATTTGGGGGAACAACGCTGTACCTGACTCTCTGATTTCAGATAGCCTACTGGATAAGGTGTTGGTCTTGGACTTGGAAGACCAGATTCAAGACAGGGCTTCTATGGATACTAATCCTAGGAAATAATAGGAGGGGGTTGATCCCCCTTCATGGACCCATCTGGGAACACATATTCCATGTTGGCAGAATTATCTACGAATGGAAACAGTGGTCAGGATTTGTAGGACTTGACTTTCACTTTATATCTCTCACATATATATATGCGAGACCCCTCACACCCAAAGTCAGGGCAGCAGTGTCTCTGCTAGCCAGCCAATCAAAAGGTTGTCAGTAGCTGTATCAGTAGAGACAAGACTCAGAATAAAGCTACTAGAGCTCAGGGCAATCCGCCTAGCTCTCGCCACATTTGAGTATGTTATAAGGGGCTCCCACGTGTTGATACAGATGGACAACATAGTGGCCATGGCCTATGTGAACCATCAAGGAGGTTCAAGGTCCAAAGTCCTACAAATGGAAGCACAATCATTGTTCAGATGGGCAGTAACAGGAATCGGCTCAATAAAGGAAATACACATCTGTGGAGAGGACAACACTAAAGTCAGGGACCAGAGTTGACTGCGTTGCTGCAATTCGCAGTGATTTTTCCAGAATCAGCTAATTCTTGCAGAATCAGCCAATCCTCGCAGTGCCATGCTGAAATTGCAGTGACACTGCAGTGGGGGCTGTCTGCAGGATCTTTAAATCCTGGCTCAGGCATAAACATGTCGCCTGACCCCAAACTAAAACTGCTGCTGCAGCTGCCATCTGTCCAGGAGGTGTGACCATGACCCGAGGGTAAATAGGCCCCTGGGAGATGAATTGTGGGTGGTGGGGTCTGAAGGCCCTACGTTTGGTGAGGGAGGTCTGGGGTTTTAATAGGAGGTGGGAATTCTGGGTTGCTGAAATTCCAGAGGATCTGAGTTGTGCTTAGCACAGTTGTGTTACCATTAGCAAAGTTGTGATTCTATGTCAAACCTGTTGCAAATTTGCTTCCCAGCATGCATAGTTATGCAAATCAAGTTAATTATGCAAATACTAATGCTCGCGGTGAATTTTCAGAATTTGACTTCACTGGTTGCAGAATTTAAGATTTTTGGGTGAAGTGAACTCGGGTCCCTGACTAAAGTCGACTGACTGAGTCACACAGATGTGGATCCAGGGGAATGGGATCTACACAATGAGGTATTCCAGTCGATAACCCAGATCTGGGGTTGCCCAGTCATGGATCTCTGCCCACCGCCACAGCAGCAAAGCAGAGACATATTTCTTCAGAAGGAGGGACCCCTACGCAACAGCAATGGACACACTTCAACAGCCTTGGGGTCTTCTCTATGTCTTCCCACCTTTCCTGATCATAGGAAAAACCATCCAGAAGGCAAGGGAGGAGAAAGCCAAACTCATCCTGATCACTTCATTCTGGCCCAGAAGGCCCTGGTTCTCAGACCTGGTGGAGATGCAATTACAGCTGCCCATAAGACTACGAAGTTATCCAGACCTCTTAAGACAGGACAGGACTCACTAAAACATACTGGCCTTCCCTCATATCCATGGGACCCTTCATACTACCACAACTATGATTCACATCAATTTGAGACTAGCAAGGCCATCAACCATGACTCTGTCTGCATTGCTGTGCAAACCACCTTTCCGGGTTCCTCTCCCGGCACCAAAAATGTCAATGGGACACCCTCCTGTAGCCACAGAGCCTTATACCTCTCTGGCTCAAAAAGCTATCCTACAACAGATAACCCACCAGCACCACCTACTGGCCAAGTTATGGCAACTTAGATGGGGATAACTCTGTCTAATATCCATGTACCAGAAGACCTCATGCTCCATCTCTCCCTAATCTGTCTACCTTATATCAGACACTGACACATTTGTCTTCACCCTTGGCACTGCCTATGCTGTAAAGCACAACGGTACCTGTCCATTCCATACCCAAACTGGACATCTGCCCACAGGATCCACCTAACGCTCTTCCAACTCCATCAAATAAGGAGGAGGAGGACACAGACCGTGACCCCCAACCTGACCTTAAGAAGGATAATTCCAATACCTCTGACAAAGATACTTCATCGAATACCTCCCTCCCTGATTCTGATGATACCACTCTTCCCCATCAGACTCAATTAAGGATTTCTCAAAAGTCATCCAATCTGAGGATCACAGGAAGTTCTAAGCACTGATAATTTAAATGGCTACAGCACTGGATCTCGTTATGGCATCAGTGGAAGAAGAGGAGGAATATCCTATTTACAGAATAATCCAAAAAGATACTCCATCTAGACTCTCCATACCACTGTCTCAGAAACTTATGAAAAACTCTAGACTGCACTGAAAAACATCATTGCAAGCAGCTCCTATAGACTCTCAGTTTAGTGCTATAGACTCAGTTTATTTATTTATTTATTTATTTATTTATTTTATAGATTTCTACCCCGCCCCTCCTGCCATGCAGCTCGTTTAGTGCTATAGACTCAGTTTGAAGTTATCCATAACCATTGATAACTTCAAACACCCTTCACCAAACTTCATGGTGATTCAAGCTTCTTTGGAGTGGTACCAATATAAGGCCACAGATACCTCCCCACTTGACAAGGTGGGGCAAAAATTGGATGTTCTGGGGTGGAAAACATTCTCTTCCACAACTTTAATTCTTGGTGTCCACCTTCCAGTACCACTTCTGGGTTACCTTGGGGCAAGTGATTCAACACCTCCCCCCAGAACAAAAAAAGGGCAGAAGTCCTCATGTCTGAAGGTCTTTATCTGACTTAATCACAGTTGATCACCAGCATACATATTGCTTACTCAGCAGCCAGAGCAATAGCTAATGGGGTGGACACAAGATGCCACACTTGGCTTAGATCTACAGCTTTGTCCTTTCAAACTTGACAAAAAATTGAGAACCTTCCATTTGATAAGCTGGAAGTGATGCATACCATATGACCTACACCCCATTGTCACACATCTAGCAGGCCAAGAAAACTCCCTAGCAGATGTGCTAAGCAGAGCACTTACCCTCCAACACAAGTGGATGCTCAAAATGACAGTTGTCAACAATCTTTTTCAAAAGTGGGGCCTTCCTCACACAACTTTTTGCAACATCTCAAAACACTCCGCTTCCCCTATTCTACAGCAGAGCAGGTTGGGACCCAGCTTCCATAGGGGACACATTTCTTGGACATTTGGGGAGATCATTTACCCTCTCGCATCTCAAGTCCTACAGAAGCTCTGGCAAAACCACACACGGTGGAGTCTAATAGCCTCAAATGGGCTGAAACAACCTTGGTATATACAAATGACTCTTGTCCCAGAAACGATGCTGCTTGAGACAGTGACAGTACTACACCCAAACCTCCAGTTGCTCCACCTAACAGCCTAGCTGATAGCTCCTTGACATGGCAAGATTTAAAAGACTTACCTGATGAAGTGATCCACATCCTTTAAAAGTGCACAGAAGCCATCTACTAATAAAACCTATGAGGCAAAAGGGAAATGTTTCTCTAGCAGGGCAGCTACGCTCACTCTCAACCCCCAGACAACTGTAAACCATATTCTTACCTACTTAACTCGCTTAAAGTCTCACAGCTTAAGCGCATCCTCCTTGAAAGTTCATCTCGTCTCAATTTCAGCTCATTGTCCACCGATTCAGGGATGCCCACTCGCACCCATCCTGAAATGATTTTTAAAGGTGTTTTCTATATTTCACAACTGTAAGGGATAAATGCCCCCATGGGACTGAACCTGGTGCTCACAAAACTGATGTCATCACCATTCAAGCTCTTAGTCACCTGTTTTTTCCATGTTACCTTTAAAAACCTCCATGCTAGTAGCTCTCGCATTGGCATGGAGAGTAGGAGAGCTGGCAGTTCTAGCCATCCTACACTCTTTTATGATCTTTGCCTGAACTGAAAGGTTGTGTCATCCTTTCATATGTCTCAAGATATCAGATTACCTATTTTCTTTCCCCAAACTTCACACAAATAAGGGGGAAGTGGCCTTTTATACTTCCGACATTAAATGAGCTCTTTCTATCTGGAAAGAACAAAAACTTGCAGAAGATCCTCTTCTCTTTTTTTTTGATGACTGGAGGCCCATCTCCCGGACTGTCGGCTACTTCACAAACCATTTCTAAATGGCTAGTAGAGTGCAACTTTCTCTGTTATGAACTTTATAACAAATGGCCAACTCCAGGGCTTAAAGGGCATTCTGCAAGGGGCATGGCAATGTTGGCAGCATTCTTTCATAAGTTTCCCATAGAACAAATCTGTAAGGCTCCAACATGGAGCTCCTCTCACACTTTCTCAAAACACTATGCCCTTGATTTTTCTGTATGTTCAGATGCAGACTTTGGCCACTTTCACACCTCCACCATTTCTCCGTGTTTCCTATTCATTCAGCAGTGTGTGTGACATCATGATTTTGGGAGGGGGCACTCACACAGCACTTAATCTCCCACATTGCTCCAAGCTTCCTTTATAGAAAAGCCCATTCACAACTAATGACTTTCTGGAGCCATTATTCCAAGAGAGTGAGTAAACTGAGCATTTTCAGCCCCGCCTCCTCCACCCATATCCCACCATTCCTCACCTGCAGCCAGAATCCCCAAATGCAGCACACCAGCATGAAGGCCTTCCTGGTTTCCTTCTTGCAGGACTTTGGTGTACTTTTCTGTGGTAAAAATGGCACCCAGAGGACCTACAAGGCAAATCAAACACCGCATGTGCTCACACATGCTAGAACTGCTGGAAACCGTGACTCCGTCACTGTAAAGGTAGGATTCTGTTGCCAGGTAAACCCCATCAAAGAACACTGCAGCTCCTGTCATAAACATGGTCCACAGTATTCAGACCTTCTGCATTTTCCCAGATATATTTCACACCTGCAAAAATGTGTAAGGTGTGAAAATGGCTTTTGGGAGAGCAGTTTTGCAATCCTTCTTTAAGTAGACCTTGGTCACCACCACATGGGATTACTGCTTTTTATTCTCCCATAGGTGTGAGTTGACGGAGCCCCACTCGAAGAAGAAACAGAAGTTGCTTACCTGTAACCTTGGTTCTTTGAGAGGGGTTCCGTAAACTCATACCACCCACCTTCCCCTCTACATCAGAAACAAACTTAACGGGGGTCTACACTCTGGTGTTGGGGTTGGAAGGAACAGAGGTAACTCCTGCTCTGTCCCCCCTTTTATAGTACCGCCAACAGCATGAGCCATGTGGGAGGAGCTATGGAGCATGAACAGAGAACCTAGGGGACCAAGGTGCCTGAGGGAGGTGCAGATTGCCACACTCCCCGCTGGGGGTGGGGGAGGAGCCAGGTCCAAGGTCCACTTGTGGGGGTTGATGTTGTTGAATGTGAGGTCCGTGGTCAACAAGGCCCCGATTGTTCAGGACATAATCTTGGATGGGGCCGTGGACCTCGCATGTATCACGGAAACCTGGCTGGACGAGTTCGCTGGTCCAACTTTGGCGGATCTCGTTCCAGCTGGGTAAGCCATGCAGCATCAGCCCCGCATGGGTGGCTGTGGAGGTGGTGTAGCAATTATTTTTAGAGAGGACTGGCCTGTTAGGAGGTATCCAGTTCTGGAGATTGTGGGTATTGAGGCCCTTCACGTGGTGTTCGATTTGGCTGGGGGCAAACTAGGGGTGCTGCTGATATACCGGGCCCCTTCCTGTCCAGCAGCATCCCTGACCGCTGTAGCAGAGCTGGCCTTGGCGGTGGTGTTGGGCTCCTCTAGGACCTTGGTCCTGGGGGACTTCAACGTTCACGCTGATGCCGACCTTGTTGGGGCAGCGCGAGAATTCATGGCTGCCATGGAAACCATGGATTTGCCCCAGGAGGTGATCTGCCCGACCCACGTGGGGGGGCACACCCTCGACCTGATCTTCAGTTCTGGCCTTGAGGCAGGAGGTCCGATTGTGGGGGAGGTTACAGCAGTGCCCTTGTCATGGACGGACCATTATCTCCTTCAGGCTGATCTCTCCGCGCACCCCCTCCAGAAGGGGAAAGGACCAGTTAGGATGGTCTGCCCTCGGAGGCTGATGGAACCCCAGCGGTTCCAGGAAACCCTGAGGGAATTAACCTTGGACCTGGACGGTCACTCTGTCAATGAGCTGGTCCAGTCTTGGAACATCTTGCTGGAGGAGGCCATCGACAGGGTGGCTCTGAGACGCCCTCTGCCTCGGTCTCGTCACCGCAGAGCCCCTTGGTTCACCGAGGGGTTGCGGTGTATGAAGCAAGTAGGCAGGAGGCTAGAGCGACGCTGGCGTCGAATTCGCTCTGACTCTGACCGACTTCTCCATCGGGCCCATTTGTGGTCCTACGTTGAGGCTGTGCTGTGAGGGCAGTGAGGAAGGAGTTCCTTGCTGTCCTCATAGCGTCTGCGAAGTCACGTCCGGTGGAGCTGTTTCGGGTGGTGCGGGGGTTGGTTAGTCCAGCCTTGCTCCACCTAGACGGGGACTTGTCCCAGGCCTGCTGTGAGGAGTTTGTCACCTACTTCGCAGACAAGATCGCTCGGATTCAGAGCGACTTTGCTGCTGGATTAGGGGCAGTAGGAAGAGAGCGCAAGGTGATGGAGACCCCGTCTGGTCCATCTTTGTGGGGGGAGTTTCAGGAAGTGACGCCGGCCGATGCAGCAGATGCATTGGGGTCTGTGAGGGCCACTTGTTGCGAACTTGATCCATGCCCATCCTGGTTGGTGAAAGCCTCCAGGGAGACGTTGGGGACAGTGCTGGCGAGGGTAGTGAATGCGTCTTTGCAGTAGGGGAGGTTGTCACCCAGTCTCAAGGAGGCTGTGGTGTGCCCCCTGCTGAAGAAACCATCTTTAGACGTGGATACCCTCGCCAGTTACCGACCTGTCTCTAACCTTCCCTTTTTAGGGAAGGTTATTGAGCGGGCGGTGGCAATCCAGCTCCAGGCGCATC
>QEPC01006951.1:3266600-3306299 GCA_003113815.1 Sphenodon punctatus
GGGGGCAGTCGCCAAGGCTGCCTTTCGCCAGTTGCATCTGGTGCGGAGGCTGCGTCCGTTCGTCTCTGGTCCGGACCTGGCCTCCCTCATCCATGCCTTCATCACCTCGAGACTGGACTACTGCAACGCGCTCTACGTGGGGCTTCCCTTGTGCCTGGTTCGGAGGCTGCAGCTAGTGCAGAATGCGGCGACCCATCTCCTTTCAGGGATGGGTCATCGGGAGCACATAACACCTGTGCTCTGGGCTCTGCACTGGTTGCCGATAGCGTGTCGAGCCAGGTTCAAGGTGTTGGTGTTAGTCTACAAAGCCCTGCATGGTCTCGGCCCCTCATACCTCAGGGACCGCCTCGCCCTCCGCGCCCCGGAGTGGCATCCTTCAGTCTGTCGGGGGTGCCTTCTTGGAGGTCCCCCGTGTGAAGCGGGTGGCCGCATGGAGAGGGCATTCTCGGTGGCCGGGCCGCGTCTTTGGAACTCCCTACCGGAGGAAGCTCGCCTGGCCCCAAGCCTTTTGGTATTCCGGCGAAGGTATAAAACCTGGCTGTTCACCCAGACCTTTGGGGAGAGGGGGAGGGTTTAATGGATTTTTATCTCCTCTACCCTATTGTTTAATGTATCCCGGGCCCTGTTCTTAATATCTGATATCATATTTTTATATGTTTTAAATTGTTTTATATTTATGTATTTTTTACTGTTGGAAGCTGCCCCGAACTGTGTTCAGGACGGGCGGGGTATAAATTGAATGAATGAATGAATAAATAAATAAACTGCTGAGAAGTTTCCAAGCTGATCTGTGTAGGCGCAGTACCCATAGTTGTGAGTGACTGAGCCCATTTCGAAGATGTAAGGTTATAGGTAAGCAACCACAGTTCCATGCCATTCATGACGTCTGTCATTTCTCAAGCTTGTTCTTCAAGCTGAAGAGCCCTATTGAGCCTCTCCTCATACAGAAGCCGTTCCATACCTTTTAATTAAAATAAATAAATAATTTTTAACAATTTTTTTGCCCTTCTCTGGACCTTTAACCATAAGTTTAACAGATTTAATTAGGGAATTTCCTGACTTTTGAAAAATTCTAAAACCAATATGTGAAAACTGAATAGGACACAGAGAGGATAGAGTGATCTGAAAATATGTAGTATTAAAATGAACCCTTAAAAAAAAAAAAAGGACCAAATGTGCTGTTTCACTTTGGCTATGCCCTGCACTAGCATGGTTCAGAGGAATCGAGCCGCTCTTGGACATGTTCCCATGACCCCTTTTGCTCATTTCCCCCCTCTTTTTACTGTCTCAAAGCCCTCTGCCCCCCCCTTTAATTTTCTCCTTTAATTTTCTCTTCTCATCCTCCTCAAAGTAGATCTGATGAAAGTGGAAGTTTATAAAAAGAAGCAGGCCAGACACACCATGTTCTACAGAGAGATGCTACCAAAGAATGCATCTCTGCAGAAATGCATTTAGTAGCATTCCGCAGATAATGCTACCAAAAGTAGCCTTCTTTCAAAATGGCTGCAACTGATTATCTTGTTACAGGAACGTACAGGCATGCCAGCTAAGACTTCTTTCTCAAAGAGACTACTGAGGCGTTCCTTGCAGACTATGAATTAACCTCTAAAAAAGTCATGCAAAAGATACAACGGGTAGAATGGCAAGTGCAGGCTTTAAGTAAGAAAGAGAGCCAAGAAAATGTATCTGAAGGGGACTCAAGGGACAGTGGAGGATAAGTGAGAGAAGAAATTGGGCAAGGGCACTAGACTTTCACAGGCAGCCTAGGTGATTGACACATTGAATATGAATGCATTAATTGACTTGTATTTGGGCAAAAGTACAGTGAACTATAAGTACAACTATTTTACTAAACACTGTGTTCTACTGTAGCACTGTAGAAGAGAAGGAATCTGGTGATGAAGCATAGCATGCAGATTTTATACAGCAACTCTCGCTGGCCCTGGTAGAGGAGCTCCACTTTGCTGTTGGTGCTATGAATATGAGCAGTGGCAGGGAATCCAGTGAGCAAAGTGCCACTGTGTTGTGGGTTCCACAACACAGATTCAATTTTGTCTCCTAAGCGACAAACACAAAAGCAGCATGGCATGAATTCACCTGTTGAGTAATTTTTCTTCTTTAAGAAACACAAGAGCAACAGCATCTTGAGGGAGTATTCTACAGCTTCTAAAGGAAATGAGCACAATAGAACTAGAAATAACTGTTCATAACTGGCTAGTAGATAGTTAGAAAGAGACTCCCAAGGCTTACAAAATAAAAATAAAAATTGGAGAAATGCTAGAGATCATTAAAGCTTTCTTCTGAGCAGCTGGAACTAAAACCAAATATCCAGCACCATTTGTGGCCATACTTGTCTATGGCAAAAGTCCAGTTTCAGGATGGATGTAGACCTTCTGCAAAGAAAAGACTAGAGCTCAAGACATGTAATATCTGCCTAGAGCATTCATAATTAAAGAAACTCTCCAGTCTTACATGGTGAGAAATGCTTCTATGTCCAGGGGCAAGACTGTTACTTCATCTATAGGCAGCAGTTCCAAATGATATGTTGCCTATGTAAGATTGTGTATCAGTTCCCTTCTGCTAGCTATCTGGAATGGAAACTAAGCAGCTTATTCCACAAATAGGAAGGTGCAGCAGAAGCAGATCCCATGGCAGATGCCTTATATGGCTCATGGCTGAGAGTGCTTAATGATCAACAAAGTGCACTGGAAGTGTGGGGACCTGCTCTGTGAAGATAGTAGGCTCCTTGGAAAGAATACGGGCCTTATCTTTGGTGTGATCCAAACCAAGTTCATATCTGTTCTATGGAATTTATCTAACTTCTTATGCTTTTCTTATAGAAAAGCTGAGAGAAGGTTAGTAGCTGACAAGCTAGCTTAAGGCGGAAGGGGGACCAAATACCCTGAAGTATTGGGGTTTTGGAAGTTCTGAGGCAGATAGTCTGACTACAACAATAATAAAATAATAATAATTAATAAAACAAATATTATTATTGTAGTCAGACTACCTGTGTCAGGTCCAGGTCTTGAACCCCTGGCCCAGGGGTGTTGCTTCAGCAACCTACAGCACCTGGTGTGTTTCCCTTCTCCTCTCTGTCTCCTCCTGCAGCTCTGCCTGGTGTGTGCCCCGTCCTTGCTCACCTGTTGCCCTGCAGTCTGTCTCCTGGCTTCCTGGTTGACCACCAGTGAGTATTTAAGACCTTCTGGTGGCCTCAGGAGGCCAGTGGAGCAATTGCTCTTCCCCCTGTGTGGTGGTTATTTTGTCTCTTCACCGTATATGGCATAGACCTGCTTCTTTCCCTGTGGCTATGCCCCTTGTGTTGTGTGTTATGTATTGGAGTCAAACTCTCCTCTATGGCCCTGTTCTGTGTTTGTTCGTAGGATTTAGTGCCTGCGTTTCCCTTGTCCTGTGTGTGTTGGTGGGTCTTTCTCCTTGCGCTCTTGTGGATTTCGTCCCTACTGTGCTGTGTGCCCTTGCTGTGACTCCTTGTACCCTGCCTTTTAATGTGTTCCCCTGTTATGATCCCCTTGCCTCCCCCCCCCTCTGTGTTTCCTCATCCCTAGTCCCTTGGTTCCCCCTTATGCTTAGTTTGTTGCCCATAATTCAGTTCACCCTTCATAGATCCCTGTCCTGCCCTGCTTCTTGTGCTCTTGGGAATTCCCTACGTTTACTGTGTGTCCTTGCTGTGATCCCTTGTACCCTACCTTTCCCTGTTATGATATCCTTGCCCCCCTTTGTATTCCTAGTCCCTTGGTTTCCCCTTATGCTTAGCCTGTTGCCCATAGCCTGTAGCAGGGCTGATGCAGCAGCAGCTGTTTCCACGCTGCGATTCCATTCAGCCATTTCGAAATTGCCCGCGCCACACCACGGTTTTTCTGTGGACATTCCGCTAATTCCGCCAGCATTCTGCAAATTGCGGAATTGCGGAAAAATTGCGGAAACTGTTGGAAAACCGCTGTTCCACTATTTTGTGGCACTGGCGGAATGGCGGAAGTAGCGAAAATGTCATGTTTCCGCTATTTTGCGAAGCCTGTAGAAGTAGCAGAATGAAATTAGCGGAACTGTGGAAGTAGCAGAATGAAACTAGTGGAATGAAAGCCTCTGCTATGCTGTACCACTAATTGCGGAAACGCTGTTTCTGGCGGAAATAGCTACCGCTGCAACATTCTGCTACAGCCCTAACCTATAGTTCAGGAGGGATGCCTGGCCTGGCCTATCATGACATGGCCTGTCCATAGGGACAATGCTGGGGGACAGGGGTTAGTTGTTTCCACCATGCCATGATTTTTTTTAAAAAAATGAGTGCCACACTGCTGCTGCCTGTCAGGGATTGGGGTGGGTGGGGGGGTGAGAGGCAGACAGTGACCAGCAGGGGATGCTAGAGTGCATGCTTAGAGGCACCAGGAGAGACAGAGAGAATTCAGACTCAGGTTGAGAGATACCTAGGGTAAACCAGCACTAGGTTAAAACTAGTCCTCAGGGTGTTACAGCTGGCACGTTCCCCTAAGGGACAGCCAATAGCTCATCATCAGGCTTAGAACTCCGGCTTGGTTTCCAAACACCTGAACAAGTCAGAGAAAAGGGAGAGAATGAGAAATCAAAGGTGGGAACAGGTAGAGAGCTGGAGCTAGGAAACTAGGTGGGAACAGAGTGTCACGGAGTCTAATAGGGAAGCAAGGAGTCTGACCTAGGAAGGAACTAAAAAACAAGGAGCTCAGGACAGCACAAGCCAAGAGCCACAAGTCTGGAAGGGAAATTAGGAACAAGAGCTAAGGGCCACAGAGCTATGAAGTATAATCTGGAGGAGGTAGAGGTAAGGAAGAAGAAGGAACAGGATACTAAGGAGGATGAAGAGCTAGAAGGAGTTTCAGAGATACAGGAACAATAAGAAGCAGAGGAGTTAAGGAACTATGAAAAGGACCCCACATACAATATCAGAAGCTTTAAGAAGCTGAAAGCTATATAGAGAGAAGACCAGGTATTTGATAAAGAACAATGGGGGGCAAGATATGGACACTAAATAACAGATGGAGCCTAAATAAAGAACTAAGGAATGAGGAACGAAGCATGAAACAAGATACTATGAAGGGATAAGAGATTATAAGGGGAAACAAGCACAAGCTAGATACTATAAGTATTCCTACAAGGAAGTAAAGAGAATGAAGATTCTTAACAAGGAGCACAAGGTAACTAGGAATTGCACTATAAGGCTAAGGGTGCTTTTAAACGTGCGCTCTCCCAAGCACATTTGAAGAAGACGGCTCCCAAGCGTGTTTAGGAGAAGACGGCTCCCGCGGTGAAGCCGTCTTCTCTGCCCCAGCCAGTGATTAAATTTAATCACTGGCTGGGGGCTTTATAGGGGGGAGGGAGAAGGGGGTTTGCCAGCGCTGTACGGAGGAGGCAGCTTTTGCCAGCTTTCCCCCACCCCCTCCCCCCCGCTTGCAAACCGGGGAAGCCGCAATTAACCGTGCGGTTCCCAGGGATGGAAGCGAGGGGGCAGGAATCCTCAGCCAGTTTGATGCGGGAAAGATCCGGCATCAAACCTGGCCAAGCATTTAAACGATCACAAAGAAAGGCGGCTGATTAAAGAATCAGCTGCGCTTTTTGTATCGTTTAAAAGCGCCCTAAAGGGAAACAGGTGAGCTACCAGAGAAGGAAATACTCTAAGGGACAACAAGGGCAACATTAATCTAAGCTATTTCAGCACACCATAATAAGCTCCACAGAGCAAGGAAACCAACTAAGGGGAAAGGCTAGACGAGTACAGGAAGGGAACAGGGGACAAGAAGGAGGGAGAGAGGCACACCCTAACTCCCTCAGCACACACCTACTACTACTACTACTGGGAAGTCAGGAATAACAAAGAGCATGCAAGGGAGAAGAAACACAGAGCAGGTAGAAAACTACAAGAAGGAGGATTCCAAGAGACTAGAGGAAGGAACAAGAGGCTAAAGGGAAGATACACGAGAGGGATCCAAACACAAGGGAAAAGATACCAGAACCACTATGGGGAACAATGTCAGAGAAAAGAGACCAGGAGAAAGCTAGGCAACAGAGTAGACCAACAAACAGAAGAGAGACGCAGGCAGGATCACCCAAAGAAGCAGATGTCCCACACCTGATATTGCTCTCATCCTGCCTTTTATCTTACTAAGGGCCAATCAGGGTCCAAGGGGGAGGAGTCACCAAGGCAAGTCTGCTTTTCTGGGCACTGCTTGGTTGGCATAATGATTTTAAAGTGGGTGCACTTCTGAGGTGGGCCATGCTATGGGTACTGCTGGCTTTTTTTGTCTTTCTGCATGCAGTTGCCATTTTTGGGTTTGTCTTCTTGAGTGATTGTCTCACTTTTGTTAGCCTGCTTTTCTGGGCACTGCTTGACATAATGATTTTAAAGTGGGTGCACTTTAAAATCGTTTAAAGGAAAGTTCCAAGTTCTGAATTTCCGAATTCAGGGTCCTCAGACAAAGTTCCGAATTTTGGCTAAGTACCCGAACCCGGGTACTCAGAACTTCGGAACTCATTCAGAGTACTCAGATCACCTATTCGGTGCAGCCCTATTTAAAATGTTATTAGTATAGTTCAGAACCTGCAAATAACGGTGCAACTAAGTAGAATGAAGACTAATAAAATGCACTTCAAGTTAGCTTGGAAATTAACAAGACATGTTTTTAGACTAGTGAATTGTTACTGTAGGATGTTGACAAATTGGAGAAGATTTGAGAGCAACCAAGACCACCAGACATATATGGAAAAGCTAAAAAATAAATGCCACATTTAGTCTAGAGAGAAGAAGACTAATTGGGGACATGATAGCAGTTTTCAAATATCTAAAAGCATGCCACAGAAAAGATAGTGAACATTTTGTTCTCCATTGTCACAGAAGATAAAACTAGAGGGAATGGGATTAAATTGCAGTGATGTAGATTTCAGTTAGCTATTAGGAAAAACATCCTAACTCTAAGAACTGCTGGCAGTGAAATAAGTTACCCAGGGAGGTTGTGGGATCTCCTTCCTTGAATGTTTACAAAATCTGGCTGGACAAACTTCTGTCTGTGATGCTGTAGGCAGAGGCTATCTTGCTTTGAGCAAGCAGTAGGACAAGAAGATCTTTGAGACCCCTTCCAGCCCTACAGCTCTGTGATTCTGCTGTTAGGTCTAAATGCTGACCCAAATGGGAGATACATAGAAGCTGCATTACTGCTATGCTCTCCGTCCCACCGCCACCCAAAAGAGCATGTAGGCCCATCGCAGACTGACAGAGTGGGGCTAGGGGTTGCATGCAACTGTTGTGAGATCTAACCAGGATGTGCAACTCCCACCAGGCAATAGCAACAGGAGAAGTTCTGCTGCTCCTGCTGTCGCTGCCCAGTGCTCTTGAGGATGGGGGCAGCAGCTTCCCCAGCATGTTTTTTGTTGGCATTTCAGCTGTTGTAGCTAGAATTCCCTCAGCTGCAGCAACTGAAATGCCTCTGAGGGATGAACGGGAAGCTTCCCTAGGCAGTGGTGGCAGGTAAGTCCCCTCACTCTGTCTCCTCCACTTAATAGTTTGAGAATAACCACAGGCTACCAACAACTTATGTCTAATCAATAAAAAACAAAGAAACAAAACTCAACACCACCACCAACAAAAACCAACCCAGCTATGTGACCAGGGTTGCCCGAGTTAGCAATCACATTCCCATAGCTGTTGTGATGTCTAAAATCACCCAAATATGCATCCAAGGGGAGGTGGCTGTTTCTTCAAACATTTTGCTAGATATCTTGTGACATTCATAATGGATATATGTTATTTGAGAGAGCATAAATTTGAAATCCATAAGAAAGGGAGTCTGTACTCCCCCATAAGAAAGGGGGGGTGTTATGTTGGGAAAGGAGATGTTTTTGTGCAGCAACTGATTAGAGGATGATAATGGGGTGAGGTGTTGGGACTGGGCGGGGGAGGAGGACCCAATATGTGCAGCCAGGTGTGAGGTGCGGGCACATTTATTTATTTATTTTATTCATTTCATTATATTTATATGCCGCCCCCCATGCTTACGGCATCTCGGGGCGGTTTCCAACATAATACAAAACAATTTTTAAACATAAAAAATCTACAATATCATCGTTAAAACAGATTTAAAACACCCCCCCACAAAAATTAACACCCCCCCCACCCTCCCCTCCGAAGGCCTGGGCGAACAGCCAGGTCTTACAGATACATCGAAAGGCCAACAGGCCCAGGGCCAAGCAAGCCTCTTCTGGGAGGGAGTTCCATAACCGCGGCCCGGCCACCGAGAACGCCCTCTCCATTGTGGCCCCCCGTCTTACACAGGGGACCTCCAGAAAGGCGCCCCTAGTGGACCGAAGGGATAGTTCTGAGGCGCGGAGGGTGAGACGGTCCCCAAGATGAGGAGCCCAGACTGTGCAGGGCTTTGTAAATCAATACTAACACCTTGTATCTGGCTTGGTACACTATAGGCAGCCAGTGCAGAGCGTGGAGCACCAGTGTTATGTGCTCACACTGCCCCGTCCCCATCAGGAGATGGGCCGCTGCATTCTGCACCAGCTGCAGCCTCCGAACCAGAAACAAGGGAAGCCCCACATAGAGCGCGTTACAGTAGTCCAGCCTCGAGGTGATGAAGGCAGATCGGGCCTGGAGAGGTAAGGTCGAAGCCCCCATACCAGATACAGCTGGCGAAAGGCGGCTTTAACCACCGCCTCCACCTGCCGATCCAGACGGAGAGCCGAATCCAAAACCACCCCCAGACTCCGAACCTGAAGAGCAACAGGCGGGCAAACACCCCTATCAGGGGGGCCAGCACCTCCCCCGCCCTTCCCACCACCATCACCTCCGTCTTATCGGGATTGAGCTTGAGTCTGCTCTGCCGCGTCCAATCCACCACGGCCTCCAAACACTGGGAGAGTAAAGAGACCGCAGGACCTGGGTCAGTTGAAAATGAGAGGTACAGCTGAGTATCATCAGCATATTGGTGACATCGCACCCCGAACCCTTTCACGATCTCCCCCAGGGACTGCATATACACATTGAACAACAGTGGAGAGAGAATGGAACCCTGCAGAACGCCGCAAGTCAAGGCCTGGGGGCTAGATGTTTCAGCCCCCAGCACCACCCGCTGGCTTCTACCTGAGAGGAATGAGCGGAACCATCCAAAGACAGTCCCCTCCAGACCCCCCAAGTCTCGCAGCCGTCTCAACAGCAGCCCATGGTCCACGGTATCAAAGGCAGCCGAGAGATCTAGCAGGATAAAAAAGGTCGAACATCGTGCGCCCATCATCCACCAAGGCCACCAACACCGTCTCAGTACTGTAGCCGGGGCGGAACCCAGGTTGAAAAGGGTCAAGGAAACCGATGCTGTCCAAATGCACCTGGAGCTGCAGTACCACTGCCCGTTCAATAACCTTCCCTAAAAAGGGAAGATTAGAGACGGGTTGGTAGCTGGTGCGTGCATCCACATCCAAAGATGGCTTCTTCAGCAGGGGGTGCACCACAGCCTCCTTGAAACTGGGCGACAGTCTCCCCTGCCGAAGGGACGTGTTCACTACCCTCGCCAGCACCGTCCCCAAGGTCTCCCTGGAGGCTTTCACCAACCAGGACGGGCATGGATCTAGTTCACATCTATTGACTCTTATATACCCCAGGACATTCACCGCATCAGCCGGCGTCACTTCCTGAAACTCATCCCAGAAAGATCGACCAGACGCTGCCTCCATAACCTCGTGCCCCTCGCTTACTGCTTCCAATCCGGTGTCAAAGTTACTCTGGATCTGGTGCTGGTAAATGAGAGGTCCGTCTCCAATAAGTCAACAACGGTCTGGGATTTAATCCTGAATCAGGCGGCTGAACTTGCCTGTATTATGGAGACCTGACTGGATACTGAGTCAGGGTCTATCTTGGCTGACCTTGTTCTAGCCAGGTACTTCATCCAACATCAACCCTGGGCTGAGGGGTGGGGGGATGGGGGCGGTGTAGCAATTATTTTTAAGGATGAATGGTGTGTGAGGAGATTTCCTGTGCCATTTATCAGTAGAGTCGAGGCCCTTCACCTGGTGTTTGATCTGGCCAGAGACAGAGTGGGATTGCTGCTGGTGTACCATGCACCTACCTGCTCTGCAGCTTCCCTGTCTTCTCTGGTAGAGCTGGTGTCAGCGTTGGTCTTGCACTCCCCAAGGAGCCAGTCTCAGGGGTGTTAAGCGTGATTTCATGGACACTATGACAGCCATGGGCCTGTCTCAGAGAGTCACAGGCCCGACTCAGGTGGGAGGACATACCCTCGATATGATATTTTGCACAGGCCTTGAGGTGGGGGATCTGGTAGTGGGGGAAGTGTTAATAGAACCCCTGTCATGGACAGAACATTATCTCCTCCAGTCCACCATCCTGGCGCATGTCAGGCTAGCCATCGGATAGTTGCGGAGCCAGTTCAGCTGGCCCACTCCCGGAGTCTTATGGAACCGAATCGGTTCTGGATTGCCCTGAGGGATGTATCCTCTGACTCGGATGGCCGGTCGCTTGATGACCTCGTGACTTACTGGAATACTCTGTTGACCGAGGCCATCGACTGTACGGCACTGAGGTGTCCACTTCACTCCTGCCGACAACTCAGGTCCCCGTGGTATACAGAGGAGCTGCGGCAAATGAAGCAGGAAGGGTGGCGACTAGAGCGACGGTGGCGCCATTCACGCACTGAAGCTGACTGGTTGTGACATAGAAGTTGGTTACGTTCTTATGCCGTGGCAGTGCGGGTAGCAAAAAGGTTTTTCTACTGTCATTGCATCTGCGAAGTCGCGTCCAGCTGAGCTCTTCCGGGTGGTACGGGGGCTGGTCAGTCTGGCCTCCCTCCACCTGGTTCCAGAGACATCTTCTGCTCGCTGTGATTTGTTTGCTGACTTTTTTGTAGATAAAATCACCCAGATTCACAGTGGGCTTGATGCTGCAGTTATGACAGTACAAGAGTCGGAGGTAGTGGAGGCCCTGTCCTGTCCTGTTTTGTGGGATCAGTTTTAGTGTGTCTCGCCTGCTGATGCGGGTGATGCTCTTGGGTCTGTCTGCGCCACCCATTGTGAACTGGACCCATACCTGTCCTGGCTGGTTAAGGCCAGTCAGGAGACAATAGCGCCGCTGCTGACGGGGGTGGACAATGCCTCCCTTTGGGAGGGCAGGGTGCCGAGTTGTTTGAAGGAGGCCCCTGCTCAGCCCCTCCTCAAGAAATCATCTCTTGATATTGACACATGTGGAACGTTTTGCATTACATATTTACCAGACCTGTAGTTTACATGTGGGCCCGTGTTACACATGTGTGACCCTATGTTCCTCCGTGACAGACACTCTAGCCAGTTATCGGCCAGTCTCTAACCTTCCCTTTTAAGGAAGGTTATTGGGGGGGTGGCGCGACAACTCCAGGAGCATTTAGATAGGATCAGTTTCTTAGATCCCTCACAGTCTGGCTTTCGTCCGGGTTATGGCCCAAGACTGTGCTTTGTGGCCTTGGTCAATGACCTCTCCCGAGCATTAGATACCTGTTGGTATTATTAGATCTGTCGACTGCATTTGATACTGTTGATCACGAGCTGTTGGTGGCTCACCTGCGGGACCAGGCCGGGGTGGGTGGTAGTGTTCTTGAGTGGTGCCTTTCTTTCCTGGCCAGAAGAACTGAGTGTGTGGTCTTGGGTGATTTTTCATCATCTCCCAGGGAGCTCACGTGTAGGGTCCTGCAGGGATCGATATTGTCCGTGCTCCTATTCAACATTTATATGGAGCCGCTGGGGGAGATCGTTAGGAGGTATGGTATGAGATGTCATCAATATGCTGATGACACCCAACTATACCTCTCTTTTTCATTGGGCTCAGGCCCGGCAGTCTCGTTGGCTTACCCAGTGTGGGGAATTGGATGCAGGCGAGTCGACTGAAACTGAATCCCGACAAGACAGAGGTGATGGTTGTGGGTAAAGCATGGGGTGGAGGGTTGGGAGGGCCGCCCTCATCATTGATGGGGTCTGTCCTCTCTTGGGGGCTCAAGTCCGCAGTCTGGGGGTGCTCCTGGACCCGCAGCTTCTCCGGGATACCCAGGTGATGGCTGTGGCGAAAGGAGCATTTCACCAATTACATCTGGTGCATTGGCTGAAGCCTTTTGTCTCAGATGCGTATCTTGCCACAATCATCCATGCTTTTATTACCTCGAGACTAGATTACTGCAACGCGCTCTACATGCGGCTACCCTTGGTGATGGCCCAGAGGTTGCAGCTAGTGCAGAATGCAATGGCCCGTCTCCTGGCTGGAACCGGCTGGTGTGAGCACATAACACCTGTGCTCCATTCTCTGCATTGGCTGCCTGTGACGTACCGGGCCCAATTCAAGGTGTTGGTGCTTTCCTTTAAAGTCCTAAACAGCCTTGGCCCAACATACCTCAGAGACCACCTCAACCCCCGGGTTCTGAATCAGCCCCTCCGGTCATCGGGGAGTGCCTTCCTGTGGGTCCCCCAAGTGTCTCGGATGCCGACCATTCAGAGGGCGTTCTCGGCCGCACCACGGCTGTGGAATGCCCTCCTGTTGGAGGTCTGTCTGTCTGTCCTTTTTTCATAGATGATGTAAGACCTGACTGTTCTACCTGGCCTTTGGGAAGGGGAGGGTGGGGAGGTGGACTGTTAGATGGGGTATTATTGCTGCTTTTATGTATTACTGTTTTAAATTGTTTTTAGATGTTTTTTATGCGTTGTATGCTGTCCTGAGCTACCTGTGGCAGGAGGGGGAGGCATAAAAACTAAATAAAATAAAATAAAATAAATAAATTTACTCACTAGTAATTACAAGGTCTTATTTATCTGCAGCCATTCAGTTCGCTGTGGATATCATGCTACAATTCATTGTTCCATTGTATGTGGGAATATTTTGAATTGTGGTAAGCACAACTGTACCCAGAAGTGCCATGTAGGAGAGTGCCAGCCATGCCAGCTCATAGAACAGCAAAGTAAGTATTTATATTTGTTTATATTTTAAAATTTATTTAGGCAGTCTATTCAGTTAAACATGTAATAAACTAAAGTATGAGTGATCAGTATTTACAGGGGGATCATTACCTAGGATTTTTTAAAATGTATGCTTAAGATTAGGTTTGATCATTTAAAACAAGACACTAGTGCTATTCATAATATATTCAAATGTTTTTGAAAGATTTTAGCTGAAACACTAAAACAACCTGAAGAAGGTATTGTGCCCCTTGTGTTGCGCTCCTGGAATTGATTACCATAGATGCAGCTTGTGTGTGTGCGCGCGTGTGTGTGTGCGTGTGTGTGCGCTTTGCCACTATGGCTGCAAATGGGAACACTCAGCCATGTCGATTTGGCAATCTTGTCTGACTGAGGCTGCTGCCTGGTGACTCTGACAGTTGGTGTTCTGTAGTTCATCAGATATCCTTGGTGACCTAAGATATTCAGATGAAGTGCATGTCCAAGTTGGGAATCTTCCTCAGACAGGCTGCACAACAAATGCCTATTCTGCCTTGGTCCTGAGCACAAAGTTTCATGCTGTACATGATTTACTGACAAGAGTTTACAAAGCAAGGGCTCATTGTTTTCTTACCTAACTGGCAGTGGTATCCCTTCATCCTGACCAGACTACATCGGCATTACCAGGCCCTGTGAAGGGGCATGCAGAAGATACACCACTCTGGCACTGAGGCACCACACCCCCTAGGATGTTTCTCCTTGATACCCCTAAAAGCAAAGGGTAGTTTGGCAGTAAAATCGTTAGCACTCACACCTTGTTTGAAGGCTCATACAGACAGCCACATAGTTTGGCCTTAATCCTGAAAATGTGTGTTGACTGCCCAAAACTGGGCTCTGCTGGTATTGACTGTGGCCCTGTCTGATTCCAGTAAGCTGAAAGAGAAGAAGTCTCTGCTGAGGAAATCCCTCAGAAGCATAAGAGGAGGAGACATGTTGCAGAATACTTCTGGGGTGGTAACCCCACTCCAGATACACACACAAGACTTTGGAGGTTCATTTTATTTTTCAAGCTTTTATTAAAGGAGCATAGGGTAACTTCAGACGTTACGCGCTCCCAGGTCACCACAGTGGCTTCCCAATCGTGGCGAGCCGGCTAACCCCCTCCCATGGTCCAGGACAGCCCTGAACAGATGTGACGGGAGCGGGACCACCGCAAGAAAACGGCCGGCCGGAACATGGCCTGAGGCAGCGCAACAGATGTTACGCCAATTCCGGACCATGGTCAGAACACCCAGAAGACACCGGGGCAGGAGGCAGACATGGCTGACTGAGGGCAAAGGAAGCCAAAAGTGCCAAAAGGCAACACCCACACAAGGGAAACGGGAAGGGAGGGGGAGGACGGAGATGAGCGGCCAAGGCAGCACACACAACAGGCACAGGGAAGCCACGGACACAGCAGAACACAAAAAACAAACACGCGCCCAGGCGCAAACACAACTGAACGGGAAAGGAAGGAAGGGGGGAGCGCACAGGGAAGGCCAACAAACACAGCACCACGTCCGGGGGTGGGGAGCCCAGGGCCAAGAAGCGGAGGGGACCGGGCTGGGAACAGACTAGGACCTGGTGACAGGCACCCAGAACCTCACTGACAGCACCGGACACTCAACAGCAACACAGACACCCCAAGTCACAGGGGCCCCCACAGGGATGGAGCACAGTCACAGGGGGAGGGCAACCAAGCCGGGGAAGGCACCGGAGCGGTCCCAGGCAGGTTCAGTTGGCAGGGATCCCACGTGCTGATGCAAAGGGGTCAGAGGCGAGTGGGAACCAGCGTGCAGCCCCCCCGCAGGGAGCAGGGAGGCGCTGTCCAGGGGCCCCAAGTCCCGCACAGTCACCGAGGCACCCAGGGGCGGGGGGGGGGCAGGTCATGGACACAGGTGAGCAGGCGGCTGGTCAAAGGATGACAATACCACGGGGAGGACCGGTATTGTGGTCAGACAGCAGGAACAAGGCAAAGGGGGGAGGGACTGGGCATGGAGGGGGAACTCCACAGGCAGTGGAGGACAGGGGGTGCCCATGGAGGGGGCACAGCAACACAGGCGAGCGGAGCAGAGGCAAGTGAACCGTCCAGAGCAAGCGTGAGTCTGGAATGGCAAGGAGCGAGCGGCCAGTGCCCTCAGCCGGCAGGGGGCGTGGGGAGAAAACAGTGGGACCGTCATCCATGGCACCCACCAGATGCACATAGCGGGGCCACTGAAGCATGCCCTGGCGGTAGCCCAGCCCCGCCATGTGGTGGGCAACAAGGTAGTAGGCCTCAAATGAATCCGCCACAGCGAGCCCCACCTGAACATCAGCTCGGGACCACACAGCAGCCAGCGCCACCAGCTCCGGGTTCCAGCAAGGTATAGTCAGCAGCAGGTGGCCAAGCTCCAACAGGTGGTGATAAGCCACGGCACGCGACTGCTAGTAGCCACCGCACGCGGCTGCTGGTAGTGGTGCATCCCGTGGATGCAGCCAAAGAGGGAAACAGCCAGGGCAGGGCCCCCCTCCTCCAGACAGGTCGCGAACCTGGCCAGGCTACACACAGAGGGCAGACACAGTATCTACCAGGGACCATACCACGTGTGCACCACATCTCCGAAACGTGCCCATCGGGAAAGGGATGGAGGCCAAGCGCCTCCACTTGGAGCCCGCACTTGCGACTACTCGCCTCATAGTCAAAGTAGCGAAGCTCAGACTCGCATAGGCACCAGAGAGGGCGTCAGGGCAGCACAGGAGCAGTTGCATGGCCGGGGAATGCCACAGGGCACAGAGGACCATAGTCTCGCGGAAGGTCCAGAGGGGCCTCTCATTCCCATGTGGGGTGGGAAGGGAAGCATGGGAGCTCCAAGGACACGCGATAAGGCCGTAGGCCACAACATGGGACGGCTAGCTAGCGATGAGTCGGGAGCGGACCCAGCATAGCTGCATGAACTGAGCACACAGGCTGTACAGCAAGCATGATAGCAGGGATGTGATGAAAACAGGCAAGCAGCCGCAGAACGACCAGATGCGCGCATATGGGCCTGGGGCACGAGCCAGCCAGGTGGTGGGGCAGGTGAGCGGGTGAGGACGGCCAACACAGATGTGCTGGGACCACCCCCCAGGTGCGAGGGTGGGGCACTGTGCAGGGGTGGTCCCGGGACACGGGCAGGGAAGACATGCGCCGGACCACACCTTCGGCACTCTCCACCATGGATGCGGGCCAGAGGGGCGCATGTTGAATGCACTTGGCCCTATGTGCGGAGTGGTACCAGGCGCACATTAACCTCATGGGCCTCTCCACCGACCTGCTCCACCTGGGCGCCCGCATCCAGGGTGCCTGGCCAGGAGCGCTGTAGCCACCCGGCGCACCCACCACGGGCGCCGGCGCTCCCTGTCCCAGCTCAGGGCCCTGCGGGTGGCAGGGGTGTACCAATGGACCTTGCGCCATGGGCAGGCAGCTGCTCTTCGCGAGGCAGCCAGGCAGCATGCCATGCGATGCTCTGCCTTGCTCGCAGTGCCCATAGAAAGGCGGCTCTGGGTCACGGAACGGGCACAGGAATGGTGGCCTGGGGGCTCTGGCTCGGTGGGATGATGCAGCGTGGAAGACACACTCCCGAACGGACAGGTGGTGCCTCCTGCACCTTGCAGAGCTGTTGGCACCCTGGCTGGAGCGGCAACGCACCCCCATGTGCTCCCCCATACCCATGGTCCATCACGTGGCCATCGCTGTCTGGGCACTGGCAACACCTGATTCCTACTGGTCCATGGCGCAGCACTTAGGTCTAGGACTGAGCACCATCACAGGCATCCTCTGGGACTTCTGTGAGGCAGTGGAGGGCGTACTCCTGGACTGAGTGATCCAGGTGGACCAGGAGGTCGTGATGGCCGGCTTGAAGGCTGGTGGCTTTCCCAACTGCCTGGGCGCTGTGGATGGTACCCACATCGAGTTCCTCTGCCCCTCCAACGGGGAGGCAGCTGAATACATCAACCGGCACGGGTACCATTTCCTGCAGCTCCAGGCTGTTGTTGACCACCGGGGCTGGTTCATAGACATCTACTCCGGCCGCAGCCACGATGCCCGAATCCTGACCATCTCACCCCTCTTTGCCCGGATGTACAGGGGGGACTTTGCTGATATGAGGATGTCCAGGATCAGTGTGTGTGTGTGTGCTGATGCTCCCCTGCATCCTGGGGGACCCGGCCTATCCCCTCCTCTGCTGGCTCATGAAAGCGTACCCGGTCCACAGGAACCCCGTGGAGGCGTTTTTAACTTACGGCTATGCGCTTCGAGGACCGTGGTCAAGAGGGCCTTCAGTGCCCTCAAGCAGCGCTGGAGGTGCCTTGCAGGTCAGCTGGTTCACCGTGGACACCTCGGCCCTCGTGATTGGTGCCTGCTGTGTCTTGCGCAACATCTGTGAGACCAATAGGGCAGCCTTGGCGTTCCCAGTGCCCCAGTGGCCACCAGGACCCGTTCCGCTGTATATGAATGCTGATAACCCGAGGGAGTACCGCTATGCCAAGCGGATCCGCGCTGCCCTGGCAAGGCGTATCACCACTGATGCTGGGGTCTGAGCCCGTTTTGACATACCCTCAGCTGGCCCGACCTGCCCTTGCGCCTCACCCTTGGTGCTGCCCCCAGCCCCTCCCCAAAGCAGATTGTCAGGCAATAAAGGTTAAGGTTGGGTACACCCATATGTTTATTGTATATCATGTGCCCCTGCTGCCCCCTGTCCTGCCCTACCTCCCCCTCCCCTGCTGCTTCCTGGGATGTCCCCTCGGCTGCCCTGTGGGCGCCATGGAGCTCTGGGAACTCCCATCACCCCCGATGTTGGTCTCCCCAACCATGTCCTGGAAGGTCTCCGTGTCCGGCCCGGCCCATGCGGTGTGGATGGGGGGGGGGCGGTGCCGGATGGCCCCCCCGGGTGGCTGCTGCCTCCGGAGGTTTGGTGGACCGGGAAGCAGATGCGCAGGCCCTGTGGGCTTGCCTGTGGCTGAGATGGTGGGAGTGCTGCAGGGGCCGGCTGAGGTGCTGGGTCCGGTAAGTTGCTGGGCGAAGCAGCCGCCATAATGCATGCACTCATGGTCCCTGCATGTAGCACCAGTGAGGCACCAATATCCAGGGACTAGTCCGTCTTCCGGGTGTGCTCCGCTCCCAGCTGATTGTTGGCTTGATGTAGCAGGCCCAACACCTCCATCTGCCTGTTGTGCTCCCGGAGCTCCCACCTCCTTTCCAGGCACATTTCTGCCTCTATGCGTCAGTCCCTGGCCTCCACATGCTGCAGGGCCCTCTCAGTGGCCGCCTCCATGCAGTCGATGGCCACTATCATCCTCTCCCCCTGCTCTGTGCTGGTCTGGACTACGTCCTCTGCCAGGTCCTCCCTCCAATGCCATACCTGTGCCCTGTGCTCCTGCATCCGCTGTGCCGGGGGCACGAGGTCGACTGGTGGGGGCGCTGCTGGGTGCCCTGTTAGGGAGCAGAGTGGAGGGCATTAGTCAGGCTTGGTCGCATACCAGCTGTCCCAGTACGGTGCTGGGGGGTTTGGTGGGCACCCCGGCGGGTGGCCGGCCTCAGACCTCCATCTCAGTGCACCCCTGTTGCTCCCCACCCCCACCATGATACCTCACCTTGGTCCTCTGGCTGCTGCTGCGGCTGCTCCCCCGCCCCCCTCGCCTGGCGGTCCCGTGTGCTGGGGCGCATGTGCACCTGTTGGGGAATGGTGGGGGGGTGTGCATTAGCCTTGCATGGGTCCGGTCCCAATCCCTCCGTTCCCCCCTCCCTCTGGCATCGGGGGCCAGCCTGCTGTGCCTGTCCCCCCTGTTCTGTGTCCGGGTGGGTCCCCATGCACCCCGTCCCCTTCCCACTTTCTCTGCTTCCTGGGGGCTGCGGGGAGGGGCCCACGCCCTGTGGGGGCCCCCCATTCCTTGGCCTTCCCCCCATGGTCCACTTCCATCCCAGCCGCTTGCCTACCCTCTATGTCAGTCTTGGATCCCTCCGGGTCCGGTCCCTCAGTGTGGCTGTGCTCCTCCTGCGTCCACTGGCTGAGGGTGACCAGTGTCCCAGCCTTGGATCCACCCGAGTCAGACTGCGGGTGCAACTCCCACTGCTGGTGCGCGAGGGGGGCCTGCTGCTCCCTGAGGTCCCGGGGTGTTCCTTTGGGTGGGCTGGGTTCCTGGAGTCTGTGCCTGCATGCGGGGCTGCCATTGGTGGGGGCACGTTCGCCTGTTCCCTGCCCCAGGACCACAGCACTCCCCGTGAGCCATGGGGCGACTATGGAACCCTTGAGGTGCAGGATGCGATCTCGATGCATCATAGTAGGGGGCGGTCCGTGTTCTGTGTCCAGACCGCCGGTTATTGTCTTTTATTGCCTTGTACCCCCTCTTGAACTCCTTGGCCTTGGAGTGGCACTGGGCCACTGTCCTGTGGTATCCCGCCGCCTCCACGTCCCGCGCTATCTCCGTGAACACATGCTCGTTCCGTTTGTTCACAGCTAACTCCACCTGGTGCTCCAGGGACCCCCAGATCTGTATAAAGTCCTGGGTCTCCTTGTGTCCCCATTGCCCCCTCGCTGATACCTCCGTCTCCCACGGGTGCCCTTCTCCTTCTGCGGTTCCTTCTCCTCCGCTTGCCCTCTTCCGGGGGCTCCGACTCCTGGGCCCGTTTCCAGGTTTGTGGGTCGACACGGGGCAGGGGTGTTAGGTGCCTCGTTCCTTCAGACCCACGGCCCGCCTCCCTGCCCCCCTCCCGCTGAGCACCCCTCCTTCGTGCCTCCTGTGCTGCTGTGCGGGGCCCCCTCACATTCCTTACCCATTTTCGGGGTGCCTCTGTCCCCTGTCTGGTTGTTCCCTCTGGGGCAACCTGCTGCGGCTGCTGCTCCGCCACCTCCTCCTCCCTTCCTCACTCATCCTCCATTTTCCTCTCCCTTGCTCCATCTCGCCACGTTCCCCTGCTGCTGTGTGCCCTTTAAAACTCCCTCCCCTGTCTGTGTTTTGCTCGTTGCCTGGCAGCGGCGCTGCGTGCTTTCACCACGGCTGGGGATCCTTTTGTTTGATCCCGCCTGGTGGTAGCCGTTCAGTAATTACTGTTTGAGGCTTCCCAGTGAGAATCTCTTTGACCACGATTCCAGGGATGGTCCCGACCTGACCTCCAGAACCGTGGTTGGGTTTTGACCCTTGCGGGTGATTGACCATATTGAACATCTGGATAACTCCGATCAGACGTCCAGGGCTCTTTGGCCCCACCACGGGATTGACTGTGGTTCACTGTGGTTGAGTGTGATCTCGTAATCTCTGAAATTACCCATAGACTACAAATACGAAACACCTACAACAAACTTGAAACCTAACCAGCATGACTGAATGGCTATCCCCATTACAAAAGTAGGAAAGCCCCTCAGGGAGCCACTCAGCAGGAGAAGAATGCTCTGATGATCAGTGTCTGGAAACTCCATCCTCTCCAAACTGGCTTCTTTGTTTTATGGATTTTTAGTACCATCCATTGTGTGAACCCTTTATTTTTGTCCTAGATCCACTTCAGCCAGTGTGGGCTGCTTTGCGCTGTTTTATCTAACTCAAGATCAGGCTGCAACTATGCCTAACTAGCCGAGTCAGAAGTTTCCACACTACATAGCAATTTTGAAATATCTAAAAGATTGCCACAAAAATAGCAAGCTATTGTTCTTTACTGCCACATGAGATAGAACAAGATGAAATGGTCTTAAATTACAGCGCGGTAGATTTAGGTTAAATACTGGGAAAAGCTTCCTTACTGTAAAAATGGAGGAATGAAATAAGCTGCCTAGGAGAGTATGAACTCTTCTTCAGTAGATGCTTTTGAAAATTGGACAAGCAACTGTCTGCAATTCTGTAAGTACAGGGAGGACACAAAAAGATGATCAAAATTATTACAGTCCTGACCAAAACAAGAATCAGACAAAGAAAACAGACTGTAGAAATACAAAAAATAACTAAAAATAATCCTTTAAATAGTGGATGGACCATAATATAATGTAATGAAAATAAAAATAAAGGAAAAGTCAATACACAAAAGAATATAAGAACTGTATCAAAGTATATGTTATCAAGTATAACATGCCCACACATTTCGAGTAAAACTTCATCAGAGCTTTGTAGTTGTCAGTTTCAATATACTGAAAGATGTCAGATCATTGACAGAATGAAACATGCTGTAAATAAAGAAAGGTATGTGAGCCACCAAGTCTTATAATAAAAAGTATATTACCATATTGTAAGAAAATTTCTACTTAAAACGATGCATCAAGACATCAATTCTTCATTCAGGTAAGTGCATTTTCCAAAAGGCTGAATCTGTAAAATACACAGCATATTGACTAATAGTATAAAAGAACTCTAATATATAGGCAAGGGAAAAAAAGAGACTAACTCACATGCCACAGGTTTACAGTAAGACAGGATATAAATCTAAATAAATAAATATGGGTGAAATGTCAAGGGATACTTCAAAGTATTCTTTACTCTGTTCAGAGGGAAACAAAGTGGTTCAAATGATATCTTTTATTGGACCAACTGCTGCTGGTGGAAATAAGCACATTTTGGGGCCACACGGGGCCATTTCTCAGGCATGTAGTGCAACCAGTCAAAAATATATAGACAGAGCAAATACAGGGCAGCATATAAAGAGGCAGGAAACGGTGGGGTTAGATAAGACAAGGTGACTGGAGTGTGTGTGTGTTATTTGATAGGGAGAAGAGTGCTAGAAATAAAAAAGCAAGCGTATAAAAACAGGGCTGTTAAGGATGTGTAGAAGACAGACATAGGTGTGGGATAAAAAGGAAACAGCTAAGTTGAAGTGAAATCACATAAGAAAGGATCTCTGAATGTAGATCTACATATGACAGGATCTGAGAGTGGCAGAAAGGGAGACACAGACTTAGGAATAATAATATAGAATATTAAGGAATTGGGTATATTATGAGGCAGGAAACAGTGGTTTAGATAAGATAAGGTATTTAATCTGGTTTAGATAAGATAAGGTAGGGGATAAATAGTGCCGGGCATTAAAATCAGAGCTATAAAGACAGAGCTGTTAAGGGAGAGGGGCATGGGAGGGGGCAAGGGGGAACAGCTAGGTGAAATGAAATCACATGAGAAAGGAACTGAGAACAAGTGACACAAGGTAGAATCTACATATGACAGGGGCTGTGAGAGTCTGATTAACTAAGCCTGGTGTGCTTGTGAGGATCCTGACATTGGAATGACACTTCTTCTGTCTCTTTCTGTCCCATAAGTGTGTTATTGTGGGAGCACCTCTCGAGATGTATTGTGTGGAACAGATGAAGAGCAGTCTGGTGGATTTGGGAACTTCTCCTGCCAGAAATCCTGTGGCAAGTAAGGTCATATTTCTCTCCTGAAACATAAACAGCAAATTTTATTTTACTCAACATCTGTTACCTCTGATATCCTTATATAAATTCTTTTGCATTCCTTTTTAGAAAATTATCCTGCGGAAAGCACAGCTGCATGCAAGGATGCCATCCCTCACCCTGCCAGCTTTGCCCACGACTTCCACAAGTAGTGCACAGTTGTCCGTGTGGGCAGACTCCTCTTACCAAATTATTAGAACTAGGGTGCGCTGAACGTAAAATGTGCACAGACCCCATCCCGTCATGTGGGAAGAGATGTGGCAAACCTCTGCCTTGTAGCAGCTATGGTAACCAGCACTTTTATTATTAAACTCTTAAAATGTAACCCACTATTGAAGAGGTAGCTTGGACCCAAATTTTAAATGTTTTGGTGTTTTTAAACAAACAAAGCAGTTTTATAGCAAAATGTAGATATTGTGTGATGGCAGATGGAGACAAAGGGTAAAACCAGACATATTTGGTCTGCTTTGACCTGTTGTAGCCCGGAACCCACTTGCATGTGTATGCAGGCTCCGTCGGATGTTGACCTCGGATTGCCCCGGGCCAGCATCTGGTGGAGCCTGCATACACATGCAGGTGGGTCCCAGGCTACAACAGGTCAAAGCAGACCAAATATGTCTGGTTTTACTACAGCCTGAGCTACGGTCCACCTGCCCAGGCTAAAGTGGGCCAAAACAAGCCACAGCAGGCTAGCGTGTCTGTTCCTGTGTAGCATACCCACCCTGGGCCACACAGGAACAGACTGGGCCTCATTGGCTGTCATGGTGGGAGGCAGGATGCTGGAAGCAGGGTATGGGCGTGACTGGCCAGTTGCCCACATGTTTGTATGTGCTCCCAGCCTGTGCGGGTGGTGGGACAGCTCCCTGGCCATGGGCACGTCTGTTCAGTGTCCTGACATGACTTGGGCTGTGTCGCCCTGTGATTTTTCGCCCCGTCCATTTTTACTCGGAGTAATTCAGGTGATATTTTTATTGAACCAACTGCAGTTGGTGAGATTATGCAAGTTGTTGGGCTGACAGGGCCCTTCTTCAGGCATGTAATAAGTCATAACTTTCAGTGTGGTAGAGTCAGACTGGATTTACATAAATTTCCACAAAGTTTCTAACCTGAAATTCTGACTATTTTTGGCTATTGTAAAAAAAAATATTGAGATTTTTATCTAGCACATAAAATTAACTGTGTACTTTTTGAGTTTTGTTTACTAAATACAAGTCAAATAAACATGCTACATTAAACCCCAATTGATTTAGGACATTGGAATTTTTTTCAGAAAATTTGCATCGGAAAATTTTCCAATTCATAATTTTCCGGAAAACTCACATCACTGCCACTGGGTCTAAAGATTTGTTCCTCGTATATCTAAATTATTATTTGTATTTGTCCTTCTCCCAACTGGCCATTTGGCACAATATAGCCCAGCTGCCTTTGTGCTGTCTCCACCATACTCCACCATAGATTGGTCACTAGTATTTCTATTTTATCTCTATCCTTTTACATGTCCTAGAAGATGTTTGTCTTAAAGGTAGGTATGGCTGCTTCTTAGAATTCCCTGCATGTTTATCCATGGCTTTGCTCTCTGGATTAGATGCATTAGGCTGGGAGTATATAAATGCACAGGGAATTCTAGAGAGCAGTCCTACAATTTAATTTCAAGGAAGATTCCTCAGACCCACTTATTTAAACCTGGGAATTGGTTTTTAGTTATCAGTTGGGGGATCTATTCCAGCGATAGTCAAAAAGGAAAGGTTACTTTAGTAACTGGGTCTATTTGTCTGTATGCAGTCTCACTACTTGCCTCCTCTCCTAGGATTCTTGTCTTTTGATCTTGGCATCTGTAGAAATGGTTAGTGGGGTTTGACATTGATGTATATGTGATTGGAGCAGAAGGGGATTTCAGTCATACACAAGTGTCTTTACAGATTCCCAGGAGACAAGTGCTTGCTAGGGAGTTGTCAGCTGAGTCTGTACAGATCCAGATCCAAAGAGACAGGAATGAGGCTTATGTAGCCTTTTGCCATTTTCAATGCTAACTGAAGTACAAAAGGTTCTTGTACTCGTCTGCAAATATAATTTTTTACATTTTAATAAAATGTTTTTTCACAGGTATGCATTTTTTTTCTTTTCAAATGATTTTTAACCAGTGGGGATAAAACACAGCATAGAATCAGGGGTTTATTCCTTCTTCAGGATCTATACAAAACATGTCATTTATCAAGGTGCTAGTTTTTGCTCTTCCTGATCATATAAAAATTGTGTAACTGAAACTATAAAAAAAAGCTCTGATATTGCACATAAATGTAGACTTGAGCCTTTCTATTGAAAACAATACACATTTTGAATTTCTGTTTTTATAATATGCCTAATTCTTACAGTATTCCTGTCCAACAAAAAACCTCTATAACTAGGGGTAAAATGAAATTTTGACTTGCTTGAAAATTTCGTTGAGAATAGGCTTCTCGATGGGATTTTCCGGGTCGAGAATCTTGCAAGAATCTGTGTTCTTGCTGCCATTCTCATGAGATTCTCTAACGCCACAAAACGACACACACCCCACCCAAACATTCTGCACATGTGCAAAATGACTGCCGGGGGGGGATGCATGTGCAGAATGGCAGTGGTGGCCATTTTGTGCATGCACAGAGCGTTTGGGTTTTTGAAAAACCACTCTGTGTGTGCGCAAAATGGCCACCTGTGGCTGCACATGTGCAGAATGGTCACGCACAGAGTGTTTGGGGGATTTTTGAGAATTTCATGAGATTCTCAAAAACCCTTTCAAAATCTCATGAGAACCTGCTGAGTTGCGAGAATCTTACACGATTCTCGTGAGGATGCGCAGCATTCTCATTTCACCTCTATCAGTAACATGATCATCTTTGCATTTGAAAACTACTAGATAGGAGGTGTTTTGAAAGCAGAGACTTGTGTGTGCAGCAATCTTTTGTTGCAAAAGACTTGCATCTGCAGCTGTTGATGTACATTGCTTAGTATACTTTTAGTACTAGCACATTAAATTAAGTTAAAGCTTCAATTTAAAAATATATATATTTGTACACTTGAATTTTTTGTAGATTCCGTTCATACGTGTGAAAACCTCTGCCATGAAGGAGAATGTGGACCATGCTCTCGCACATCAATTATTTACTGCAGGTGTGCCTTAAAAGCAAAGGTAAATACATAAACCATAAAAAATGGAATGTATTGCAACAAGCATACCTCTACTGGTTTTTGAAACTAAGAGGCAGAGTGGAAAATGCACTGTAATAGCTAAAAATACAGTATGCCACATCAGCAGTTTGAGCTGGAAAAATCTTCAGTGCTGTGTTCATTTCTCTCTATATCGTGTTCTGAAGTGTATATATACATGTTTGTAAAGTTCATATTCATTTTATATCTTATATAAAATGGTAGTGTTAATTAATTGTTGAACAACATTTTCATACCTTTTAATGCATATTCTCACAGCAAGAAACTTCTTTAGTCTCCCATATTTATAGTTTGTTAATAGTGGTAAAATAATTTCTTCAGTTGTTGCTGCTTTGTGTTCATCTTTGAAAGTTTCTCAGCTGGAGAAAAAGGGGTTGGATGCTTACTCCATGGGCAGGTTACCACCAAAATGCTGCTCTGTGTGCAGGCTGCCACCAGAGTATTTCTGTAGTGCTTGGAGTCCTGAATAAGAGGGCCCCTTGCTAGGAGATTTACATACTGACAAGTAAAGAAGTTCACACTTCTCTTTGAGTAAGGTCTCACTTTGTAGGGTCACCTACAGCACTTCTTTGTGGGAGAAGCTTAAGAATGCCACTACATTTTTTCCCCTACCAATCTAACCTCTACTAATCCTGTATAGTTAGAAGTTGATTGTGCCCTGTAATAGAATGGTTTATATCTTTTCTGAAGCGCCTGATTTTTATAAACATTATAACTTTCATTATTTCTTCAGAGTAAGCAGCCCTAAACCATGAGTGTTTTTTTAAATGTCCTTGATAATTTTCATCACTGTTTCTAAAACCAATCCTGCCACATCTTTTTTAAAGATAGTACAGCAGGTTTCCATAAAATGTCCTATCGTGCTAAGCAATATATATAAAATGATTTCTGTATGATTTCTGTATTCTCTGTGTGTGTGTGTGGCTGACACACACACACACACACACACACACACACACACACACACACACACACACACACACACACACACACACACACACACACACACACACAGAGAAATCATTGGTTGCTAATCTGGAAAAGTATATTATTTGTATTCCTCAGGAGAAACCTATAATTTCTTAGGATGCATGGGCCTGCCATTCTTGTAAGAGAAATATTGTTCGAATTACTCTATCTCTGATTTAAGTTTTCATTGAGTTGGAGTGGGTACGATGGGAATTATTTTATATACATTTTATTGAACAATGTTGTTTAAACCATTGTAAGCTGCCCTGAGTTTCCCTTTTGGTAGGACAGGGCATAAATAAATAAATGTCTGCTGGTTATATCAAATGTATGTCATTTTCTCTTCCCACCTTAACATGGACCTAAAGTAGTCTCCATAATAATTTAGAAAATCTTTTAGGAGCTCTAAATAGGTGACAGAAACAGACTACAGTTCTAGGCAAAGAGCATCTACTTCATAAAATATCAGAGTTGCAAGGAACCTTCAGGGTCATCTTGTCCAATACCATGCGTGGATGCCCTTTAGATATTTGAAGACTGCCATCATGTGCCCCCTTTAATCTTCTTTTTGCTTAGTTAAACATACCAGTTCCTTCAGCCTTTCCTCATAACTCTTGCTTTTCAGACCCTTTGTCATTTTTGTTGACCATGTCTAAACCTGCTTCAATTGTCAATTCAATTAATTTTATTATGGCTGGCTTTCGCCTTTGCCATCCAAGAAACATACATATAAATAATACAACATCAAATACCGTAATCAGTCTATATCATTATATACCAATTACTTCAACTATCAACCAATGGCATCAGTCAATCCTTCATTTAATCCTCTATTTATTAAATTTACCAACTTAGCATTTATAAGAAATCACTATGGTTGTCTACTAATTATTCTCTCTTCATGACCAGTAAGACAAAAGATGCCAGAGCCTTTATTGCCTCTTCCTGAGAGAGTGTTAGCAAATATAAGTAAACCCTTTCTTCATCCAGCGGGGCTCCATCTTTCATCAAGGGGGCCAGCCAAGCTTCCCGTAAATCCTCATAAAGGGGGCACCTCAATATCAAGTGCTCAATGTCCCCAATTTCCCCCATAAAGCACTCACACCTCCTCTGAGTAAAGGGTATATTTTGCAATCTACCCTTAGTGACTGCTGTTGGTACTAGCTGGAAACGCAGATAGCTGTAAGCTCGCCGCAAACTTGGATGTATGAGTAGATCTAAGTAAGGTTCATAAGAAAAAATCTGTTTGATCTGACCCAACCTCGGGGCTACTTTCCATGAATTAACAATACTCATATCCTCTTGTTGGGCCAAATCTCTAATCCTCCCACATACTTCAGACTTGATTTCAGAGCAATTTTTTCCTTGGAAATAACTGAATGAAAATCCCAACATACTAATCAACCGTCCTAAAGAAACCATCCAAGGATAATTCCTAGGGCCTAGATATTCCAACATTTCCTTAAGGCATCCCAAAGTCAGAGCTCCCTCTTCTTGTTGTAATAACCTCACCCAATAGCGTACTACAGCCATTCTTACCAAGGCCTGTATTGAAGGGGTACCTGTCTCAGCTCTTACAATAGCCCCCGGGACACTAGGTCCAACCCTCATTGATTTTCTTAGAAACATATTTTGTACCCGTTCCAGGGCCAAAATGTTAGGGAAAGGGACCAATTCCATTCCAAAACTCAGAATTCCTGGAATTTTGGCTTTATACACTGTGAGGAAGGTTGATAGAGGGACCCCCTTAGACAAACACATAGCTTTAATCAGTGCTCTAGCTGCCGTTTTTGCCTTAGTTGCTCTAGTTTGTAGATGTAAATTCCAAGACCCCCGGTTAGACAGAGTGACTCCTAAATAATTAAATGAGGAGACAACAGCTATCCTACCCAGAGTAGTAACCCAGTCCGGAGAGCGAGCTTTCTTCCCTACTATCAAGATTTTAGACTTGGGGGCATTAACCTCCAAGCCATTATCAAGACAGAATTGTCCAAAGGCTTCCATCGCCCTTCTCATGCCTTTTTCTGATTGCGCAAGGAAAACCAGGTCGTCTGCATATTGAACAAAGCTAACGAAGATCTTACCTATCTTAGCCGCATGTATTTCCTCAGGGTTAATATAATTGCCCAAATCTGACATATACAGGTTAAATAAGAGAGGGGCCAAGACACACCCCTGTCGGACCCCTCTCTTAACTGGGATTAATGTTCCTGTGGCTATTCCCCTCCCGATTTTAATCCTTGCCTCATTATTGGAATATAGTTGAGATATTAAAGCGAGCAATCTACTCTCCACACCTAATTTCCTCAGTTTATTCCAAAGTTTTATCCTTGGAACACTGTCGAACGCTTTTGTCAGGTCCATAAAGGCTAAATATAACTGGCCTTTTCGAATCTTGCCATATTTATGCATGAGGTGCTGCACAATAAAGCAACAATCAGTTGTTGACTTACCCCTGACAAAGCCAAACTGTTCCAAAGGCACCAAGGATCCGCTTCTTGCCCAATTATCCAAGTGAGTAAGTAGAATCTTAGCAAACAACTTACCCACTATTGAGATCAAGCTAATGGGGCGATAACATGAGGGATCTCTCCGGCTCCCCTTTTTAAATATGGGGACTATCAAACTTTGTACCCAAGACTCAGGAACCTTCCCTGCTTTAGCCACTTGTAGAAACAGACTAGAGAGGATCTTAGCCCACCAATTGGGGGCTGCCTGTAAGATTTCGGCGGTAATACAATCAGGTCCAGGGGCCTTATTTGTCTTCAAGCTCAATATAGCTTTGAAAACTACTTGAGGGGAGAATTCCTCCGAGGACCAGTACCAGGGAGCCCCTTCTCCCCAATCAGGGACGCTCCCATCCCCTACCTGGCGTTCAGAGTAAAGTTCCCTGAAAAAGATCTCCCAATCAACACCAGAAACTTCTGGCCCTCCAGACTCTGTTCTTGGGTTAATAATAATATTGAGGGAGGTCCAGAAACGACCACTATTACCTGTATCAAAATCCACCTTTATCTTAGCCCACTGCCTTTCGTAATACATAACTTGCTTGTTTTTAAGTAATTTAGAATATACACTCCTCCATAACCTAAATTCCTTCTTTGAACCTTCTGTCTGAGTATTTACCCATTTCCTCCTCAACGCTATTAACCGTTTTTTAACTCTCCTGCACTGGGTATCGAACCACGGACACCCATGATTCGAAGATCTACTATCAGCCCGTGCATACAACGGTTCCAAAATCCCATGTATAATATCCTCATACACAGAAATTAACTCATCAATCTCCCCCCCTAGCTTCAATTGTCAGTGTCCTTAAATCAAGGTGCCCAAAACTGGAAATAGTATTCCAGGTGAAATTCGACTAGTGCTGAATAGAGAGGAATTATTGCTTAGGCTCACTTGACTACAGTGCTTCTGTTGTTCAACCTAAAATTGCGTTAGTCTTTTTTGCAGCCATATCACATTGCTGACTCTCATGTTCAGTTTATGATTAATCACAGTCCCTAGGCTTTTTTCATATATGCTGCTGCCAAGCTAGATATCATAAGAACATAAGTAGTGCCATACTGAGTCAGACCAATGGTCCATCAAGTTCAGCATCCTGTCCTTCGACAGTGGCCAATCTCGATCACATGGGAGCAGAACCAACAGTCACAGTGGGTGATCCATTCCCCGTTGTTCACTCCCAGCTCCCGACAGTAAGAAGTTCATCGCGTAAGCTCCTTGGTTAATAGCCATTAATGGGCCTACTGTCTAAGAACTTATCCAGGCCTTTTTAAAAACCCAACTATGCTACTGGCCCTGACAACATTCTCTGGCAACAAATTCCATAGGTTAATTTTGTGTTGAGTGAAAAAAGTACTTCCTTTTATTGGTTTTAAATCTGCCGGCAGCTAGTTTCATGGAGTGTCCCCTAGTTCTAGTACTATTTGGGAGGGTAAATAACTGTTCCCTATCTACTCGTTCCATACCACTCAAGATTTTATAAACCTCTATCATGTCCCCCTCTCCACTTCTCTCAGCTTGTGAAGCCTCTCTTTGTACGGAAACCGTTCCATACCCTTTATCCTTCTCATTGCCCTTCTCTGTATCTTTTCTAGTTCAGCTATGTCTTTTTTGAGATGAGGCGACCAGAACTGCACACAATATTCCAGGTGCGGTTGCACCATTGATTTGTATAGAGGCATTATGACATCCTCAGTTTTATTCTCTATCTTTTTGCGAATAACTCCTAACCTTCTGTTCCCTTTTTTGACTGCTTCTGCAGATTGGGCTGAGGATTTCAGTGTATTGTCCTCCATCTTGCGCGTCTGCATTTGTTTTTTCTTCCCTAAATGCAGAACTTTACATATATCTTGGCTGAGTTTCATTTTTTAAATTTCAGCCCAGATTTCCAATATTTATTTATTTGTTTGTTTATTGTATTCTAGTTCTGTTTTCTAGGGTGTTAGCTGCCCTTCCCAGTTTTGTGTCATTAGCAGTTTTTTTTCTTTTTAATAATTGAGTGTTTTATTGAGTAAATTGATAACAGACATATGGTACATATGAAATACTTATAGATCTCAGAGAAGTAAGCAAACATCAACTTACATAGTGGGTAATAAACACCACACAGGCTTCCCCCCCTCCATCCCCCCTCCCCTTGGGAGAGAGAGACAAAAAAAAACACAAAAAAAAATCCAACAGCTACTTAAGTAATAATAAGTACATTCATTACTTTTTTCTAGCCCTACACCTAAGTTTAGGGTGTTATACCCTTAATGAGAATAGGGTCCTCTGGGTTATCCATGTCCACATTGGTCCGCATACAATTGTAGCAAGGTGTCCAGATAGTGTAGTATTCTTCCATTTTCTCGTTTACTTCTGTCATGATTTTTTCTAAGGATATTACATGCCATAGTCTTTGGTACCATTCAGTTTCCGTTGGTGGATTCGACGATTTCCAGCTGTGGGAAATGATATTAAGTCCTGCTAGATTAATTTGTGTGCACGTTTTCCTGTGAAATTGCATTCAAGGAATTTTGGGGTACAATCCCAATATCATCTCTGGCAAAAAAAAAGGAGCTGTATACCAGTCGCCTCATTTTGTCCCATATGAACTGCCATAAAGGATTCACTTTTGGACATGACCATAAGCAATGCAGTAAACTCTCTTTCAGCCCGCCTTCTCTCCAACTTCGGTCTGAGTGAGCCCCATTGATTCTTGACATTCTACTCGGGGTCATATATGGTCTCATTGTGGTTTTAATCTGAGAGTCCACCAGTGCTATAGAGGAAGAGCACTTGAACATGTGTGACCATGTCCGCGCTCTATCCTCTTTTCCCATTTTAATATTTAAGTCTTCATCCTATACCTTCAGGTATTCATACTTAGGTCTATACCAAAGTTTGTTCACCTCTATGTATAACCTAGAAATCAGACCCTTTTTCCTAGAATTTTAAAAAACCACAGACTCCATTGGCTTAGGGGGTCTAGTAAAGCTATCTCTTTCTTTTTGATCCTGTAAAAAAACTGTACACCTGATTATAGGCCATACAGTCAATTGTGGCCTCTAACAGTCTCTCCAACTCTTCTTTGGTTTTAAAGTATTCCCAAAAAAGTAGATCTTTCGCCTTCTGCAAACCCTTCCCAATCAGTGAATGAATAAGAACTCAGAGGTGATATGATTTCAGCATCAACTTACTCATTAATGGCAGAAAGGGGGACAAATGCCCTCCGATATCCATTTTTCACCCACTCTTAAACCATTCCCTCAAAGCCACTCCAATAAAAGGATGCTCTTCCAGGTCACTAAAATTAGGTGCTTCCATTGTCCCCAGACATTCTTTAAAACTTGTTAACTTTACAAAATCCTTTTCCATTTTAACCTACTTCATATGTCCCGCATCCTGATACCAACATTTAACCGCCCTTAGGACTGTGGCCTTGTAGTAGGATTCCAAATCTAGCATGTTGATTCCTCCCAGCTCTCTAGATGTAGTATGCTTGATTCTGGGACGCTGTCTTAAAATTGTTTGTTTTTTTGGATCAGTTCAGTGATGACTCAGACGAGATGGTGTCAGGAAAGCTATTTCATTAAATACAAAGCATAAAACTAAAAGAAAGCATCTCACATCCCTTTCTGCAAGCTGGGAAACCCCAACAACGGCTGCGAGATGATCCCCGTGTTGACCTCAGGTTCTGCCGTGCCCCTCAGCACTTCTGCGCAGTGGTCAGGGTTTCCAGTTTCTCTGTCTTTATAGTATTCTAACTTCACAAACCCAATATGCAAACAGTGTGCATGTGCTAACCGTTGCAGATATGCCTCTCCCTGGCCTGAGTCATTCAACTCCCAATTAAGAAACCTTCCTCTTGGTATCAGGCTCAGTTACTACTGATAAGGAAGCTTCTCATAACATTACAGTTCTAGCTGGCCTTGGTATTCTGCACAACAACTATTATGGGATGGAATACAACATAAACTGCCAAAGAGGCATACATACAGTTCATGATAAACAAGATGGATTCAAAAGCAAGAGTAGGCCAAATAAGACATATAAGGGTTCCTAACTGGCTCCGCTGGTGTACAATGGATCTTCCGCAATCTTTCACTACTCTCCACCCCTGAACACTTATATTCTTTCAATTGAGGCCTGTAGTCCTTGTTCACACTTATCCAAACAATACCACATCTTGCGCATACAATGCCACATATAAAACATTAAACAAAAAATCAATAACATAATAATCAATATAATTACAACAGGGTTCAATGCTAAGTTTAAAAATGCAGTTGCCTTGGGTGACCACCCATAAAATATGTCCCATCAATGATGTACAGTCAGATGGTTTCCTCCTTTGCCATTCTCACAAGATTATCTCCCTCATGGGTCAGGACAACTTTGTCATGCAAAAAATTGTAAGCAGTAGCTTTCAAATATTGTGTGACCAAACCATTGTTTTCCAAAAATTTACAAGTTTGTCATAAGTGATGGTTAAAGGGGAAAGCTGTGGACCTAACAAGGTGTAATTCAAAGTGTATGAATCCTTAGTATTAGGGTCAATCTGTTCACAATGTCAGTCAGCTTATCAACATTGTATCGACATTCCACAATGGGGGGCCAAATCACCTGCCCTCCATTCCATCTAATGGCATGTGTTGACGCTATACATATGCTTTGGGGCCCTATCTCATGAAGGATAGTATCATTCAGTGGAGATGGGCACCATTTACAAGCACCTGAACTATGCTCCAGCGTACAGGGGTTCATATATCAGGGTATCACTTGGGCATACCAATCCATAGGTCCACACTTCACATCTGGTTACATTATGTGTTCTATTATTGTTATCCACATGAGTTCCATAAAACATAGGTGTCCAAAAATTATGGCCAAATAAATGGGACAAAGGGGTAAATTCACACCAAAGCTCTACATTGCTACAATTTTGTGCTACAAGCATATTAAAAGCACAATCTGTTTGGTTACAAAAAGTTAACTGCGGTTGTGGTTTTATCCACAGCCATACACTAATATTCAATAAGCGTTGCCATACTTCTGGTGATGAACTATATACTGTTTGCATTAATGCTATTTACCTAAATGCCAAAAGCTGAGAAACTATACACCAAGTGGCATTAGTTAACATAAACATATTATGATCAACTGTTAATTGTTCCCAGGCTGTTTTATTAAAAAACTTCCATGCCACCCAGGTAGCTCTGAGCCTGTGCATGGTACTTTCAGGAATCTGGGGGGCCCATTTGGCTATTAGCTTAAGTGCATTGGAATTTAATTGTCCCAAGGTTTGTAACTTATTGGCCAAAGACTCAATGTCATGAATTGAAGACACCTGCTCCAGTTCCTAGTCCTCCTAAGATGGTGCCCATTGTATCCCTCCGATTCCGTCTGGAGGATGGTTTCAGTTGGAGGTCTTTCATGGACTCAGTCCACATGGACTCAGTCCAAGGTGACCAATATGGATATTTCTCATGAATTGCTCCGAGGCTGACATCAATATGCATTACCACAGATCTCAAATGAGGGCCCTGCATAACTAAACGGCATGTGTTCTTTAACTGCACTATGTGGGGGACTTCCACCTTTGGGGCATGCTGTTCCATTATCTGCAAGCATGAACCCATAAAAGTGTTATTGGAACCGTTATGGCATATCCATGTTTGGTTAGGGTACAGCACATAGGTTGTCTGTGGTGGGCGGCTGTCATTTGAATGGGCTGCAACCTCTGCCAAAAGTGCTGAGCTATTATAAGTAGCTTGAGAATTATTACAAACAAAGCACTTTATTACTGCTGTAATGGTCTTCTGCCACATGACTGACATATTAACCACTGCCCATGATGCCACACCTATTTTTGGTACCCTATTAGGGACTAACACATTACATCCAGAATCACATTGGAGAGTTATGTTTGCTATTAGGCATTTTTGGGTAACTGGACAGATATAATTTCCCAAGGCCTGATTTCTGCGACTGACACCCCACCAACTTTTACCAAATATCATGGTGGTGGAATCCTCCACTCTCTGCATTATAACACAAGTGGCCATAGTCAATATCATGACAAAAGTAACCTTCATAGTTACAAGGATTTAACAGCAATAGGTCTGTCGCACCACCAAATCAGGAATCCAATTGCCAGCAGCGTGAGGAAGATTAACACAACAATTCCAGTTCCTTCAGCAAATTCAGTATAGTCTAGCATCCACCAGGAAGTAGGAGGCAATGGTGGTGTAAGGTCAAAAGAAACAGTGGGCATTCTTCAAAATATAAGCATAAACATTATAGCCACACATAAGGGCTATTTTCTAAAAAACAATGCAGCTCTGACATGAGGATTCACTCTTTCCCCACCAGGTTTTTTTTGCCAAGTCACGCGTCCTGCCTTGTGTGACCTCCCAATACAGCATCTTTTAAATAAAGTATATCCTACGGGGCCAGGCCATTTACACTCCAGATGTTGTCGGGCATAAAGACGACCAGTGATACCCCAGCTCAAGTCACCTTCATGAATCCAATTAACAAGAGTTGTGTGGGAGTTAAAGCAATCCATTACGTTTGCCCCACTACAACCTTGTTCATCCCAATACGGTGTAAATGGGAACATGAGCCTGTCGTGGTAATTTCATTTTTACCACAATCAGGTGTTTTAATTGCCAGCACCTTAGCCCACCCGTGCAAGGTGCCTGTAGGGGTAAGCTGTCTCATTTGCTGTTTGAGCCGCATGTTTCCACAGTCTCCGTAGTATTCACAGGACAGGGAATACTTCTGGCTGTAACCCATGCCCTAGGGCCCACCTCCCCCAAGTGGGCAGATCATGTGCACAGGAGATGGATGTCATCCTTCCTCTTTCCCGAGGTGTCATTAGGGGCTTCCACCCCTCTGAGCTGGACCATCTGATCCACAGCATTGTTGCACTGGGTAGTTGGGGAGGTGTCCCTGGCGAGGGCAGTTAACATGATACACTGTCACAGGGATTTTCCTGGCAATCACAATTACCTGTTTCCACAAATCATCCCCCCACAATGGCCTACCATGAATTAATACATTATCTTATTTCCATTTGGAGGCCCAAAGACTCAATCCATTTGCAATGGCCCATGAGTCTATATACAAATGTATTTTGGGTTGGGACATCTCTAGCACACTTTAAGCGGCTAGAGTGTCCCTGCCCATACTGAATCCAGACAGTGCTCTCAGCTGGTTGTAAAGCAGCTGCCTTTCACACCCACTCCCCCTTCAGATATTTTGCTCAGCCGTCCATTTGTCCCACTCTGGCAACTGCTCCACTCGACTATTGGGGGAAGGGGCTCCACAGGCTGCACTACGGGACAAGCAGGGTCCTGGGGTAGCTCCGCCACCCGTTCGTGGATGCGGCTCCCCCCGCTTCCTTTCTTGGCAGCTTAGTCTGCCTTAGCATTCCATGTGGCTTCCTCATTTAGGCACAGACAAAATGACAAAAAACAAACCAAAACTACATCTTTCTGTTTTTCCCTAAAGATTAGGCACAGCTTCAAATCCTGTCTTGGTACTTCTCACTAGTATTTTTTGACTAGGAAACACTCACATTTTTCCAATGCCTAAATCCTAAACAAAGCTGTATTTTTACATCTTGAATCCTACTATTACTTTAAACACATAAGCCACCTGCTTCTATCTAGCTCCTTGTTCCTAACACTTAACCTGGTAGTGCTCCTCTCTTACATAGTCCATGGTCACAGGCAGGGCAGCCAGCGCCTTCCAAGTGTTTTAGAAAGACGGTGACTCATGCCAAACACTGTGCCATGGCTAATACATTCCATTCTCTCCCCTGTTTCCCATCATTTCTACATTCACTTTACCAATTCATCTACATACTTTATTACAACCCAACACACATAATTGAAAAGCTGTCTTTCAAGACTACTTAATTAACTTTGCTCTGCAAAAGCAGGGTGAATTCTTGTTTTTTCTTCTAACTTTTCCCCGCGCAGCAGGGCAAATTCTTATAGCAGCATATATTTCATTTCCAAACAAACAAACAAAAACCTAACTTTATAAAGAATTAAAAATCAAAATAAGGCACCTAAGTGCTTAAACACACGCAATTAAACATTCTCGTGAGAAAAACAATTTTGATTAACATAATCAATGACAAAGACACCACATGCTTGTTAGCCTGCTCTTCTACTTTCCCACAGCCCTCTCACTGCTGTGAGGAATACCCGACCAATTCCAGAGACTGCTTTCTTGCCCTCTCTGGGACCCCCAGCTACTACAGACATTTATTGTCTGTGGCGGGGGCCCCCCGGGACAGAGCAGCTCTTCCCAACTCATCCTTTGTCACCTCGAGGCTCGACTACTGCAACACGCTCTACGTGGGGCTTCCCTTGTTCTTGGTTCGGAGGCTGCAGCTGGTGCAGAATGCGGCGGCTCATCTTCTTACGGGGACGGGCCGCCGGGAGCACATTACACCGGTGCTCCGAGCTCTGCACTGGCTGCCGATAGTGTGCCGGGCCAGGTTCAAGGTCCTAGTAATGATCTATAAAGCCCTATACGGCCTTGGCCCCTCTTACCTTAGGGACCGCCTCGCCCTTCGCGCCCCGGAACGACTCCTGCGGTCTGCCGGGGGTGCCCTCCTGGAGGTCCCCCGTGTTAAGCGGGGGGCCACGATGGAGCGGGCATTCTCGGTGGTAGGACCGCGGCTGTGGAACTCCCTTCCGGAGGAAGCTCGCCTGGCCCCAAGCCTTTTAACATTTCGGCGGAACTGTAAGACCTGGCTGTTTGCCCAGGCCTTTGGGAGGGAGGGTGGGGAGGGGGGTGTTTAGTCCCCTACCCATTTGTGTTTGGTTTTGGACTAGCCCTGTTAAGTTATATTTATATTTAATATTTAATATTTTAAGTATTTTTTTGATTGTTTTGTATTGATTTTATTGTATTTTATGGTTTTTAATGATGGAAGCCGCACCGAGCTGCTTTGCAGGAGGGGCGGGGTAGAAATTTGTAAAATAAATAAAATAAAAATCCTAGAGACTGTTTTTTGGGTTGCCCGCCCGGGACCCCCCAGCCTCTGCAGGCCAGTTGCCTGGGGCGTGGGCCCCCCGGGACAGAGCAGCTCTTCCCAACCTGCCAGTGGGGATACCCAACTCAACATTTGAGTGACTGGAGCCCATTCAGGGGTGGCACACCACCCCAGGATCTGTGTCAGCTCAGGCCCAGCAGATTTTTGGCACCACATCGTAGGTTCACTAATCTGATCCTGCCGACTACGCCAAGTGTCTTAAAATTGTTTGTTCTTTTGGATCAGTTCAGCGATGACTCAGACGCGATGGTGTCAAGAAAGCTATTTTATTAAATACAAAGCATAAAATGTAAGAGAAAGTGCAAGCTAGGAAACCCCAACAACAACTGCGAGATGATCCCTGAGTGGGTCTCAGGTCGCCCCTCAGCACCTCTGTGCAGTGGTCAGCAGTGAAGTTCCAATATGGGTTTCCGGTTTCTCTGTCTTTATAGTATTCTAACTTCACAAACCCACTATGCAAACACTGCACATTTGCTAACCATTGCAGATGTGCCTCCCCCTGGCCTGAGTCATTCAACTTCCAATTAAGAAACCTTCCTCTTGGTATCAGGCTCAGTTACTACTGATAAGAAAGCTTCTCATAACATTACAATTCTAGCTGGCCTTGGTATTCTGCACAACAACTATTATGGGATGTAATACAACATAAGTTGCCAAATACATATATAGCTCATGACAAACAAGATGGATTCAAAAGCAAGTGTAGGCCGAATAAGACATATAAGGGTTCCTAACTGGCTCCACCGGTGTACAATGGGTCTTCCACAGTCTTTCACTACAGATGCTTGTTGTTCCATATACATTTTTTCTGCCATTCCTCTGCTTCTTTAAAGAAGTTTTTAGGGATTTTCACCGAGAGGACCAGCAACGTATAAAGTAATTTTGGGATGACAATCAACTTAAAAAGATTGATTCTCCCCATCCAAGAGCAAGAAAATCTGGCCCACATATCAGTAGTTGTTTTCAGCTCAGTTAAACTGGGAGAAAATTTTCCTTAAACAAATTCTTTGTATCTTTGGTAAGGTATATCCCCAGGTATTTTATTTTGTGATTATCCACTTCAAACAGAATCTGTTCCACCAGGCTCTTATATTCAGCCTTTGTTGTAGTATAAAGGAGGGCAGAGGACTTCTGAAAATTAATTTTGTAACCCAGAAGTTGACTGAAACGGTTAATAAGATCTATTAATTTGGGTATGGCATTTTCTGGTTTAGATTAAAAAACCAGCATATCAGCAGCATATAAAGCTAGTTTATGTTCTGTTTGCCCAATCCTGGTTCCAGGGATATACTGGTCATTTCTAATTGCCGTGGCTAATGGTTCAAGGGCTATATGCTCTTTGGGCTTCCGCGGCTCTGTTCTTGACTGGTTCTCCTCCTACCTCTCTGACCGCTCCTTTAATGTCTCCCTCCCTGAGTCGACCTCCCCCTCCCTTCCGCTCTCGGTTGGGGTCCCCCAAGGTTCTGTCCTTGGCCCTCTCCTCTTCTCTATCTACACCCTGTCCCTTGGCAAAATTATTGCCTCCCACGGATTCCAATACCATCTCTACGCTGACGACACCCAACTCTATCTCTCTACCCCCTCTCTCTC
>QEPC01006951.1:3314167-3344357 GCA_003113815.1 Sphenodon punctatus
TTTGAAAAATAATAAAAACACCGTTCCTTCAACTCCCAACAAGAACATGTTGTACATGCATGTATGTATTGAGAAGAGTGAGCGGTTACTGCTGTACAGAGAGAGACACACAGACAGCAGCACAGCACCAGCAGCAGTCAGCAACAGCGTGACAGCGTCACAGCACAGCGCTGCAGCGGCAGCACAAAATAGTCATACTCCCTTTGCTGAACCTCGATAAGCTCTCATGGCTGTGTCTCATATATTAAATTGGCGGAACGCGGGAAAAGACCGCTGATTTTATATAACAACGGTAACGATCAAGAAATCGGCGAAACACATACATGCCGCATCTGCGAATTCTTGTAGCAGAAGAAACACAGAATCGCGGAGTACTGCGCGGAATTCTGCGAGGCGCAACGTGGGATGCCGAGGTTTAGGAATGGAATCGCGGTGCGGTAACAGCTGCTGCCGCATCAGCCCTAGCCGTAAATGGCTTGGGCCCCAAGTATTTGAAAGACCACTTTCTGCCTCATATTCTTTCACAGCCTCTGAGGTCAGCCAGGGGTGCACTCTTGCAGGTACCATCTGCTCATAAAGTTTTTACAGTTGGGGCACACAGAGAGGCATTTGATTGTTGCCCCATTATTATGAAACTCCTTCCCTTTGGAGGTTCATCTAAACCTGAATCTGTTCATCTTGTGAAAATGATGCAAGACCTTTCTATTTGACCAGGAGTTTGGCAGGCATGGATTGGGTGGGTGGGTGGTGGTTAGGGGAAGGGTTGGGTTATTTAGGGGACTATTTAGATGCTTTTATTGATTGTAAGCCACCCTGAACCTTTATGGGAAGGCAGAATATAAATTTAAATGCATAGATAAATTAAAGTTTCACAATCTTCATTGAGGAGTGGACCCACCATTTCCATATTCTTCCACTTCTGACATACCTAACTCCCTCCCCTATTGTTGTTGTTTGTAGCATCCCTTACTAACCTTGGCTCATTTTGTGCTTTGGACTTCCTGACACTATCCCTATAGGTTTGAACCTCTTGTCTCTATGTGTCCTAGATAACTTGTCCCTTCTTCCATTCCTTTTATGTTTGCTATTTGATTCTTAGCTCATTGGTAAGCTTCTTGTGCAGCCACATTGGCTTCCTTAGATGTCTCTCATTTTTATTCTTCATTGGAATCATTTGGGAGACTTCAGTATCTCTGATTTTATTTTATTATTATTTTTTTAAAAGAAACTCCCAGCCTTCCTGGACACTTTCCCCCTTTAACTGATCTAACCATGGGATCCCATCTTGCATTCCTCTGATCTTATTTCTCTGATCTTATTAAAATCAGCTTTTTTTGCAGTCCAATACCCTTATTAGGCTGTTTTTCCTCTGCCTTTTCTTAAGATCATGAATTTTAATATTGCGTGGTCACTTCCTCCCAAAGTTCCTCCTACCTTCACATCATTTACTTAATTCTTCCCTGTTGGTTAGGACCAAGTTTAGCAGCCCTCTGCACCTGGATATGTGCTCTAACCTATTTTTGAACAGCCCAAGTGCACTGCTATGATGGGACTGTCTAAGGTGTCACCCTGCCTATTCTTCTCACTCAATCTGTAATAGATTTTTTTTTCTTCCACTTACTGCCCTAGAATGTTTTGTAGTGGGTAAAAAAAATAATAATTTGCTTCTTTAAATATAAAGTATTACCCCCTGAAATATTCAGCTTTAGGCACACTTTATTTGCTGCTATCTAATCAGTTCCTCTTTGTTTTTTAGGAAATTCCATGTGCTGTTCTCAAAAGCAAAGGTAAATTGTTCTAACACACTATTTGCTAGGGCCCAAACACATGCTATCCTTTGCACTTGCCATTTCATGCATTAATTGAGAGTTTGCAAAACAGGTGCTAGGGAGATGTGTGCAAAGGATATGCTCAGTTTTACCAAAGTATTCAGCACGTTTGTGTTGTTTGTAAAGTTCGTCATCTTGATCTTTCTGTGTAAAACAATAAAGTTTTATTACACCTTATTGTAACATATTGTTGTAATTTGGTTAGCGTAAGATTCTGTTATGTTCCGTATTAAGGACCAGCTTAATGCTTTGCTTTGCTTTGCATTAATACTTAGAGCCGTGCTATCTGCAAAGCATTAAATAGAGCACACCTGAGAACGTAGGAAAATGTGAACTACTGACCAAATGCTTGACTTAGTACCAGATGCCTGGGCACTTCTTTTTAATAGCTAAAGTTCTGGTGCTGATAAGAGAGACCCTTATTGACTTCTGTTTCAAGGTCTAATCATGGATCTTTGTATATGCTAACATAAAGGTGTTATTGCATGAGACGGTGCCCCACTTTCACCACTCCTTTGCCCCGACTCACTGCCTGTGTGAACACTGTATGCCAGATGTTTGCCCTGCATTGGGCAGAGGCTGCCACCTGTGGCATCACCCGCATTATTGAAGAGCATGCCTTGTGGGGAAACCCAGTCCAAACCAGGGCAACAGGCTCCCATGGGTTCGCCTCCCATGTGAAGGGCCCCCAGCACCCCACCCACATATGGGTCCACCAACACCATTTGGACAAGGCAACAGTGCCTGCAAGGGTAAGGCACCCAAAGGAAGCCTCTAGTCATCTGTTGGAGCGTGCGTGCATGTGTGCGTGCGCGCGCGCGCCCTGGACTGCCCACCATCAGCTGTTGGAGGGGACCCCCAAGGAGGAGGAGCAGCCCCAGTGTCCCTTGATGGCATCACCATGCTGGCTTATTTGAAACCTGGACCAGGCTTGAAATACAGATGGGAGGCTACTTTCCAGGGGGAGCAGTGCTGTGGTCCACAGCGTGGATCCCCGGGAAGCACTTCCTGGCTTGACACTGGCCAGCGCTGCACTCCTTGGGAAGGATTATTTTCCAAAAAGCAAAACCACTCAAAAGGAGTATATAAATCCCCCAAATAACCACTATGGTAAACCAAAAAGGAGGGTTATGAGGAAAAAAACAACAACTCACCTGGGGATAATAATGAAGAGTGAAACCTCTATAGATACCCCCATAAGGGGTGGGAAAATACCTGAAAAGATCACACATCTGTGATCAAACAAGAGTTCCAAATAGAAATTAAGAGAAAATGTCCATATTTAATATATATATTGTGACACTATATCATGCTTATATCAAAAAGCCGTAAAAGTCTAAAAGAGTAGAAGTCCACTCACAGGTCTATAAATATACAAATATTGGTTTGGACATAGCCATGTTTCTGGACCACAAAAGCTGCAAACCATTTTTAATGTTTGACTCGATAATTATAGGCCAAAATTCTATATGGGTAATTAAATAAATGGGAATTTCTCCAATGGTGAATCTGAAGCCCAACCTGGTCTGCAAAAAAATAAATAAATGTAATATCAGCATAAAGTTAGCAAAGGGCTATGCTTACCCACCAAATTTCTTATATGGATGTATTTCACAGGTGTGATCTTTTCAGGTATTTCCCCACTCCATATGGAGGTAGCTATTCAGGTTTCACATTATTATTATTCCTTGGTGAGGTCCCCCCACCCCCGCTCATAACCCTTCTTTTTGGTTTACCATAAAGATCGTTTTCCCCCACCCACCCCCATGTCAATTTCAAGCTGGGAATCGTTCATGTGTTTCCTTCAGAAGCAAGAGAAGCTGAGCTGACACTTCTGCTGTTGTTGCTGAAGCCTCATGGTAGCAGGAGCAGTGTGCCCTGAGCGCCTACTGCTGCTGCCCAAAACTTCTGGACTGCCTTGGAGCCAGAGCTTTGACGTGAGATGGGGAGGAGGGTTGGAAGAAGCCACACTACCCAGTTCCTGGGATTGCAGGGCGCTTTATGCTTTATGAGCATAAAGAAAGAAGAAAACTTAGGGTGATGTTCCACAAAGGATAATGTTATAAAATCATAGAAATTCTCCATCTTACCCTTGTTTGAGAAGTCATCTTATACATACAGGAGAGTTTTAAAGCACTCCACAAACTTTTGTGAACCAAAGAGACCTATAATGCCATGAACCTTCATCATTGCCATGATTTTATAAGACTAAGCAATGAAATACCCCTGAGGAAGGGTGTTTAGTACACCTGAAATGCGTTGGGTTTGTTTTCATTGCATATGATTTCATTGCATATGATTGAGTTTTTTCATTATATTTGTGCTCACAGCAGTTTCATTTTGTGTGGCTGTGTCTAAATTTGTTCATTAATTTTATTAGATTATGTAAAGTTTACATTGTTTTACACATTTTCATCAGACCGTTTTTTGGTATATCTAATATTTTTCATAAATTTATATTGAATTGCTACATACATTTACTTGATGCAATTATATGAAATGTGGAATTTAAGGATGGGATTCAGTGCATAAGTAACCAGTCCTTTATATATCCTTTTTACTTGGCAACAGCTAATGTTGTTTTTATGTGTGACAAGCGATGTAACAAGAAACTGTCATGCGGACGACACAAGTGTAATGAAACTTGCTGTGTGGTAAGTTCATACATATATTTTTTAATATGTATTATTTTATATACTAATTTATTACTAATATGTTTATACTATACTAATATTTTTTTTAGTATATGATAATAAAAATTAGTATTAAGCACCAGCAGCGTACCTGGCGCTTTATAATTGTTGTTATTATTAGAGACAGCTCCCTGCCCAGTGGTCTTATGATCTAAGATGGACATGGACATGGGCAAGGGGAACACAGGGAGAGACAGACACACACACGTTCCTATTTATTATAGATGGGGAACTGAGACGGAGAGGTACTGACTTGCCTGAGTCCACCCAGTGAGTTCTTGGCTAGAACAGGATTTGAACCCTGGCTTCAAGTCTTATCCACTACACCACACTGGCTCTCTTATTTATATACTGTGTGTGCCTTGCCAAATGGCACTCAGAGAGCTTCACAAAATCAATACAATGAAATTATTTATTTATTTATTTTATTTATTTATTTATATTTATTAAAATATTTATAGCCTGCCTCTTCTGCTCCCAGCAGGTCGAGGTGGCTAATAATAAAAACACAAAATACAAAAATATACTAGTAAAAATAGTTTAAAACACTACATTAAAATTCAACTAAAACTGGGGAGAATAATCAGCACCCACCACCCTAACCCAACCATAATCCATCTCCCTCACCAAATGCCTGGTGGAACAGCCAGGTCTTGCATCTTTGTCAGAAGGGATGTCTGGAGACAACCGGGCCTCCATGGGGAGGGAGTTCCACAGCCTAAATGCAGCCACCGAGAATGCCCTCTCCAGAGCCGCCACCTGGGATACCTGGGGGACCTCCAAGAAAGCACCCCCTGCCGACCGCATGGGCTTCTCCTGGGCCTGGGGAATGAGGCAGTCCTGCAGGTAGGCAAGCTATTTAGGGCTTTATAGGTAAAAACCAACACCTTGAATCGGGCCCGGGAAACTATAGGTAGCCAGTGCAGCAAACAGAGCACTGGTGTAATGTGCTCACGGTGACCTGTCCCCATAAGGAGATGGGCTGCCGCATTCTGCACCAGCTGTAGCTTCCGGACCGTCACCATGGGTAGCCCCATGGAGAGTGCGTTACAATAGTCCAGTCTCGAGATGATGAAAGCATGGATGATAGTAGCCAGGTTGGAGTCCAAGATATATGGCCAAAGCCGCTACACCAGATATAGTTGGTGGAACGTGCTCCTCGCCACAGCATCCACCTGGACATCCAGACGGAGCAGGGTATCGAGGAGCACTTCCTGGCTGCGAACCTGGGAAACCAATGGGGGACGAACCCCATCAATAACAGGGAACATCACACCCATTGCGTTACCCATTAGCATCACCTCTGCTTGTCGAGATTCAGTTTCAGTCAGCTTGCCCTCATCCAGTCCCCCACAGCTGCCAAACATCAGGTAAGCACCAAGACTGTGGGGTCTGGGTCAGATGAAAACAAGAGGCAGAGCTAGGTGTCATCAGCATATTGATGACACTGAACATCAAAGCTTCTCACAACCTCGCCCAGCGACTGCATGTACACGTTGAACAGGAGAGGGGACAAAATAGAACCTTATGGGACACTACACAAGAGGTCCTGAGGAGATGAAGAATAATCCTCGAGTATCACCTGCTGAATTCTTCTGGCCAGAAATTAGCGGAACCAGCCAAGGACAACTCCGCCCACCCCAGCCTGGTCCTGCAGGTGAGTCACCACCATCTCGTGGTCAGTGGTATCAAAAGCAGTCGACAGAACTAATAGAATCAGCAGGATCGATCGACCCCAATCCAATTCTCGGCGTAGATCATCGACCAAAGCTGCAAGCACAGTCTCGGTACCAAAACCCGGACGAAAGCCTGACTGCAAGGGATCCAGCAAACTGAGGCCAGTCAGATGCTTCTGCAACTGCCGAGCCACAACCCGTTCAATAATCTTCCTGTAAAAGTCATTTAAAATAAATAAAATTATTTATATATTAATTAAAAGATTTACTATCCCGCCCTCTCCTGCCAAGGCAGCTTGTGTTTTTATATTGTATAAAATATACAACATAAAATATACAACATAAAGACCTAAAAATTCAATAAAAGCAGTCATTTCCCCCCCAACCCAACACCACCCTTCCCCCCACCCATCTTCCTTACCAAATGCCTGGTGGAACAACCAGGTTTTACATTGGCACCTGAAGGAGGGAAGGTCTTGGGTTGAACAAGCCTCCGCTAGGAGTGAGTTCCACATCCAAGGCGCGGCAACCGAGAACGCCCTCTTCAGTGTGGCCCCCTGTCAAACATGGGGGACCTCCAAAAGGATGCCCCTGGTTAACCACAGTGGCCATTCCAGAACCTGGGGAGTGAGGCAATCCCTCAGGTAGGTGTGACCCAGACTGTGTAGGGCTTTCTAGGTGAGCACCAACACCTTGAATCAGGCCCGGAAGGCAACAGGCAACCAGTGCAGAGAATGGAGCAAATGTAAAAGACATTTAAAATCTATTTCAAAACCATTTAAAAGGGGAAGGTTAAGCATGGAGGACAGAATACATTAAAAAAAAAACCATACTGGATCCTAAAAGCATCTGGAAAACAGGTACTTTTGGAAGCTGCGGAAGGACAAACAGACAAACATCTGGGGGGAAGCGAGTTCCACACTGAATGACTTGCCACAGCAAGGACCCGATTGCCCACTGATTTAAGGCATGATGTTGGGATCCCCAAAGAGCAGGTAGTTTCTGAGTGCCGATAACCATCAAGGCGATGATCTAGACAGGTCTTGAATATAGCCAGGGCCTTATCATTCAGGGGCTTGAAAACTAGCAGTGCAATCTTAAATTCAGTTTGCTGCTCTACAGACAAACAATGTGGAAAATGCTGGGTGGGCATAATTCCTATTCATAATTCATGTCTGCCTAAATCAGTAAGCAGCAGCATTGCCCCATAAGGGTGTGGTTAGGATGGTCCAGATGATATAGTGTATCTGGATTTTCAGAAAGCATTTGACAAGTTCACGCACAAGATACTCTTGAGAAAACTAAGTAGTTCTGGGATAAGAGGTACTGTCCTTTAATTGATAGGTAACTGGCTGAATGATAGGATACAAAGAGTAGGACTAAATGGTCAGTTTTCACAATGGAGAGAAGTAAACAGAAGGCTGTCCCGGGGGTCTGTACTGGAACCACTGTTGTTTAATATATTCATTAGTGATCTGGAAAAGGGGGAAAAACTTGAGGTGGACTATGAGAGAGATCAGAAGAATCTTAATTGGGTGACCGGGCAATGAAATGGCAGATGGAATTGAATGTTGACAAGTGCAAAGTGATGCACATAGAAAAAAAATAATCCTAGTTGTACATACATGCTAATTAGGGAAATCCTAATTATAAATACATGCTGGGTTCTAAATGAATTGTTTCTACTCAGGAAAAAGATCTTGGAAGCATCATGGACAGTTAATTGAAAACAGCTCACTGTGTAGCAATGGTCAAAAAGGCTAACAATGTTAGAAATTATTTGGAATGGGATAGAGAATAAAACAAAAAATATCATAATATCTAAGTAAAAATGTATGGTATGACCACACCTTGAGTATTGTGTGCAGTTATGGTTGCCTCATTTCAAAAAAGATATAGTAGGACTAGAAAAGGTGCAGAGAACGGCAACAAAAAAGATCAAAGGTTTGGAATGGCTTCCATATGAGAAGAGCATAGCCTCTCGTGGTATCATCACGTTTGAAAATACCCATTGTCTTTGCTTTTGTTGAAAAGTATTTGGGATTAATGCTACATACACAAGTGTGCAGAAAGAACTTAGTTATTAGTTAGTTAGCAAAAAGAACTTAGTTAGCAGAAAGAACTTAGTTGAACAGTTTGATAATAGTATAGTGGACAGCAGGTCTCTTCATGACTCTTGATTTCTTTTATCTTCGGAAGATTTAGTATAATTGTGGCTAGCAGTGCATTTTTATCATATAATTCAGTATTTTTGGCATTCTGAAGATACTGTTTCTGCTGTCATTTTTGTACTCCTATCTTTCTCCCAGGACAAAGAACATAAGTGCTCCTTGATTTGTGGACGAAAACTAAATTGTGTCCTTCATCGGTGTGAAGAACCTTGTCACCGCGGTAACTGTCAGACATGTTGGCAGTCAAGTGAGTATAGTACACAACAGTCTATACATCCAGCTATAGTAACGTAGTGCACTGTAGAAGACTTACTCTGTACTTTTTAAATATGCTCTCTCATTGGTGGTTCAGTGCATTACTTTTATGCAGGGCCCCAATTCTCCCATGGAATTTTAAAAAAAATTCTACAGGAGTCTGGGAGGCTCAGGGCCCAATTCCCATGGTTTCTGTCGTCCACCCCCCACCCTCACTGCGCTGGGCCAGACTGCGTTGGGGGTGGGGCTACCAGGGCTTGCCTCCCCACCACCCTTCCCAGCCTGGCAAATCAACTCCCAGCACAGGGCCTCCTTCCCGTTGGCCAGGCTGCATTGGGTGGGGCCTGCCAAAGCTCATTTCCCCTCCCGCCCTCCCCAGCCTGGCCTACGGGGAGGAACCCCAAGCTTTTCTCCATCCCCCTTCCTCCATGGAATCTCCTGCCTCACTCCCCTGTGCAGGCTGAACATTCTGCGCTGGGAGAAGCAGGACAGGAAATTCCACAGGGAGGGGGATTCTGCAGAAAATCTGCAAATTGCAGACCTGCATTTGGCTCGGGGCCCTGCTTTTAATCACTAGAATCCAATCACTAACTTGTGAAAATATTGGTCCTTGTAGGTACTACAAATAGGTTAACAAAACAGTGTATCTTGCCCCACATGAGATAGGGTTAACTAGATGAACTGTGTAGGTTTGTTTTGTGTTCAGTATGTTTTCACTACCATATTTATTTTAAATAAATTACAATAAATGTGCTTATAAGGGAAATCCTGATTCTGTAAATACTTTGACACATTCTTAATGTAGGGTGGGGATCTTACTTCCCTTGAGGGTATGTCCACTAAAGGTATCTTTTATTTCTCTACAGATGAGAGCAGTGCAAATTCCCCCAAACTAGTCTACAAGTGTGACTCAGTGTGCCAAGAACAAGTGTAGGTTTGAAGATGCAGCATTAGACTGAGGGTTTTACAATGCCACATCTTCAAACCTACGCTTGTTCTCGGCGGCCACTGCTTCAGAATGGGAGCAACGTCACTTCCGGTAGCACAGGGGATCGTCTGAACCCCTCCCCCCACGCAGGTTTCTCTCGCTACGTATATTTGCAAGGTGCTTTTTGAGTGCCTCATCTAAAAGCGGTCTCAGTGCTGGACTGACAGAGGGAGGGGTCTATTCAATCAATATGGATATTAAACCCTTGGGCTTTCTGCTAAGAGCCTGTAACTATTCATTGGGACCTGGGCTGAAGTCATCCGCTTGTTTCAAAGAAGTATGAACTAGTTACAGTTTGTGGCTAATTACTGAATTTGGATTCAAATTGAACTTGTGGATGTGACAGGGTCACCTCATCATTTGCCTGTTTCACTCTGTCCTCAGTCATCTGTATTTAAATTCACTTTCCTATAGATTTGACTTGGAAATGATTATATGTTGCTTTCCAATTTCATTTGGGACAGGACTCTAGGAGGTAGGAGCTTCAATTCAGTAGGTAGCAGAGAAGCTGGTGACCTCACCAGCCAGAGGAGGCTGCTGACCTCAGCCCCTGACAGCTTTTCCCACATTATCATCTTTGGAACTCCTGTAAAATTCCTGACACTGCAGCTGTGTAGCCAGGTTCTGAACCCTTAGTGCTATCATGCAGCTGTGATTTTCAGTTGTAGGCAGGCCCTTCCAGTGCTATAGGGGCTTAATTTATTTATATTTATTATTTATTTATTGAAAACTCTCGTATCCTGGCCTCTCCAACCACAGACAGCTCAAGCGGCTTGCAACAATAAAACAAATTATCAATATTAACAATAGTAATTAAAGTAAAATACAATATAATATAAAATCCCCCATCATCCCATTCCCGTCCTCTTGGGACGGGTTGGTGGGCCGCTCTCCCCACCAACATTACCTCCGTCTTGTCAGGATTGAGCTTCAGTCGGTTCTGCCTCATCCAGTCCCCCACAGCCATCAAACACTGGGAAAGCACAGAGACTGCTGGGCCTGGGTCTGATGAAAATGAGAGTGTCATCCGCATATTGATGACAACTCACTCTGAACCGCTTCATGACCTCATCTAATGGCTGCATGTACACGTTGAACAAGAGTGGGGACAGAATAGAACCTTGTGGGACACCACACGAGGTCATGGGGGGAAGATGACTTATCCTCCAGCACCGACTAGGTAGGAACGGAGCCATTGTAGAACTATTCCACCCAATCTTGCCCTGTCCCGCAAGCAAGTCACCAACAGCTCATGATAAACCGTGTCAAAAGCTGCCGAGAGATCTAATAGGACCAGTAAGGTCAAACGTCCCTCGTCCATCTCCCGGCGCAGGTCGTCGGCCAAGGCCACAAGGGCAGTCTCAGTGCTATACCCTGGGTGAAAGCCAGACTGGGAGGGATCTAGAAAGTTGAGGCTATCTAGATGCCCCTGGAGCTGCTGAGCCACCTAAAAAGGGAAGGTTAGAGACTGTCCGATAACTGGTGAGCGAATCAACATGAAGCAATGGCTTCTTGAGCAGAGGTCGGACCACCGCCTCCCTCAAACATTCCGGCATGCTGCCCTCCTGAAGATAGGTATTGATCAGCCCTGCCAGCAACAGCCCTAACATCTCCTGCTAGGCCTTGACCAACCAGGACAGGCACGGATCCAATTCACAACAGGTGGCCCTAACCACCCCCAGAACATCCACAGACCTCACTGGCAGCACCTCCTGAAACAGATCCCATGAAACCAGACCAGACGGGGCTGCCACACCCTCTTGACTCTCCTCCTTCTGCAGAAACTACAGCACCGAAGTCGTCATGAATCTGAGCGATTTTATCCACAGAGTAGTTGACAAACATGTCACAGTGGGCCCTGGAAGATTCCATGCCCAGGCGGAGGGAGGTCGAACTGACCAGCCCTCTCACCACTCGGAACAGCACCGCTGTATGAGACTTTGCGACTGCTTTGAGGACAGCAAAGAATTCTTTCTTTGCTGCCCTCACGGGCACAGCATACGCCTGTAAACTAGCTCTATGCCGCAACCTGTTTGCTTCAGCCCATGAATCATCGCTCTAACCACCTCCCTTCCTGCTTCAAGCACTGCAGCCCCTCAGTGAACCAAGGTAACTTGTGGTGCGGGAGCTGGGGGAAGCGGATGCCTCAGAGCTATCCGGTTGTTGGTCTCAACCAGCAAGGTGTTCCAAGCCAGAACAAGGTCCTCAACTGAACAGCTGTCAAGATCAGAAGGCAATTCCTCCAGAGCAATCCAGAACCGATCCGGTTTCATCAATCACCGTGCCTGTGGAACTCCCTCCTGGTGGGGGCCCGTCTGGACTCAGACCTCCCGAGTTTCCATAGGAATTGTACGACCTGACTGTTCTGCCAGGCATTTGACAAGGGAGAAGGGTGAGGGTGGATGGGATGGTGGGGGTTATGGGGTTTTTTCTCGCCGTTTTTATTGTTGTTTTTATTGAATGTTTTATATACATTATTGTATTTTTATTGTATTTTATTGATTGATTTGTTAGCCACTCTGGGTTGCCTGGCAGGAGGGGCGGGGTATAATTTAAAATAAATAAATAAATAAAATCTCCAGGGACTAGCTGATTGAATAGGCTCCGCACCTCTCTAGGGGCAGACATGTGCCGGGAGCCTGGCCTGGAGGAGGTAATGATCCATCAATGACAAGGGCATTCTTGATACCTCCCTCACCAATGGATTCCCCTGCCTCAAGGCCAGTGCAGAACACCAGGTCGAGAGTATGCTCCCCACCATGTGTTGGGCCAATGACCATTTGGAACAGGCCCATGGTTGTCATGGTAGCCATGAACTCACACTCTGCCCCTGCAAGACCAGCATCTGTGTGAATATTGAAGTCCCCCAGGACCAAGGTCCTTGGGGAATGCAACACCACCTCCAACACCAGTTCAGCTAGAGTGTAGAGGGACGCTGCCAGACAGGAAGGTGCACAGTAGACCAGCAGCAGCCCTAATCTGTGCCCCACCAAATCGATCACCAGATGAAGGGCCTCGATCCCTGGTATTAACTGCACTGGATACCTCCTCATAGTCCACGACTCCCTAAAAACAACAGCTACACCGCCCCCCCATTGGCTGATGTTGCACGAAGTACCTGGCCAGAACAAGGGCTGCCAGATTAGAGCCGGAGGAAGAGGCACTGCATATCCTCCAATATTTCATTGATGAAAATAGGTATAAGCCCCGCTTCTCAGTCAATAAGTCCTGTCCCTTCACACACATGTATGCCCTCTCACACTTGTGCATGCGCTTGCTCATACAGACACCTCATTCACACTCATGCATTCGGCCCCTGGGATGGATCACATTCCAATTGAGTTTATTAAAAATCACAAAGATTGGTGGATTCCCCTTTTGTCCGCCCTTTCTACTACTATTAGTATGACAGGATTTGTCCCGGCTTCATGGAATTTGGCCGTGGTGATCCCCATCTTTAAAAAAGGCTCCCGTCAGGATCTTGCCAACTATCGGCCTATTAGCCTCCTTAGTATAATAAAGAAGATCTATGCTAAATTATTGCTTACAAGGCTTAGTTCCTGGATTGAAGATAACATAATTTCGTCTGAGCAGGCAGGTTTCAGGAAGGCGTGTTCAGTGAGTGAGCATTGTATAGTTTTAAACCATCCAGTTGGAAAATATATGAACTTAAACGGCCACCTTTTTGTGGCTTTTCTTGATCTGAAGGCAGCCTTTGACTCTGTCAAGAGGAGCATCCTTTGGGCTAAGTTAGCCCAGACCCCTATTGACAAGAGATTGCTTTCCCTCTTGCAGAGTCTTTATGGTAATACAACATTAGTTGTTATAACCAGTAGTGTGGGGACTGTTACCAATGAAATTGACTCACCAATCGGGGTCAGACAAGGATGTGTCTTTGCCCCTACCCTTTTTTATTTATTTATCAACGACATTATCCCCCTCATGGCAGACTTAACGTTTTTTCCCCCTAGACTGGCGGATCACTATTTAGGATGCTTGTTATACCCTGAAGATTTGGCTCTTTGTGTCCCAAACCTGCATAGGTTTGGGACACAAAGGCAGCTCGAGGCCTTTTCTGCTATTGCAAGCTTAACAAATTGTCAATCAGTCATGAGAAATCTAAGATTATGATGTTTGCAAAGAAAAGGCAAGTGTACAGCTGGACTTCGGATGGACACAACATTGAGCAAGTCAGGATTTTAAAATATCTTGACTTGTATTTTCATGCTTCAGGAAAGTGGAAAGAACACTATAACAGGGCCTTATCGGTGTCCAAGAGCTTAATTCCGGTGTTGTTGAAGCTCTTTGTTAACACGGAAGAATTCGACTAAATTAGCCTTGGAAGTCTTTAATTGCAAGGTAAGAGCCAAGTTTTTGTACAGGACAGAGCTCTGAGTGCCTTTGATCTCTGATAATTTGGACCTTGTTATTATTATTATTATTATTAGACATTTATAAAGCGCCAGTCGTATGACCTGGTGCTGTACAGAACATAGAATTAGACGCGGTCCCTGCCTGTGGCTTACAATCTAAAAGACAAAAACAAAGGGGGGGAGACAGGGAGAGGGGACAGTGGGAGAGACATGGGAGAAGACAAACAAACATTCAGGCGGATGCGAAGTCTCAGGTGCGTGTACTTGGCTTGGTTACAAGGAAGTTGGTAGCAGCAGTCAGTAGAGGAGGGCTGACAGTAAGAGTAAGGGGAAAGGCTAGCGGGCATTGGGAAAGGCAGCATGGAAAAGGTGGGTCTTGAGGAGGGATTTGAAGGAGCGGAGGGAGGAGGCAAGGCGGATGTGGGCAGGGAGGGAGTTCCAGGCATGGGGGGCAGCGAGGGAGAAGGGACGAAGGCGGTTGGGCGAGCAGGAGAAACGAGGGAGAGCGAGGGAGGGGACAGAGGAAGAGCGGAGAGCGCGCGCAGGAGTGCGTAGGGCGATTAGGTCCGAGAGGTAAGGGGGAGCTTGGTCATGGAGCGATTTGAACGTGAAAACCAGGAGTTTGAACAGGATACGTTCAGGAAGGGGGAGCCAGTGAAGGGAGAGGAGGAGAGGCGTTACATGGTCGAAGCGACGGGCAGAGTGAATGATCTTGGCGGCAGAGTTTTGGATCGCAACAAGGGGGGACAGGTGGGAGCGAGGGAGGCCAGCAAGGAGGAGGTTGCAGTAGTCGAGGCGAGAGATAACCATGGCATGAACAAGGATTTTGGCCGAGGAGATAGATAGAAAGGGGCGTATGCGGGCAATGTTGAGGAGAGCGAATCGGCAGGATTTGGCCACAGAGTCAATGTAAGGTTTAAAGGAGAGGTGCGTGTCAAAAATGAAGCCCAAGCTGCGGGCACGGAGAACAGGACGGATGGTGACCCCATCAATGCAGACGGTCAGGTCAGAGGGAGAGGAGGGGGATGGAGGAAAAATGAGGAGTTCAGTCTTGGCCATGTTCAGTTTGAGTTGGCGTCGGGACATCCAGGCGGAGATATCAGAGAGGCAGTCGACGAGGCGTGAGCGGATAGAGGAGGAGAGAGAGGGGGTAGAGAGATAGAGTTGGGTGTCATCAGCATAGAGATGGTATTGGAATCCGTGGGAGGCAATAATTTCGCCAAGGGACAGGGTGTAGATAGAGAAGAGGAGAGGGCCAAGGACAGAACCTTGGGGAACCCCAACCGAGAGGGGAAGGGAGGGGGAGGTCGACTCGGGGAGGGAGACATTAAAGGAGCGGTCAGAGAGGTAGGAGGAGAACCAGTCAAAGACAGAGCCACGGAAGCCCAAAGAGTAAAGCGAGTCCAAGAGGAGCGAGTGGTCGACAGTGTCGAAGGCAGCAGAGAGGTCAAGGAGGACAAGAACGGAGTAGTGGCGCTTAGATTTAGCAACAAGTAGATCATTGGTGATCTTGGCCAGGGCAGTTTCAGTAGAGTGGAGGGGGCGGAAGTCGGACTGGAGAGGGTCCAGGGAGGAGTTGGCTGAGAGGAGGTCCAGGCAGCAGGAGTAGACGACAATCTAAATTGTCCAATCTAAATTTCTTAAGACCTTGGTCAAAGCTCCTGGAGGTACCCCTCTGGCTGCCATTTGATTAGAGCTGGACCAAAGAAGTTGGTTTTATAAGGCCTGGTCCCTAGTCTTAAAAGTGTGGCACAAAATCACCAGAGCCTCAGCTAGAGGGCTTACTTACCTTATGCTGACAGATAAGTATAGGAGTCAGTGGAGTACTAACATCGAATTACACTTGTGTAAGTTGGGCCTCTCCTTGGAGTATTTGTTGGGTAGGAATCCCCTTTTTGTGCAGGCCGAAATATTGCTCCAGTGGGATTATGTGGACTGGCAATCTGAACGAATGAAAATCAGGGCCTCTCCCCATATGGCGGGCTATTTGCATCTGATTCTGCCCAAGGAGAAAATGGCCAGCTACTTGAACTCTAGGATCTCTGTGGGAGGGAAGAGACTGTTTTTGAGTGCTCATTTTAACATCCTTCCTACTAGGGGTGGGACTATCGGATTATCTGATACTGCTGGTATTTTGGTGTACCGGCAGTATCAGATTAACCCGGTAATCCGGCCCGTTTACCGGATTTGGCCTGTTTACCAGATTTTTTACATTGCAGCCATTCAAATGAATGGCCACAATGTAAAAAAAACAAACACAAAAAACCCCCAAACACTTTCCCTCCCCGAGTCCAGGCACCCCCCACCCACCCTGCCCAGCCTAGATTTAAACAACAACAAAAATTTCCCCTACATCCCTCCTAGTGCGGGCTCCGGGCCTCCGCCGGCGACCCAGAGCCAGCACCAGCACGCAGCAGCAGCCGGCTGATAAGTACCAGTACTGTACTGATCCCTGGGGTGGGGGTGGTTTAACACCCCCCCACCCCAGGGATCACCCTACCTGCCCACCCAGGGATCGCCTACCTTGAGCTCCGGGCGGCGGCGGTGGTCCGGTTGCTTCAGCGCTAGCTGTGGCTGCCGGCTTCAGCATGCTCCTAGGCCTTCCGGGAAAATCCAGGCTGGGCAGGGTGGGTGGAGGGTGTCCCCCCTTCCACCCGCACAGTCTGGGAGGGGGGAGGTTTTTGTTTTTTTCCATTGATTTCAATGGGGACAGTTCCCCATTGAAATCAATGTAAAAGATCCGGTACCGGTAAAACGGTATTAATCCGGTAAGCCGTTTTTTTTAAATCCGGGAACCGGTAAAACCGGTACCCAGTATTTGCCCTGATGTCCCACCCCTACTTCGTACTAAACTTTTGGAATGTCGTCTAGGGGGTACTCCATATGTGGAGAGACTCTGTCCCTTCAACCACCTGGAGGTGGAAACATTAGATCATCTTTTACTCAGGTGCCATTTATATGACAATCTTAGAGCCTCTTCTGGATAACCTGCCGGGCAGATCTGACTGTTTTATATTAGAATGGGCATTGTTGGATGCAGATCCAGAACTAACAGCTATAGTAATGAAAATTTTTATTCTGGCAATTAATCTGAGAGGATATTTTTTTAGAATTCAAGCCTCTGGTATGTGATTTGTTCTTAGAGTCATGGCACTTTGATAGCTCTTTGATAGCTATTAGATAGCTATTTGTTTTCATTTTTCTTATTTTATGACTTCTAGAGGAAATCTATTTATTTTTCTGTAAAAATTTTTATTATAGTATGTTGGTTTTCTGCTCATTTGGACACTGGATTAAGATGTACTCTTCGCCTCATAGTTGTCTTTTACTTTTTCTTACTGTTAAATTGTGTAATTTTGGTGTAACCTTTCGGTTTGTTTGTAAGCAACGACCTATGGTCACGCTGTCAATAAATACAATACAATACACTCATGCACTCGCATACATTCCCACATGGTTATATTTGTTGGAAGGGAGGGCAGCTCAACAGTAGCTCCAGTGTGGGGGGTGAACCTTTCTGCAGGGCAAGCCAAAGGTGGGGGGGAACCTCTGCACAGGGTGGCAAAACTCTGGTCTCCATGCCTCATTGCCTCCAGTTCCCACCTCCTCTGAGAGTCTTTTCCTCCAGCCCCTGCTCAGTTGTGTTCTGCTGAGGGTGGGATGAAACATAGTAGGGAGGGAATTTGGCCAGCCATAGTGACTGCAGTGCCAGTAGTATGCACAAGCACACTAGTAGTGCAGGCGTAAGGGATGCAGCACTCTGTACTGGTTGGGAATTTATCATACTGGAAATACTGGAAAAGCAGTATGAGGATCCAACAGTAGGTCCAGTACTGGCCAAATTGGCTCTGTTTAAGGGTATACCACTACTGAGCAGCCTGCAAAGGGCACTGGGTGCAACTCATTTGCACCAGGACAGACACTTTAGGTTTTACCTTTAGTGATTTATTTGGTCTTTGACCCTTAGATTTGTGGGGTGGTGGTGTTGCGGCAAAGCCTTTTCAGTAGGTAGATGGGTGTAAAGCCTTGAGCAGTGAAGGAAAGGTTGATCTAGCGTGGGCTAAAAATGGCCTCTGTTTGCCATAGCAGAGTTCAATGATCCTGCACTGTGCTCCATGCAGGACCCTGGCATCACTAGCATGTCCAATGTGAATTATCCAGAAGATGCTCAGGCAATTGGGAGAGGCCAGGATCAACCAAAGGTATATCTCAAGGGCTGAGGGCTCACCTTAGGATTAAAGCTAGTAGTTTGCTTCAGGACCCTGTGCCACAGGGCTCATCCTCAGACCCAGAGACCCAAAGGTCTGGAGGAGCTGACATCCAAACAGTGATGGCAACTGTGCGCTGAATGTTATGATCAATGCATCTCTTTGTAGAGGAAAATAGTGCAACTGCATATTTAGATTCTGGATACTATAGTCAGACTTGTGGTCTGAGAAGGTCACATGTTTATGGCCTGAGTCTTCAACCTATAGGGGCACTTCTGCTAATCTATTTACTGGTGTTTCTAGAGAAAGGAAGTTATTGGTCTGTAACTAAACTATTTTTCAGAAGAAGCCTCTGGACATTGACACCCTCTGCCTGCCTCCTCACTGCCCTCCTTGGTCAGTGCTGAGGAGGGAGGGAGGAAGAGCAGCTGTGGGGTGCCACTTTGTAGTCAGTTTTGTACTGATGTCACAGGTGCACCACGCATGCTAGGTACAATTATGCAGATTATTTTGGGGTGTCAGAGGGCTCAATCCCCAATTGTTTGAATGTGCAGCAGCTTTCTCTCTAAGGAACGGTTACAGGCAAGAAACCTCTCTCTGTGTTTTAGTTGCTGATAGACAGGGACCCGAGTTGACTGCATTGCTGCAATTTGCAGTGATTTTCGCAGAATCAGCCAATCCTCACAGAATCAGCCAATCCTAACCATGACCCGAGGGTAAATAGGCCCCTGGGAGATGAATTGTGGGTGGGTGGGTTCTGAAGGCCCTATGTTTGCGTGAGGGAGGTGCTGAAATTCCAGAGGATTTGAGTTGTGTTTGATTAGCAAAGTTGTGATTCTGTGTCAAACCTATTGTAAATTTGCTTCCCAGCATGCATAGTTATGCAAATCAAATTAATTATGCAAATATTAATGCTTGCAGTGAATTTGCAGAATTTGGTTGCAGAATTTAAGATTTTTTTATGCAGTCAACTTGGGTCCCTGCTGATAGGAATTGTAAGGATAGATTTTCAGTTGATGTCTAATTTTATTTTAATTTTGTTTTGCCATTGTTCCCTTTGAGAATCACCCCATCTCTCCACATACACACAGATGTAGTTGGCGCCCTCTGCTGCTGAGACCGGGCTGATCTTCCAATCTTCCTCCTCTTCTAGGTGGAGAGTGGAGAGATGACCTCATATCACACTTACAACACTCCCACTCCCCGCATCCCCAATTCTTTTTCTGCCACAGTACAGATTGGGCACGTTATTCAGCTTTGCAGCAAAAAAAAAAAAAAAGAAAGAAAAAAAGAAAACTGACTGACTTACTTGGTTCCTGAACTCTGCTAACAGACCTTACTTTATCATTTTCACCTAAAAAAAACAAAAAAAAAAGAAAGAAAAAAAACCCATTAAATAGTAAAATTGAAAAACAGATTTGTCGTCCTCCCATGTCACATCAGTGTATGCCCGAAAGGGTTCAAGCACTGCTTAGCTTGTGCAGCAAAATTACCAGATTCAGACGCCCATAATCACTGTTTATTCTGTTAGGGCCTCTGAACAATGCTGTTCTCTGTACAGTCTGCCACTCCTTCAAGTCCAGAATGAGGAAGGAACACACTTCTTGTGGCTACCCAACAGTGCCAATGCACTGGTGCTGTTACTGGGCCTGTCTAAATTAACCCCACCAGCCATGCTTAAGAAGGCTATACTGCCACCTCCTCAGCTCCCCACCAGCCCTGCAACAAAGGGTTCAGTACCAGAGAGTGTGACACCAAAGGAGCGTAAGAAACCATTCTTCAAGTCTGGAGCCGGATAAAAAGAGAAAGAAGAAACAAAAGTCTCTGGCACCAGAGACTCCTAGGGCGTTTATAGACGATCCCGCTCACAAGCAGGATCATTCAGTGGAGGGATCGGGCACCCGCTTTCCTGTATACGCCGGGTCTGATGATCAGAAGAGCATCAGACCCGGCGTAGAGACTCCGTGTGCATGCACGTCCTTCTGCGCGTGCAAACTTTACAAGGGAACCCAGAAGTGCGGCTTAAAGCCGGCACTTCGGGGATCCGCGTCGGAGGGGGCAGGAGTGTGGGGAAGGAGTGGGAGTGTTGTAAGTGCGGGGAGTGGGAGTGTTGTAAGTGTGATATGAGGTCATCTCTCCACTCTCCACCTAGAAGAGGAGGAAGATTGGAAGATCAGCCAGGTCTCAGCAGCAGAGGACGCCAACTACGTCTGTGTGTACGTGGAGAGATGGGGGTGATTCTCAAAGGGAACAATGGCAAAACAAAATTAAAATAAAATTAGACATCAACTGAAAATCTATCCTGACAATCCTGCCCAGTCTGACGCGGGGGAAGATCCAGCGTCAAAGAAGGTTACACTTTTAAACGAGCACAAAGAAATGCGGCTGATCAAAGGATCAGCTGCGTTTCTTGTCTTGTTTAAAAGCGCCCCTACTGAGCCTCCCCCTCTTGCTTCTCAACACCGATCTACCGCACCTGCGACTCTGGGTAGACACTCCTTCAACTTTAACACTGGCTTAACTTTTGAAGATGACTTCCAGTCTATGCCTGCTGCTACTCATAAGAAGACCCTGCCTTTCTCTCAGGACCCATCTCCTGAGGAACTGGAGACTATCCTATGACCATTACAAAATATTCTGAGACCCCTCACCCAACAATCTGTAAAAGTGGCTGTCTCAAACCTTCCGCTTCAACCCCCACCTCCTATAGCTCCTCCACCTGTCAAGTCAGTATGTCCCATCTTGACTTCAACTATCTTGGCACCTAGGCCAATTGGACAACCGGTGCCTCGACTTACAGAGTCACAGCGTAGGGCGGAATAGTTCTACAATGGCTCCATTCCTACCTAGCCGGTGCTGGGGTATAAGTAATCTTCCCCCCGTGACCTCGTGTGGTATCCCACAAGCTTCTGTTCTGTCCCCACTCTTGTTCAACGTGTACATGCAGCCATTAGATGAGGTCATGAAGCGGTTCAGAGTGAGTTGTCATCAATATGCGGATGACACTCTCATTTTCATCAGACCCAGGCCCAGCAGTCTCTGTGCTTTCCCAGTGTTTGATGGCTGTGGGGGACTGGATGAGGCAGAACCGACTGAAGCTCAATCCTGACAAGACAGAGATAATGTTGGTGGGGAGAGCGGCAAGTGTGATTTGGAAGCACTTCTGAATGATGATTGGATGGCCCCAGTCCTTTCTCCAACAAACTATGAGGACTTACATGACCCAGAGGAGTCAGATGATGTATCTGAATCAGAGGTGGGGAAATCTCCTATCTCCCCTCCAGATGACTTTTGCTTCTTCCAAGACCTCTTCACACTTTTGGTTTCCACCCAGGGTGTGCCCTTAGGACTAATGGACAGAAAGGAGCCATACCATCTTTTGATATATGGACCATTGGGGCTAGAGAATGCATATTTATATACCCTTGGCAAACACATTGTCAGACAGGTTGGATGAAATATGGAAGCACCCAGTAGGTCCCAAGTCTCTCCAAGTGTACCCGGTGCCGAACACACCGCATGAGTTTCTGATTAGACATCTAGAACTGAACTCTTTAATTGTTTTGGTGTCATGGGGAAGATCCCATCCCAAACTTCCAACAAAGAAGGCAAAGTGACTCAACACGGTCGGGAAAAAAGTTTATTCCTCTGCGACTGTGGACATCTGTGCTGGAAATTACCTTGCACTTATGGCCCAATACAGCTATACGCTCTGGGACACAGTGTGGAATGTCCTTCAAGAATTTCCTGAAGAGACCAGGTCACGACTCACCCCTATAGTTCAAGATGGTAAAGAACTAAGAATTTTTCTGGAGTGAGCTTCAATGTAACAGACTCTGCAAGTCGTGCAATGGCTTCAGCTGTTGTGCTTCCTCGGCACTCATGGCTCTTTTCATCAGGTCTTTCCCAGGAGACACAGAATGTCTTCTTTGCCAACTTGCCATTTCACAAGCACGCTCTCTTCAATGACTCTACTAACCAGGAGCTTAAGCAGCTCAAAACCGACTGGACAACTGCAAAGTCGATGGGCCCTCCTGCATCATGAGATTTTACATCTCCTGCAAAAAAGAGCCATAGAATTAGTTCCCCCCCTCGGAGGAGGGTTCACGTTTTTACTCCTGTTACTTTCTCATTCCATTTATACTTTGTGAAGCAGTCCGAGCGCCATGTAAGGCAGGGGGCGCTATATAATTAAAATTATTATTATTTTTAAAACCCTAAGGATATGAGACTCATCTTGGAATTGTGAACCCTTAATAAGTCGGTTCATAAATTTATGTTTAGAATGGTTACATTAACTAAAATCCTCTCCTCCCTGCATTCAGGAGACTTTTTAGCAATGATAGATTGTTTGACGCATATTTTCACATTTCTATAAATCTATGTCCCAGGCAATTCCTTAAATTTCATTTTGAGGGGTCCCACTATCAGTTTAGGGTTCTCCACTGCACCTTTTTTTCTCACCATCAGCTAGAGAACCACTTGTTGACCATGTTCAATTTGCCTGCTCAACCATAGGTAACACTCACCCCTGCACGGTTTTTTCCAGACTGTTTGACTTGAGTCCATGGTGCATGTTACTCCCTATGCAAAACTGCAAGTGAGATCTCTTCAATGGTGGCTACTGCCTTTCATCCCCCTTGATCTTCAAGACAGCAACATCCTTATCTCTGCCCCTCATCCAGTACTTGATAGCCTAAAGTGCTGTATGCAGGAAAACAACGTCGTATGCAGAGTCCACCTCCCATCAACTTGACAACCAGCGCTTCAAAACTCGGCTGGCGGGGGCTCACTTGAATAACTTAACAGCAAATGGTTTATAAACATCTGCAGAGTCTATGTTGCATATCAGCATTATGGAACTGCATGCAATAAGACTTGTGCTAAAAGCCTTCACTGTCATTGTCCAGGGAATGATGGTGCAGATTTCAACGGACAACACCACGACAATGTACTATATAAATCTCCAGGGGGGCTCCAAGTCACATCAGCTTACCCTGGAAGCAGCAGCTCTTTGGGAGTGGTGTATTCATCACTTGGTATACCCCCCCCCCCAATGCAGTTTACCTCCCGGAACCCTTAAACATAACTGCGGGTGCTCTAAGCAGATCAACTGCATGCCCCACGAACGGGAGCTAAAAAACTCAGTTTTTCAGACACTGATGAACAGATGATGTCCCATTCTTGATCTGTTTTGCATTCCTAACGAATGCCAAGTTAAGGAGATTTTTCTCCCAAGGGGGACTGGATCAAGGGTCACAAGGGGACGTGCACTCTACAAAGTGGCTCCCGTTACTACTTTATGCCTTTCCCCCGTTTCCCGTAATCACAAAAGCTCTCCAACTGGCCTGACTGTCAGCTTTAATTCTAATAGCCTCCCATTGGCCAACCCAATATTTGGTTTTCGAGATAATCATGGAACCTCCTTGGTTCCTCCCAATTCCAGCAGACTTACTTTCAAAGGACGAAGAGAAAGTCTGGCACGAGAACCTCATTTCTCTCCACCTATTTGCATGGAGGATTTCATGCTAACTGATCAAGAGAGGGAGTTGGCTAAGAACTTAAAGGACCTCCTTTCTAGTAGGAAACCTGCCACCAGATCCTGTGGTGTTGTTTTTTAAAGAAATTGTCTCATTTTGTAATCTGGAGCAATCAGTTTAAAGTTAAACCCTTTTATGCAGATGTTACTTTGGTTCTTAAATACTTGTTTCACTTATTCCAAACTGGGCTTTTCATGCCTGCTCTTAAAGTTCACATGGTGGCAATATCCACATTTTATGCATGACACAATGCTTTGTTTTCACACTCTTCTTTTATAAAGTTTTTTAAAAGGAGTAATAAAATTTGTTTCCTCCTGTTAAACCGACCCCACCTGCTTGGGATCTTAATTTAGTTTTGACAGCACTCATGAAGCCTCCCTTTGAGCCTATGACCACAGCTTCCCTTGAGTTAGTGACACTTCAGTATCTTTTCCTAGTGGCCATCACATCTGCTCAACGTATAAGTGAACTGAATGTTCTGACCTGTAAACCCCCTTACCTAGTTATACATAGGGATAAGGTATCCTCCGATCTCACCCCAACTTTCTTCCTAAGGTTACTTCTTAGTTCTATCTAAATCAGGTTATCACTCTCCCAGTTTCCTTTCCCCACCCTCACTCTTCCCCTTCGGGAGCCCACCTTGCATATTTTGTACTTGTGTAGAGCAGCCCTTTTTTATTTCAACCATAAGACAAACGGATGCACTTTTCGTTTCTTTTTACCCTAGAACACTGGATAAGAACATAAGAACATAAATAGTGCCGTACTGAGTCAGACCAACGGTCGATAAGCTCAGCATCCTGTCTTCATCTCTTGGGAGAAGTACCCAACAGTTCACAATGAGCAATCCATTCCCTGTTGTTCTAGCCCCCAACAGTAAGAGGTTATGTCCCCAAAATCTACTTGGCTAATAGCCATTATTATGTACGTATCATCCAAGAACTTGTCCAATCTCCTTTTAAAACTAGCCTTGATCACTTCCTCTGGCAATAAATTTCACAAGTTAGTTGTGCGCGCTAAGTGAAAAAATACTTTCTCTTACTTGTTTTAAATCTGCTGTCAGTTAATTTCATGGAGTGTCTCCTTGTTCTGGTACTGTTAGGGTAAGTAACTGCTCCCTATTTACATGTTCCATATTACTCATGATTTTATAAATTTCTATTATATCCCCTCTGTCATCTCTTTTCCAAGCTGAAGAGTCCCAACCTATCAAGCCTCTTCATACACGAGCCATTCCATACCCTTAATAATTTTTGTTGCCATTCTCTGTGCCTTTTCTAGTTCAACTATATCTTTTTTGAGATGGAGCAACCAGAACTGCACACAATATTCCAGGTGCAGTCAGACCATAGATTTATAGAGAGGCATTACGATATTTTCAGTTTTATTTGTATCCTATTCCAAATGATTCCTAACATTTTGTTTGTTTTTTGATTGCCACCACACACTGAGCTGAGAATTCCAGTGTATTGTCCACAATTACTCCAAGATCCTTTTCCTGAGTGGTAACTCCTAATTTAGAACACAGCATTTTATACATATAGTTTGGCTTATTTTTCCCTATGTGCATCACTTTGCACTTGTCCACATTAAATTTCATCTGCCATTTAGATGCCCAGTCACCCAGTCTCACAAGATCCTCCTGCAATTTTCACAATCTGCTCAGGTTTTAACTACCTTGAATAACATGGTGTAATCTGAAAATTCGATCACCTCATTCTTTACTTCCTCCTCCAGATTATTAATAAATACAATACTGGTCCCACTGCAGATCCCTGGAGCACTCCACAAGTTAATTCTCTCCACTGTGAAAACTGACCATTTAGTCCTATTTTTTGCTTCCTGTCTTTTAACCGGTTGCCTATCTACAATAGGACACTGCCTTTTATCCCATGACACTTTCATTTCCTCAAGAGTCTCTCATGAGGAACTTTATCAAATGCCTTCTGAAAGTCCAGATACACTATATCGACTGACTCACCCGTATCCATATGCTTATTTACACCCTCAAAAAATTCCAATAGATTAGTGAGGCATGACTTACCTTTCCTTAAATCTATGTTGACTCTTCCCCATCAAGCCATATTTATCAGTATGCTCAGTAATTCTGTTCTTAACAACCGTTTCCACTAGTTTGTCCAGCACCAACTTCAGGCTCACCAGTCTGTAGTTTTCAGAATCACCTCTGGTGCCCAGAAAGTGACCAAACAAACCTTGTCCAGATGGCTTAAGAGCTGTGTAACTATGGCCTACCAACTTTCCTCCTGTCAGTTACCAGAGGGTTTCCACTCCCACTCTCTTAAAAGAGTGGCAACATCTGTTGCTGCCTTTTGCTATATCCCTTTGGTGGAGATTTGTAAGGCAGCCACTTGTAGGTTGATTCATACATTCACTTGACACTATGTAATCGATTTGGCAGAAAGAATAGATTCCCATTTTGGGTGTGCTGTGCTTCAATCTTTATTCCAATTTCCTTCCCTCCTCCCAAGTTCTGCTTACTAATCTACATCTGTCTGTATGTATGCGGGAAGGTGCTCAAAAAAGGGTAAGTCACCTCTGGATCCCTTTTTAAACATCGGGGTTACATTTGCCACCTCCAGTCCCCAACATGGGGATTTGTACTCCACATTCCTTCCCCACACTGGGAGAGCACCGTGTGTATACTCCCTTGTATAGTAAAACAAAGACATTCACTCTGATTTGCATTAGCAACATACTTGTAATGTATGTACTTTGAGATTAAGCCTCTCCATATTCACACAGATGTAGCTGCCACCCTCTGGTGCTGAGACTAGGCTGTTCTACCAAGCAGCTTCTAGGCAGGGAGCGGAGAGATGATGTCATATTTGCACCTATAAATAAACACTGCCACTCCCCGCTTTCTCATTTCTTTCTCCATTGGAAGAGAACCAAGATTCTTTGTGGGGAGGAGGGGTGTGTGAATATGGAAAGGCTTAATCTTAAAGAACGTAGTACGTTCTTTAAGATTAAGCCTTTCCATATTCACACACCCCTCCTCCCCACAAAGAATCTTGGTTCTCTTCCAATGGAGAAAGAAATGAGAAAGCGGGGAGTGGCAGTGTTTATTTATAGGTGCAAATATGACATCATCTCTCCGCTCCCTGCCTAGAAGCTGCTTGGTAGAACAGCCTAGTCTCAGCACCAGAGGGTGGCAGCTACATCTGTGTGACTATGGAGAGGCTTAATCTCAAAGTACATACATTACAAGTATGTTGCTAATGCAAATCAGAGTGAATGTCTTTGTTTTACTATACAAGGGAGTATACGCACGGTGCTCTCCCAGTGTGGGGAAGGAATGTGGAGTACAATTCCCCATGTTGGGGACTGGAGGTGGCAAATGTAACCCCGATGTTTAAAAAGGGATCCAGAGGTGATCCTGGAAACTATAGACCAGTAAGCTTGACGTCTGTGCCAGGAAAAATGGTGGAAACTATCATTAAGAACAGAATTGCTGGGTATGTTGATAAACATGGCTTAACGGGGAAGAGTCAGCATGGATTTGCCAAAGGTAAGTCATGCCTCCCTAATCTATTGGAATTCCTTGAGGGTGTAAATAAGCATGTGGACAAGGGAGACCTGATAGACATAGTGTACCTGGATTTCCAGAAAGCATTTGACAAGGTCCCACATAAAAGACACTTAAGAAAATTAAAAAGTCATGGGATAGGAGGTAGCGCCTTACCATGGACCGGTAACCAGTTAAAGGATAGGAAGCAAAGAGTAGGACTGAATAGTCAGTTTTCACAATGGAGAGATGTAAAAAGTGGTGTGCTCCAAGGATCTGTATTGGAACCGGTGCTGTTTAATGTATTCATTCATGATCTGGAAAAGGGCATTAAGAGTGAGGTGATCAGATTTGCAGATGACACCAAGTTATTCAAGGTAGCAGACTGTGAAGAACTGCAACAGGATCTTACAAGACTGGGTGACTGGTCATCTAAATGGCAGATGAGATTTAATGTGGACAAGTGCAAAGTGATGCACATAGGGAAAAATAATCCAAACTAGGAGTACACAATGCTGGGTAGTAAGCTAGGAATTATCACTTAGGAAAAGGATCTGGGAGTGATTGTGGACAACACACTGAAATCCTCAGCCCAGTGTGCAGCAGCAGTAAAAAAAGCAAAAAGAACGTTAGGAGTTATTCGCAAAGGGATAGAGAATAAAACTGAGAATGTCATAATGCCTCTATACCAGGAGTGGGGAATCTTTTCCCTCCCAGGGGCCACTTTGAAAGCTTGCACAAGCTCTGATGGCCGCACAGAAGTTGAGGCGGGGGGGCTTAAGGGATACATTCTAGAAAAGGAGGGTCCAGTTCATGGATCTGTGCCATGAAACTGTTCCCACTCCTTGTGTGCATGATCTCATCTCTGCTCCCTTCCCTTGAGCTCAGTTTGTCAGTGGTTGGAGGTAAGAACTGGATCCAGGGGCCAGATCCAGGAAGTAGAAAGCGGCCATGTAAAAACTTGCCACTGGCCACATTTGGCCCCCGAGCCTGAGGTTCCCCACCCCTTCTCTTTACAAATCAATGGTGCGATCGCACCTGGAATATTGTGTGCAGTTCTGGTCGCTCCATCTCAAAAAAAGACATAGCTGAACTAGAAAAGGTACAGAAAAGGGCAACGAGAATGATAAAGGGTATGGAATGGCTTCTGTACAAAGAGAGGCTTGACAAGCTGGGTCTCTTTAGCTTAGAGAAAAGAAGACTGAGAGGGGACATGACAGAGGTTTATAAAATCTTGAGTGGTGTGGAATGAGTAGATTCTTGGGAACAGTTATTTACCCTCTCAAATAGTACTAGAACTAGGGGACACTCCATGAAGCTTGTGTTGGAAGCTGCCCCGAGATGCTGTAGGCATAGGGGGCGGCATATAAATGGAATTAAATAAATAAATAAATAATGAAACTAGCTGCCGGCAGATTTAAAACCCATAAAAGGAAGTACTTTTTCACTCAACGCATAATTAACTTATGGAATTTATTGTCAGAGGATGATGTCAAGACCAGTAGTATAGCTGGTTTTTTAAAAAAAGGACTCGATAAGTTCTTAGAGAGTAGGTCCATTAATGGGTATTAACAAGTAGCTTACGGGATGAACTTCTTACATGGCCACCGCCCACCTGGCCATGTACCAATGTGCGACTCCAGCACCTTCTTGCTTGCCCTTCCCTCTACTTTTCCTGTGTTGTGCCAGATCCAGGCTCCTGCTGCCACTGCAATGGTAAAAGCTGCCAGCCCATTCACCTGGTTTCTCCCTGTTCAGAGAACATGTTCCTTTCAAAGACCCTGCACCGCTGCTGGAATGTGTGCATGTACATTTTGGGACTGGCAACATGCTCCCTACTCCAGCATGCTGGGAAGTGTAGTCCCTGCATGCTGCAGTAGGGAACATGGCGCCAACCCCACTGTGCATTCACATGCCCCAGCAGCGGTGTGGGACCTATGACAGGAACAGCAGCAGCGGTGGTGAAAGCAGCATCGCCCGAGCAGGGAGCAACAAGCCAAGAGGGCTGGCGGCTTTCACAGTTGCAGCGGTGACGGCGATGGGAGCCTGGAACTGGGACCGCAGCACGATGGTGCAGGGCAGGGGCAGTTCCCCCCTCCCCAGAGTGTTTGGGGCACTGCCCCCCTAGTGCCTTGGGGGACCCTGCCGCTCCATCTAGTATTTTTTTTTAAAAAAAAACAACCCCGCCACGGCGCTGCTGCTTCTGACAGCAGCAGCAGCCAGAGTCTGATGTGCTTCAGGCTGCTGCTGCTGTCAGTGATCTCTATCTCCCTTCCGGGACCCACTCTCAGAGCCGCTTTGAGAGTGGGTCCCGGAAGGGACAAAAAGGCTGAGCTGCTCAGCCGCCCAAACCGCGTTTTCAATAGAAAACGCGATTTGGGCAACTGAGCCCCTCAGTCCACAGCACGCATAGGATGTGCTGTGGAGGGAGGGGCTTAGCCTTCCATTGTGCCTAATAGGTGCATTGGAACCTCTCACCTGGGCGCTTGTTGCAAGTGCCCAGGCGAGAAGCTTTGGGCCAGGCGACTGAGGCAGGGAGCAGCGCGCATGCCTCAGTCGCACGTGGAGTCAGGGACAAGGCTGGCGGCACGCTCTCAAGAGCGTGCCGCCAGCCTCATCTGCTTCCTTGACCCTGCCACTGCCGCTTTCCCCCCCAATCTGCCACTCAGAGCAGCGGGGAAGCGGCAAGGCAGGGACCTCTTTAAAAAAAAACATTTTAAATTGCCCGCGCGTCCTGACTCTGGAAGAACAGGACTCGCGGGCAATTTAAAACAAGTAAAGTCCCCCCCACCTGCCTGCAGCCCGGGCCACTGAGGACCGCTGGAGCAGCAGCCAGGTAAGTGATCCCTCCCCCCACCCTCCAAGGGTCCCCCACCCCATGCTGCTCCCACCCCCGAGGGTTTCCCCACCCTGCTCCCACCATCCCCCCAC